>LPNX010910216.1:856649-958665 GCA_001517045.1 Pseudotsuga menziesii | reverse complement strand
GATGTATGTATGCATGTGAGGGGGGTATACTAATTATGTAAGGATTATGACCTACTTCCACATGGAATTGGTCTTATGGCATTTGTATTTTTTTTTTAAACAATTATAGCCGTGGATACAATGACGGCAATTTTTTTTAAAATTTCACAGCCGTGGATACAGCGATGGCTCGGCGTGGATACAGCGACGGCCCGGCATGGATACAGAGACGGACAGGCGTGGATACAGAGATGGCCCGGCGTGGATATAGAGACGGCCAGGCGTGGATACAGAGACGACCAGGCGTGGATATAGCGACGACTTAGACATCTAACGAAATATAGAACATTGTCGCTCTTGCGACACAAATTAGGGGTTGTCTCTATTGCGACGGAATTGTTTCCACGAGAAAAAAAACACTTAGACGTGGCAATATCCACGCTTTTCCGTGGATATTGCCATGTTTTGCCGTGGCAAAATTGATCACTTGTACTAGTGGGCCAATGTATTTGTTGAAGGTAACAACAAAAACAGTTGGAAGTTTTGGAGGCTTATGGTTTTCTTTGTAGAATATGGCAACAACTTGGTTGAGTGATCCATTAATGAGACCGAATGAAACCCATAAGTTCAACGTTAACATGACTCATTGACCTGGGAAAAGAACCATTGCACGCTCCAATTGGTCATCTTCAATTGTAGAGGGAACAAACCTATTGTTGTGCTCAACATTAGACTCTATAGGAGAACATTTGATGAGGAGTAAGGAATAAAGTGTGAAAACTTGTACATCCTTGATTCATGATCTGCAATACCCACTGTAACCATTTTTCTAGTGGAAACTTCAGAAATTGCACATCTTCTTTAGTGAATGTCACCCTCTTGTCCAAAGCTATGTGAGTCATTTGATAGACAAAGAGTATATTTTCTACAAGATATGGCACAAACAAGACATTGTTGAAGTAGCATTGTCAGATTGATCCTACCAATCCCTTTTGTTGGGATCTCTAAGTCATCTCACATGGGGATTGATGGACCATTGTATGGATGTAGGGTCGAGAAGGATTCTTTTGCAGAATCCATGTGCCTTGAGGCACATGAATCTATGATGGAGGAAGATCCATAATTTCAATCCACCAATGCATGGTATCTCTCCTTGTTTTCATAATTCGAATCTCCATCCTTCTTCTTTACTCCATCTGGAAGAGGAATGTTGTTCTTATCAAGGAGATGCACCATCATGTTAATGGTTTTCTTAATGCATGCACTCTTGGGGCACCAACCCTTGTGACAATAAGTGCATTTGGACTTCTCTTGCTTCTTCCCTTTGTCCTTGCTAGGATTTGAACTCCCACTAGAAGATGTGGGCTTCTATTTCTCCTTCTTCTTCTCTTATTACTTCAAATCTTTGGGCCTTCTATTCCCCTTTGGTTGCTTCAGATATCCTATTGCAAGTGATTAATCCTTGGTAGATTTGATGGTACCCATTTGAACTAACTTGTCTTGTTCTTGAGTCAAAGACTCCATGAAGTATACCAAAGATGACATTCTCTAGTTTTGATTTGTCAGCTTGCCTAAGTGAAATGTCGAAATAAACACTGAATATTCAGGACCTACCTTCAAAAGTATGGAAAAATAAGCTTCTCTTCCTTCTTCTTAATGCCACATTTCTTCAGTTGAAGAACCAGGGATTCGAACTTGGTGAAGAAGTCTTGGACTATCTCAAAATGAGTTGGGTTCAAGGTGATTAACTCATTCTCAAGTTGATGGCCTCTTAGTTCATCAGTATTCCCAAACAATGACTTGAGCTTGAGCCACACTTCATTTGGAGTTGTGAGATTGTCAACATGAAACAAGGTGTCTCTCGAAATGCTGAGACATAGCATCCCAAATGCTTCATACATTATGTTAAAAAACTTGGACTTCTCAACAATTGAGTTTGGCTCTTTTTCTGTCACTATGATAACTCTTTAGAGACCTCTATATCTCAGTTGGGTTACCATCTCAGCATTCCACTCAACTTAGTTGAATGGAATGATTAAGGTGACATGAGACTGCTCCATTTGATGCTGCACACTAAGTGACAAAGAACACTGAATAACCTGCAAAGCAAACTGTCAGTCTTCTGGAGGAAACCCTAGATTGCTAATTCAAACCCTATGAACTCTCTGAATTTGGTTTGAAGATCCTTGATCTCTGATACCATGTAAAATTCTGATTTACAACAAGATCTATAACCTAAGAGAATCCTCACAATGAAAGAATTTGACAATGCATAAGAAAAATAATGAAAGGAGACAAAATTTACACCAACAAATGATGCCAATAACTTAAGTTTCTATTACATTCCAACATGTGAACATGTATGGATAATCATTATATTACAATATGAGAAAATCATTAGCCTTTGGAGGCAGCCAAATGGCATACATGTGGCATGCTTACATTGGACCTAAAAACCCTCCTCGGTTGACCAATAGGCTCTGAAACCACCTCAAACAATAACAAATTCTCATGTGAATATTGGGGAGGCATGGGTGGTAATAAATGAAGGTTGACCAAGCATGGTGGAGTGAGAGTGGCTGTAGGCAATCCAAAAGGGACCAAAAGGGCCAAAAACACCCAAATACAATGCATGGGTGCCCCTAGTCAACCCAGATCCATGTTTTAAGGAGTGGGAGAGCCCCAAGCGACCAAAAGGTCATAAATGAGGGTGACTTACCTTCTGGTTGACCAAAGTGAGGGTGTTGGGTGTCATTAATTGTCCAAAACCCCCCAACAACCTTAGAGAGACATCATAGACCATGGTTTGGACCATATAGCCTAGGGGAATTCGAATGACACTATGGTCCTAGGTGGTATAATGTTGTTCATAGGTGGTATAATGCTCCAACAGATGTAGTCATCCATTGTAGATGAGATATTGTAAATGTTATCTAGGTAACCTTCTTAAACCTCACCCTTCACTGGCTCGACATATCACTTGACCTTTAGAGGATCAATTGGGTTGACTACTCACATTTCTGAATCTTCAAATGATAATATTCTCTTCTTTAAAATTTATGATGGACTAATTCTCAATAGCTTAGTCAATCCCCAAAAGTGTTTGATAAGAGTTCATATCATCAACAATATCTATTAATTCAACATCTACATAGGTTTGTATCTCTTCCACCTCAACAAGAACCTATTGTAGTCTCCCAATAGGAAAAAACATTCAATTGATTGGTTAACCTTATCTAAACAACAAACCACAATAACTTAGGATTCCCCAAGTTGAGAATAATAAAGTCCATATCATAATAACTTATTTGGGAATTCATGCGTAGCTCTCGACTAGTCTTTATTCGTTTATGAATATGTTTAACATTTTTCTTGTTAGAATTAATATGCCATTGATCTTCAAGAAATGGGTGCTATTAGATTCTTAATTATTTGCAGTGAAAAGGAATGAATAATACCCACTGAACAAAACAAATCTCACAGGAAACAGACAAGAATTCCTCAGTATAATAATAGTATAAACTTCATTAATCCCAACAGTATACAATGGTGTTACATAAAGGAAAATTCTAATCATGTGGATAAGATTCGAATCTACCAACTCAACATGAATGACTGGCTAACTAGAAGTGTCTGAATCACTATCGGAGTTCACTAGGCTAACTCCAGATGTCTAATTCAGTCTCTCCAACAGTTATAATAAGTTAAACTACTTGAACTGATGTGGTAGGTGAGAAGTAGGTGAGAATTGACGCCTTCCCATATGCAGCCATGCAAGACTGGCACTAACTGAACTGGAGGATATCTAATTAAATGTAACTGGAACATATCTTAGCTTGACTAATTACCAAATACCAAAAACTGAAGGAGGTTGGTGTCGACACTCCAAGTGGCTCCTAAATTGTAGGGATTGGTCTAGGAGGCACATAAACTGATGCATGAAGGTGCAGTCAGTGACTGGTATAGGTGGCCCCATTAGGCCAAGTGGACCCAATAGTACTAGTGGACCCAATAATAACTAAATGACTCCTAAGTTAGGAAAATATAATCTAATAGACCAGTTTTGACAAGGGAGGATTATAAATCCTAACATTTCTCTAGTTGCAGACTTGTATGGGGCTATTTTATTAGATATGATAGCTCTGCTAGAGCATCTTTATCTTTAACAAGGGCTAAACAACTCTTGAACAAATTCTTCAAAATGCTTACCTTTTCTGTCAACTTCCTTGGGAGTGATTGGTCGAAACTTAGTGCCATCTCTATGATTGGTCTGTTGTTGAACACCGAAAAATCAGTAGATGTCGAGGGACGGTTTCTATCCATAAATTTGTTTTGTGCATTGAAGATGACTCCATTTTCCTTCTAGATGTCAAATGGTACTTTCTTTTGCATTGTAGGTCGAACTCTTGGATTTTTCCATGGTTCTCCTCAACCATCTCCAGTCACAACACTCCCCTTGTTAAAAAAAACAATAGTAGGTCCTCACGGCTCAACATAAATCTTTTAAACATTATGATTTTGATTTGGGGGTTGGTTCGAATTCCCCATGATTTTGGCTTGCCACTTAGAAATAAGTTGTGGACACTCCTCAATAGCATGATCCAACTCTTTGCAATATTAACATGCCAATATAGGATTGGTACGGTCTCTACCATAGTGTCTCAATTATCCGCAGTTATAGTAGATAGTTTGGCCTCACCATCGGCCAAATCCTCCTCCGCATCCTCAGCCTCTAAAATGACTACCCCCTCTTGGATGAGGGAATTGCGCATGAACTCGTTTAGCTTACATTTTCTCATCATTCTTCATTAAGTAGGTATACACTATCTTTTACTGCAACAACTGATATTCCCTGCAGTCCTTTTCATCACGGCCCACATATCGACAAAACTTATAATAAAGACTAGTAGGTGTACTTATTATATTGTGTAAATAAATACATTCTTCTGAAAGATGAACTCTTGTTTGGAATACTTGACATAATGATTTACTCGTCAGAAACCATCCTTAAGATTCCCTTTTCACATACTGGCGTTTTAATCCACATATTTATGGACTTTAAATATATGCCTCTAGAACCTTGGGAAATTCTCTCTTAGATTCACTATATGACTTAATAGTATGTACATCGATCTCAATAATATATCCTTCCAAAATGATATCAACCTAGAAGTCAACGGCCCTAGAGATAGGATTACTGACACTCTCCAGCCATCAGATCAGTTGAGGAGTCCACCCCCTAGGTTCTCCGCCTTCAAAATTTGTCTTTTGAGATGCTAGCCTCGCAAACCATTCATACAAGTTAACAAGAAATTCACTAAAGAAAATCTCATGAATATCTGAGTAAACATACCTTCCTAACCATTATGTCGGATTCAACCACGACCCCTTACTTTCTTCTTATGCAAATACTCAAGATTTCTGGTCCACCCAATTTTGAATATCAGGCTTCTTCAAGTGCCAAAACATGTCCCCTTCACGATGCTCCTGGTATTGGCAATGGAACCATTTGTTGGCTCGCTTCGACTAACCCAAGTTCAACCTTCTAGCCTGACCAACAAAACCCAAGGCATCAACCCGACATAACATAACCCCATTGGCAACGCTTGCAACGCAAGTGAAGTCTCACCCAAGATACCCATAGGAATTGCAGGAACCAGGCTTCCACCATACAGAAGGGGATATCTCCATGCCAATACCTAATAGACTACCCAACGATGTAGATGGGTAAATTATCATCCACATATAACAACAACATATGGAAACATAACAGAATATTAACCACATATTCCAACATAGTCAAGCACTATTATTCCATTTCATCATACAAAACAAAGATATAATCAGTCCCATCAGGTTAGAAATCATCAGACAGAAAATGAACACACACCATTTGACACACAGAATTTAACGTGGAAACCCATACGAGAGAAAACCACAAAACCGCTCTTCATTTGGAATGATTTGTGTCTTGAATTCTTTGGTATGTGCACACAATCTACCGACATATCCCCAAATATCCATTGCATTACATGCATGCACACATCTTGTGGATCGACATTACAATACATCCACGACTTTTATGTATTCCTTGCACTACAACATACATTATTACAAACTTTTTCATAACTTACCCTCGACTGGATCTATCTCATCTTCCAAAATCCCTAAAGCCCAACCCTTTTACATTTTTATAGGCTCTAATGGTCTATTTTACATCCCACACCCACTACCCATAAGTGGACAACCTTTCTAACTAACACAGTGCATACATTTAATGTTTCCCCAAAAATTGCCCAAAATTACGGAGTTGGCCATTTCCTTCTCCTCTTCGTTGCAGCCCTGTTCACACCTCGACCAAGGGTCAATAATGGTGCAACGTATTTGATGATAATTTGGTTGTGTTATATGGGAAACTACAGCATGAAATCTACCAAACATTAGATTTCATTCATTGTGCAATAATGTTAATAGGAAAGCTAACTTGAGTTAGATTTATTTCATGGTGCAATGTATTTGATGACAATGTGGTTGTGTTAGATGGAAAAATACCATATGAAATCCAATTCATGTTATCTTTCATTCACTATGCAATGTTGTTAAAAGGAAATCTAACCCGAGTTAGATTTCCTTCACGATGCAATGTATTTGATGACAATGTGGTTGTGTTAGATGTAAAACTACCATATGAAAACTACCTAATAACATACATTTTTTTTTCATTTTGTTTGGCATATCAACGTCCTACTAGGTGTTTAAGAAAGGGTTGGTGTAGTCTAGTGGTGGCACATTCAATCCCTTTAAGAAGAAAGGTTACCCAAAGGACGGTGCCATCATTTGTGGAAGTATTTTTACCATTCTACCTTATGATATTCAACATTAAACATTGATATGTAGTAGTCATTTGATATTGAGATTGACAACAAAGTGTGTGTAAGCAATGGTGTCCCTTCCCATCATGGACATATGGTTTCCCACCATAGCAAAACATGGTTTTCATTAAACACCCCACATATATCAAGGATCTCTACTCCACTACTAAATGCTTATTTTAATATAAGTATTTCATTTTGGGAAAGTAGGAAATTATACACATCGACTACATGCTATCCAATTTATGTAGACACAGGAAATATTGTGGAATTACCATGACCAAAAGTGGTCCATCATCAATTATTGCATTGACCAATTGCTAAAATCTTGTGGACATGATACTTTAGATTGGACCCAATTGTATGGCATCAATTCTCACTTTGTTGATACATGTAAATAAATGGTTTTAAGATTTTTTTTTATCAATTTCACCTATAGGATGGAATTCGATGCCATATAGTCCATCTTTGTATTCCTTCAATGAAACATGAGAAGATGATTTTGGAGGGGCATTCTCGTTCGATGACATGGATTTTTAGACAGTTCCATACCTATTAAAGTACTTCTATTAGCCCAAGCTCCACAAAGATTAATGCATACATCATATCATGTATTATCTATTCCATTGTCATTCCAATGATTAAGAAGAAAATAATGTTCACTCATTACCTGCTATTGTTTCATGACTAGTTTGTTCTCAACCAATCATGGTCGAGTGTGTGTTTTTTATATAAGTTATCCAAGATGGTAATTTTGGCACACCTTTAAGAAGAGCGTTATAGTAGAAGGTATTTCTAATCTCTTATTAAAGAATGAGTGGGTTGAATTTAGATCAACTAGATCCATCCTAAAAGTGGATCTAGCAAGCACCGAGAGGCATCCAATTTATTGAGGTGTTATTTTTTTTAATGACACTGTATTTGGATTTACATTTCTATTTATGAGGGGATATGTTTTTTTATAAATATTATTTATTTAGTTTTATTTTTTTATTATCTTATGAACAAACATAAACAAAATTAATTACTTTTATTTTTGTTACATAACATTAGTTAGTTACATGTAACCTTACACATCTCCCGCATAATGTGTTGTAAGCACCTCGCTACTCTCGGTGCAATTACCAAATACCATAGTACATGATAGGCACAATAGGTTCTTAACTCTATTTTGTACTTTCCTTTGTTCCATGATGGACATGATCGAACAATGTACATGCCAAGGTAGTCTTCAGGATGATTGTACATATCCTGACAATGTACAACTCAAAACATCCATTTATATTGGATGATAGTGTGATTTATGTTTCAGATAGATACAATATAACTCTTCATAATTCTCTTAGGCATATTCCCTTCTAGGTGTCATTAGGATTCTAATGATTATTGTTGTAAATGAAAGTTTCCTATGGCTAGGGTTTAAGAGGCCATCAACGTACTGGGGTTGAAAGAGAGATGCAAATGGTTCTGCAAGTAAATACAAGCAAGATCAAAGATTAGAATGGTTCATACCTTAGCCAAACGAAGGTTGATCCAAGATGCCCTTCAATCCTCTTCTTGCTCCTCTTGCTCCTCTTACTCCAAGAGACCTACAAAACGAATTATACCTTCCTCAAAACAATATGACCACATATAAAGCAATGATAATCAAATAAACATGAAATAATAATTTGATTAACATCAACATCTGATCATAAACAGAGATTCAATCACACATTGAACAATGATTTGGGAAGAAGAAGGACATCACATCTTTATTAATCTTGAAAACAAGTACAAGTATACCTTCTCTTCAAGTTCGACACCTCACGAAACCTTGATCTAGTTCTGCTGCTTCTCTTCTCCAAGGAACTCAGCCTCCAAGCTCTGCAACATAAGGAGAAATCTTCTAGGGCAAAGGTGTGGGCAAAGAGAGCTCCATATCCTCCAGCATAACAATGCAAAGATTCAAGTCTCATCTCATGGACCTCCCTACCTCTATTTATATGCTTAATGAAGAGTTAGGGTCGAAGACAAAGCAGTCACAACTAAAGGAGTCAGTTGCATAACTACCCAAACTACCCAAATTACCCGAATTTCAAAATACGTATTTTTTTGACATTTTTAGGATGCGTACATGGGTTGCAGAGACAACAGTCGTGTACATGAGGAGGTCTACGTGGGTTGCAATGCAGAAAGTCATGTATTTAAGGTGTACGCGAGTATTATATAGAGCAAGTCGCGTATGTACGCGGGTTTCCTTAAGAAAACTCGCATACACATAAAAAATACTCATTTTTAGGGTACTTTTGGGCATTTTTAGACTTTGGTGTCTTCTAAAAACTTTTAGCTAACATAGATACCTTTCCAACGGTGTAGAGATAAGGTCAAACAGAGTTATAGAACTCAAGATATAGGTCCTTCAAGCTAGGTGTTTTTTCATTGACTTTCAATGACTTTCATGAAGTGTCGTCATGGAAGTGTCGACATGCGACGAAATCATGGGAAAGTGGTCACAGGTAGAGATGTGTCATTTTGAGCTATAACAGATGCCCCCTAATGTATGAGGTTAGAGGGGAAGATGATAGACGAAATGCATTATAAAGGAAACAACTAAGTATGGAGAGAGCAGAGAATCCAAGATCAGAAGGCTTGAATGAAGGTACCTGAAAGAGAGATAAATGTCAGACAAAAACTGATCTATGGGACATACAAGTCCATATACAAATCATCGCCATAAAGATACAGGTGTATCCAACATATGTATAACTGATGAAACTATCATGGTCGCTCAATATGCAAAAAGGCACCATATCAAATCTAAAGGAGGCATGGCCACAAATGAACAAGGTGGATCCATGCTCAACAATCGATCATAGCCACAAAAATACAAGGTGGAACTATGTCTCAGCAAAATGTCATATAAAATGTAACAAGGACTTGCACAGCTTGGGAAATAGCAAAAATGATGATGCTATTGTCAACCCAAGGTCTTCAATCCAAACTGCCCAAAAGGTACAAATCCTAACCATGCGAATAAAGGAGTTGAAGTCGAACATGGAGGAAACCGTTTGATTACCGGTCAATAATGAGAACCATTAACAAACGTGAGGGAAACCGCCATTAATTAAAATGGTCCCCAAGGCACCTAGTACATTCTAACAAGTGTGAATACAAGGACTTGAAGTCAAACACTTGAAGAATCCATTGAGTAGGAGACATTAAGGTATTCCCACTACCCAATAGCGAGGGAAATTGCCATTGATGACTACAATCCCCAAGGTACTGTCATAAAACTCTAAACCTCATCCCCAGAGCAAGATGTGTTGCAGTTGATAGAAAGAGATCTGTTGGAAGGAAGGCATTAAGGCATCCTTCATCATCCAACACGAGGTAAGTCAAAGACTAATTGGATATGGAATTGGTACTGAATTTCATGACAAGGACTGCTGAAGACATGATGTAATGAACTGATACCAGGGAATGGACGACACAAAAGGTCAAGGCAACTGCAGAATGGCCAACACAGGTTTAATCCTTGAATAGTGAGCACGACACAAAAGTGACTTAGGAAACCTTTGACACAAAAGGACAAACGAAACAAATTTGCAATGTAGGAGACATTGACAGATTCCCCATATAATTAGAAAAGAGACCAACTAGAGGAGTAAGAAACTCTGAATCGGATAAGGTCAAATAATAGGACCCAACTGTTGATAGACTCAAAACTGGTGCTTTGTTCAAAGAAGCAAGACTTGCTGCCATGATGTAAAAAACATGTGAATGAAATTCCCTTCCCCTCTTTCTTGTAAAGGTTTAACAAGTCCAAGAAAGCAAACTCGGGACCTTCTTCATTTTTGGAAAGCTCGAAGAAGAGACAGAAGAATGCTTGATAAAGCACTGATTCATGGATTTTACGAGCCCGAACTAGTATATGCTCGATGGTGTTTTCATAGTTTAGAGAGTCTGAAAACTCCAAAGAAGACTCTAGGGGGGTGCTTTTTCATACAATTTAGTCTCGTGAGGCCATAAAAGTTTAAAACAAACCACATAAGAACTCTCTTAGCTTCCGAAGAAGTAAGGTGCACCTTTTTCGTATTTAGTCGGGAAGGTCCGAAAAAGGTTAAATTACCACCTACCCAACGCTCCTTCAAAAGCAGCATATAGCCTGAGTTTTACGAGTGTGAAGGAAGGCAAGATCACTAAGAAAGATCCATTTGATTACAAGAAATGGGGATTACAACAATAAAATCGATGCTTTGTTCTTTAGGGTTTAACGAGCATGACAAAGACATAAAGTACACTCAAAATCTTTTTCATGTTTAGGTCCAGAGCATGGAAAAGAGAAAACTAAGCTCATACTGGGGGTCCTTTTCCGTAAGTTTAGTCCCTCATGTCCGGAAAAGTGATAAATCTATGCCTGAGAATACCCTTCTCAATTCCATAGAAAAGAGAGTGATCATTTCTCGTACTATTCCACATGGTCTGAGAAAGTGATAACCTACCACCAATGTGGATGCCCATTCACATATTCTTAACTAGCTTGAATGGACAAGTTTACTCGACAGTCAAGTCTATTTTGAGGAGTCAGACCTGGGCCTAAAGAAACTCAATATCTTTACCGTGAAGTTTTAACGAGTTTGGAAAAGTCAACTCGCAGCCTCCTTACTATTTTTAACAAGCTTGAAGGAGAACAAAAAGAATGCCCTAAATGCGAGGAGACGAGTGTCATAGACATGCAAAACTAGTTCCAAGCACAAGGAACAAACCTATGCATAATGCAAGGAAAGTGAGCAAGATAAGGACACTCGAGGAACGTCTCCTCAGGGTAAAGGGTGTCAAGTTGCAAAGGCAAAATAATACAAGGCTTGGCGATGATGAGAACAAAGATGAGGGCTTATACAACAAGCTAAAAGCATGAAAGCTAGCATTAGGCTCATAATCGCTTGCAGGGCACATGCAAATGCAATTACAGCTTGAACAACAAGACAAGGCTAGTAAATAGTTGTGAATCCAACTAAGAATCCTATCTCCAAGAAACAACAACATCAAGATCATATTCAGAAGAAAAGACTCGATGCGGGTCACTTTGGCAGAAACACATGTGATTTTTCTATCTTCTACAAAAGGGAAAGCCAAGGTAGAATCAACCGAAGCAGATTCTATAGCACCAAGGCTTGAGGGTTTATAATCAGTAAGATCAACCTTAGAAGGAAAGCAAATATCAACAGGGGAGATAGAGTCTACAAGAGTAAACTCAGTATCACAGGAGTTGAAAAATTCAAAAGAAAAATCAAACTCATCAGGATCACTGACTTGTTGTTCAAAGGAAGAGTCAAAAGACTCAACAAGACCAACATAAGAAGACCGATCCATGGGAAGATCAAGCTTACTAAGAAAATCAGGGTTAGACTTAGTCACAACTGAATCAACATCCAAAAGAAGGCCAGATTGTATCAAAGACTCTAGGAAGACTTCATCCGAAGGAAGGAGATCATCCGAGATAGGACACATGTCTAAACTTTCAAATGGATAGACAGAGTGGAGAGTAGGCTCCACAGTCTGTATAGGATGACTCACCTGGTCAACTGCTGGGACCAAGTCCCGAGAAGTTAAGCATGAAAACAAAGGCTGCTTCTTAGTAGTAATTGAATGCAAAGGACATGAGGCCACATAGCTCACCTGTGGCGGGGTAGTGTCTATAGAAACACTGGGAATCAATAAAGGAAAAACTTGATCTCTAGTCAGGTCAGGAGACAGATCAAGAAAATCCAACTGATCGATAGTGACAATTTCTTCTCCATGATTAAAGTACATCACATGAAAGAATGTTGACACTACGGCTTGCATGGCATAGACATAATCACGTCCAAGGAGCATATTGAAGTCTAAGGGGTCTTTTGTCACCATGAAGTCAACTAAGACGATCTTCCCACCCAAAGTAACAAGTGTTTGAGCGAGAATTCCCAAGGCTATACAAGTTCTTATATCAAATGCCAGTAACTAACTAGCAGTCGACACAAGGCTGAGAGATCTCATGCCTCGCCAAGCACGAGCAGACAAAATACTAATTGAGGCTCCTTCATCAACAATACAACGAGCAATTGTGTAAGGTTCAACTTTGACCTTTATCTCAAAAGGTGCATTAGAAGGAAGGCACGGCTAAACTAGGCTATCCCAATCAAAGGAAGCAATCCAAGAGCTTGGTGAGGTTTGATCCGAAACAAGTTCAGTGCCCCCTTGTTCAGTAAGTTCTGAACTGGTAGTGAAGAAAATGTGACTAGCAGAAACTTCACTCTCCAAAGGAAGAGTGGGATTGATCGACAATGGAATCGATTCAACTGCTTCGTGAAAGTCACTCTCCGAAGGGAGAGTGGGATTGACCAAAGATGACATTGGTTCAATCACATCAGGATCACTCTCCGAAAGAAGAGTGGGATCGACCAAAGCTAAGATTGGTTCGACCACTTCATCAACCAAAGGTTGAGTAGGTTGTTGAGAAAGTATAGGTTGTTCAGGAGAAGGAGATTCTTGAGTCTTGGACCACACTCTTCGCACCTCTGCGATAGCAGGGCACTGGTGAGTAAGATGATCTCCCTCACATAGCTTACAAGGGAACTTAAGTTTGCACTTCGAACGACCAGTTTTCTCAATAGTGTCAACATGAATAGCAATGGCTGACTATTTTCTCTTAGCATGACCTACAGAGGCTGAGAGTTTTCCCCTAGCATGACCACTAGAGGCTAGGTGACTGGGTCCAACCTCACTAAGAGAGGCTGGTTGTTGAAAAACTTCAGAATGTTAAAAAACGGGATGACCATGAAACCAATCTCTTCGCACCTCCATGATAGAAGCGCATTTATAAGTAAGGTGGTATCCCTCACAAAGCTTACAAAGAAACTTGGGCTTGTGTTTTGAACGGGTAGTCTTTTCAATAGTGTTAACATGACTCGCAGTGGCTGACAGATTGTCTTCAGTATGAACCACATAGGATGAGAGACTGCCCCCAACATGACTTGCAGAGGCTGAGAGACTATTTCCAACATTACCTGCAGAGGTTGGATGGGAACCACTAGCATGAAACACAGAGGCTGAATGGTTAGGATCAACATGCTTTGCAACAATTGAGTGTGTGCCCCCAACATGAAATTCAGAGGATGGGTGGATGGATCCAACATGACTTGCAAAGGTTGGATGGGGAGGTTCAACTTGAACATCAGAGGTTGAACAGGTGCCCTCAACATGAACCACAGAGGCTGAGTGATTGGATCCAACATGACCTGGAAAGGTTGGAAGGATCCCACCAACATGATCAACAGAGTCTGGATGGTGAAGTTCAACTTGACTTGCAGAGGTTCAGTGCTTAGATCCAACATGACCTGTAGAGGTTGGATAGGTGTGCCCATCATGAACTTCAGAGGCTGGGTGGTGAGGTTCAACTTGACTTGCAAAGGTTGAATGGGTGCCCCCTTTCTTATGTGCCTTCTTCCTATTCCTCCTTCTTTTACTCCTTTTAGACTGTCGGTTACCAGCATCGATACTTTCACCACATGAGGTAGAAGGAGGAGGAGAATCAACTATAGGTGAAGGGGAAGCATTGTTTTGATGCCCTTGATATAAGGAGCTTACTTAAGAAGCATCAGGAGCATTCAGGACGGTTGGAGTGGAAAACAACCACACTGGTAGCCCTAGGGTGAATCTAGGTAGATTCAGGGTGGCCATCAAGGGAACACCAACATTCCTTATGAGAGGAATAGTATAAGGATTTCCCAGCATGAGGATCTCTTGGTTGGTGTTCAAAGGGGTGTTAGCCATATTTTCAAACAATAAGACAGAGTCTGAGGTTGACTGGAAACCAAAAGTACAAAGCACACACTTGAAGGAAAACTAAGTATAGACAAACCATAGAGCACTCAATGAAATTCCTAAAGCCAAACAGACAAACATGTATAAGATATGCTTTCCAGAATAAAGCTGATAGACAGTTACTTGGCATCCCTGTAGATGTTCTTAGGCACAAGCGGAGGAATCACCCACCGCCCTCCCACACCTTCTACCGGGGTTACCTTCCAAGCCCGTCCAAGGTCAACTAGAAATAGCCTTTCGGTGTACCTGTGTATGAACCCTAGATGTCAAAGAGACTAAAGGCTGCCTTAACTATATTGACAGTCTGGGGGGACAGTTGCAAGCTTGGTTCGTACGCATGGGCAGGATAGCAAAGCCCGAAACCTTGTCTAAGACAGAATCCCCAGATGTGCAAAAACCTTGGTCTACACTTTGACAAAGAATCAGAGGGTTATCTCCTCAGTCCAAGCCTCCACGTGGCCTCGTGCTTAACTCTCATTTAAGAGGAGCTTCCTAGATACAATCCACATAGAAAAGGGTTTACCTAGTGATTGGCCAACTACGTCTGAATTTTAATACTTGTGGAGAGTTAAAACTCCCTACTCTACAAGTCTAGCCTGAGCTAGTTGGTGTATGACCCTATAAAATAAAACTTACTAATAATTTTAAATTATATCGTTTATTTTAAGGTCTATTTTTTAGTCAAAGGGTAAATGGTGCGAAACTTATGTGGTATTTTGACTCAAAGTTGAAACAAAATGACTAAACAAAGAGAAATGAAATGCAAAAAAGCAATAACTATTCTCTTTCTTTCTTCAAATAGAAACTTGAAAGCCACAAAAGAACAAATTCTTTTTATTTATTTTTTCAAAAACAATGATATGCCATGCAATCTAGACTAAAAAACTAATCTACATGCATATAAAGAAAACATGTGTTTATTTTCTTTTTCTTTTATAAATGCAAAAGAAAAACTACCTACAAACTAAATGTATGCAGATAGAAAGAACAAAGCAAAAGGAACTTTGCTATAGAACGACCAAATAGACTCTAGAATGCCCTAAAGTCAGTATAAACCCTACTTGGAAGGAAGGCTTGCATAAAAGACAAGTCAACTACTTTGGCATGGTGAAGTTAACCAACAAAAGAAGAAGGAAACCAACACCAACAAGATTCAGAACTCAAACAAAGATCACTAATAGAGGTTGACAAAAAACATAAGCCAAAAATCATGCCAAGCAAAGGGGGTGGGGGAAAAGAGCAAAGAGAAAACCCTAATGCTATAAAAAGGCTTACCACATAGATAAAAAACAACCAAAAGGGATGACACTAACTCCCTGGAGTCATGCAACTGCAGAGGACACCAAAAAGACCTACCAAACATCCTACAACAACAGAAAAAACCACAAAAATGAGGAAAAAACATTGTTTTAGGGGCACACGCGGGTTGTACTACTGACAGGTCGCGTGTCATACATGGGTTGACAGTACAACAAGTTGCGTGTACAAGCACACGTGGGTTGTATTACTGAAAAGTCATGTATCGTACGCAGGTTGACAGTATAGAAAGTCGCATGTACCAAACCAGGCACACGATTGTTCAGTCTGCAACTCGCGTATGGATGGAAAAAATCTCAAAGAAAGTCAAAAACTGCCTTAGGAAGGCAGTGGAGGTGTTCTATCAGATTGATAAAGTGTTCCTAAGTGGCAAGAAAGACCTGAAACCTTGCAAAAGACTGAAAGAAATATAGAGAAACCCCAAACAGACAAGGCTCTCCCGAGCGGAGTTGCCAGTTCTGTTGTAAAGGAAAGTTTCCTATGGCTAGGGTTTACGAAGCCATCAACGTATTGGGGTTGAAAGAGAGATGCAAATGGTTATGCAAGTAAATATAAGAAAGATTAGAGATTAGAATGGTTCATACCTTAGACAAACGAAGGTTGATCCAAGCTGCCCTTCAATCCTCTTCTTGCTCCTCTTGCTCCGCTTGCTCCAAGAGACCTGCAAAACGAATTATACCTTCCTCAAAACAATATGACCACATATAAAGCAATGATAATCAAATAAACATGAAATAATAATCTTATTAACATCAACATCTGATCATAAACAGAGATTCAATCACACATTGAACAATGATTTGGGAAGAAGAAGGACATCACATCTTTATTAATCTTGAAAACAAGTACAAGTATACCTTCTCTTCAAGTTCGGCACCTCACGAAACCTTGATCTGGTTCTGCTGCTTCTCTTCTCCAAGGAACTCAACCTCCAAGCTCTGCAACACAAGGAGAAATCTTCTAGGGCAAAGGTGTGGGCAAAGAGAGCTCCAAATCCTCCAGCATAACAATGCAAGGATTCAAGTCTCCTCTCATGGACCTCCCTACCTCTATTTATATGCTTAATGAAGAGTTAGGGTCAAAGACAAAGTAGTTACAACTGAAGGAGTCGGTTGCATAACTACCCAAACTACCCAAATTACTCGAATTTCAAAATACGTATTTTTTTGACATTTTCAGGAGGCGTACGCGGGTTATAGAGACAACAGTCACATACATGACGAGGTATACGCAAGTTGCAATGCAGAAAGTCACGTATTTAAGGCGTACACAAGTATTATATAGAGCAAGTCGCGTACGTACGTGGGTTTCCTTAAGGAAACTCGCGTACACATAAAAAATACTCATTTTTAGGGTACTTTTGGGCATTTTTAGACTTTGGTGTCTTCTAGAAAGTTTTAGCTAACATAGATACCTTTCCAACGGTGTAGAGATGTGGTCAAACAAAGTTACAGAACTCAAGATATGGGTCCTCCAAGATAGGTGCTTTTCAGTGACTTTCAATGACTTTCATGAAGTGTCATCATGGAAGTGTCGACATGCGATGAAATCATGGGAAAGTGGTCACAGGCAGAGATGTGTCATTTTGAGCTATAACAATTATCCTAAGTCATGTAGATTTTTCCATTACATCAACACAAGTGTATTCCCATGCTCATAGAAAAGTAAACAAACAAATTGGTTTTGAAATGAATCTAGCACATTTAATGACATGAAGATGACATCCTATATCAAAGTTGTGGCAACCACAATAAATGACATGATCATTATTAGGTTCAACATCACAATGTTGGTAACAAGGTTTTATTTCACTTGCTAAAAGTGCAACTTACAAGACCCAATAGGAATTATTGAAACCAAACTCTATGAACCATACATCATCACTAGGTAGATGGGAAAAAATCCTTTTTAGCATCATTTTTCCACATTTCCTTGGCTTTTACTTTCATTAGGGATGAGTTGTCGCAAGATGAGACAAAGGTTTTTGAAATAATGGTTATATGAGTGGTTTGAAACACATTTTAGATTTTTCATTAAATAGGAAGATGAGTTGCGACGGAAGGATAAATAAGACTATATATAGATAGTTTTGTATGGAAATGCTACTAGAGACGAGTACAAGATTTTATAAGTGGACATCTTAATGAGTCTTTATCAATGGTTATTGAGGATGCAATGGAATACATCTAGAAGGTTCACTACAACAAATTTGACTTTTAGGGGGGGTTTTCTTCCGCCTCCAAAAGTAAATTTTGGGGGTGGTTTTGGCTTTAGAGGCGCTATTTACAAAACCACCCCTAATAGCACCAACACTAAAAGTTTGAAATTCTAGGGGCAGTTTTGGAAGATATCAAAACTGCCCTAAAAGTGAATTTTTGGGGGGTTCTAAACCCCCCTCATAGACACATATGGGGGCGGTTCCACCGNTAGACACATATGGGGGCGGTTCCACCGCGCCCCCCCCCTCCCCCCGTCCTCCCCCCCCCCAAAAAAAATTCCTTATTACAAACCTTTAGTGGCGGTTATAAACCCCCCTCATAGGTACCTACGGGGGAGGTTTCAAACGCCCCAATAGGTTCCTACAAGAGTGGTTCGAAACCCCCCCTAAAATTCCAGCTTACAAACCTTTAGGGGTGGTCTTAAACCCCCCTAATAGCACTGATGCTAAAAATTTGGACTTTTAAGGCGGTTCTAGAAGAGATAAAAAACGATGCTAAAAGTGACTTTTGGGGGCGGTTCAAACCCCCCCCTAAAAGTCTTTATTACAAAACTTTGGGGGCGGTTATAAACCCCCCTCGTAGGTACCTATAGAGCGGTTAAAAAAATAGATGTCTATTTCTAAATATAGAAGTATATGTACCATTAATACTGATATTAGATTAGCATATCTTAAAAAAAAATAGATGTTTAGTTTAAATATATATGTAAATTAATGCAATTTGAATTGGATTTGATCAAGTACTTAAGTTACATAGAAGAGAGAATTCACAAATTAAAACGATAGTTGATTTTTATAAGAAGTAAAATATTAATCTATTTATATTAATTAAAATTTAGAAATATTACAAATTATCAAATGGACATCATATTTATATTAACTAAAATATAAAAATATTACAAATTATCAAATCGACATTGTATTATAATTACCCAAAGTAAGTATTAAAGACTAGAATAAACAAGTAGACAAGAAACATATGTAAAGTTGTCATAATAATTGGTAAATAAAGTGTCAATGTTATTTTTCATAGCCTCATTAAGCAAAGGTCCTAGGTTTTGAAGCTCATCAAGATAGGGTGGATAACTATGTTTTGTGCTTGTGTTAATAGCCAACCAAGATCATGTCTTTTTCTTGAGAAAACCAAGTCACTACATGTTATATAAGGTATGTCGATAACACTATTCAAAGACTTTGGACATACAAATATTCATATTCTATAATGAAGCATATTAAATAATTCCCCGTTCTTTTAAATGATACATATAATATGCAATCCCTCTTATTTTAAAAGATACATATAATATCTTTTTTTTCCCAGTCGAAAAGAGCAGTTCCTTGTTATTCTATTGAATAAAAGGTAACCTTGTACATCAGTAGATAACTGTCTATACCCCAATGGGTCCAACAGATCAGTTAAAAAAACAATACAAAATCAATACAAATCAGAATTATGACAATACCCAAGATGACAAGAATACAATCAACACTTGGGTATCAATACATGTAAAGGTCCTCTCATAGGTGAGAAAAATATACATCAGTCAAGATATGTCCATAAAGAACATAACAGGAGCCCAAACACCTTATCCAAGCAGGTAAGTGACCCTCAGTATTCCTGAAACTGCTGCTCAGCATAACCAGAAATAGCTCAATTAATACCATGTGATCAATAACTGATGTAGAATGAGCAAATTCTAAAAAAGCTGGATGGAGTCTTCCCCAATAAACTCATCATCATATGATTCTATAAGCAAGAGATGACCAGGAGCCAAACACCCTCCTTGGATAAGATGTATGCCCTCATGTTATGTTCCCTATAGACATGAATGAAATCCAATTGGGGCCGTGCCAACCTCTATATCATTGTTTAGAGATTTCGTATTCTTGTTTTTTTAAGGTTATGTTTGCAATGAAATCTAAGAAAAAAACCTTTATCTGTTCAAACATATATCGATAACATAATGTTTTTTTATCACATAATTGACATATCTTTTCCAAAGCAAAATGGAAAGGGAAACTAGAGAACAAAAGCATGGGATTAACCTAGAATCGATGGTTAGGTGGAGAAGTGTTTAAATTACCATTTGTCCTATTCAAATGGAATATCATATAAAATGCCATTGAAAAAAATCTCATTTGCACCAACAAGCATAATACCATTGAAAAAGTGTCATTTACAACACTGCAATAAATAACATCGAAAATGCTATAATTTTGATCATGACAATTAAGGAATAAATATCTTTGCCAATGTAATTCGAATTTAATTTATATATTTAGAAAAATAGATCTACAATTCCATGTGAAAGGTGGGGTTAGCAATTAAATATTCACAAAACTCTAAACTCTCTAAACTTGGGGCTCAAGCAGAACTCTATGGTTTATCAAGAGCCCATGTTCTAACCATAGCGTGTCAGAATATTTTCATTAACCACTTACTATCCCAAAAGGTGAAAGATATACATTATTATAACAACAAGCGAGAACACATAGGAATATATGAAGAATAACCAAACACAAATGTGTCATGGAATATTTTGCACCCACATTTTCTCAAAAATATTTTACATGCATTTTACTAACCACTAGGGGAGAAAACATTACTAAGAGCATCAAATTTTCTCATTATCCAACCTGTGAGCATTGATGTAGCTAGGGATAAAGGTTGTGGAGGTATTGAAAAAGTCATGGTTATGAATCCTTGTTCTCTTGAGCATGAAGTGAATAAGGATTAAAATATGCCACCAAATCATTATGGTGCATGCCAATATTACATAGAGTTTGAAAATTTACTTAGCATTGAAAATTTACATTTAATATACATGAACACAAACTCTTAAACTCACTTTTATGAGGAAACCTTTATAAATAGTTACATTTAAGCGTTAGTGGTTACACCAATCCACAAAATACATTTGAACACTAACTCTTAAACTCACTCTTATAAGAAAACCCAAAATAACTAGTTACATGTCTAAGCATTAGTAGTTACACCCACAATAATTACATCAAAACATGAGTAGTTACACCCACAATAATTACATCAAAACATTTGTAGTTACACCCACACCATGTTTTTCTACTGTAAGCCAAGTACGTACATACACTCTTCTATATGCAAATCCATGCAAATAGTTACCCTCCACATAAGCCTGTCAATATTTACATATATTTTTAAACTAAACAATAATTTTTATTTTTATTTTAAGGGAGTCTATATATATATATATATATAGTAAACAATAATTTTAATTTTGGATGTAGATTTATCGTTTCATAATATAAAAATAAATAAATAAACATTGAGTGAGAGGATGTTAAAAATGGAGAGAGCACCTTGTGCCCACATAAGGTAGCATTTAGATCTATGTTTGACTTATGTGTGTCCTTAAAGTGTCTCACAATCCATGTAACATTTGCAGCTATGTTTAACTTGTATGTGTCCTTAGAGTGGCTCACAATCCATTTATAGATACGTGTAATGTCCCAAAAAATTGAAAATATTTTATTTATTTATTAGGCTAGACAAAACTACCTATGGTGGACATTAATTGAACTTTGCGGAATGTGTCATACTCTCATTGTACTTATGTATTGTCGTAAGTTGCTCTTACGTCCTGCTTCCATATTTCTCAAAGCGATTATTATTATGTTACTTACATTGTTGTGATGTTGATTACTGTTTGTACTATGGTTAAGCATTGATGTGTAAGTTAGTTATTTGCTTATGAACTTCCTTATTTATTAACATGTGCTTACTGCCGTATACATGATTCTAACTTGACTTTGTTAATGGATAAAGGGGTGGAGTGGCGGGACTAGTTTCCCTTGTAACCACCGGAGAGGTAACAGTTTCTACTTGTCACAACGGGCTTACTTAGTTTTGTCGAACTAATGCCTTCTTGTCTCGTTTGCATTCAAGTACAATTGGCGACGAAAACTTGTTTATAAAGCTTAAAGGAAAGTGCCGATCATTTGGTCATTAGCGCTAGCATTTGCAGCTCTATCCTAGTGACATTCACTGGTTGTTATTATTTATCATTACAGACTTTACAATAGTAATGGGGTCACTACTGCACCTATTACTTGCGTGACACATACTTGTTATTTATATGACACTTATTTATCATGGTGTAAATAATTACGACTTGATTATGCCCTATCATATTCTTCTTATATGGTTTGTTTTTAAAATTAGTTGGAAAATAATATACTTGTAAAAACCTTGGCTGAAATGTTCCATGGCATATTTCATATGCCATGAACTTATGGCTTAAATCGTAAGTTTATTCGATGCATGAAATGGTTTAAACCTTTATGTTGATTTGGGTAGTGTTGGAGTAGGGTCCCGCAGCTACAGAAGAAGTTGCTAGGTTAGCGGACAGACAGTTTTGGCGGATAGACAAGATAGAGCTACGACGCCGTAGCAGGGTTCCAGCTGCAGAGTAGAGCCAGAAACCATGACTTTTAAGATAGAGAAGTCAAGGAAGACGACGGTACCTGAGCGGCCGAGAAGAGAGAGCTCACCCATTGCATTGAAGGCAGCGGCGGAAGACAAGAGGGCTCAACTACCCTCATAAAGGAAAAGGAGCAACGAGGCTAGGCATTGAAGACGAAGGACAGAAGGGAAGCAGCGCCGATACCCATGGTCAGCACTGGGAAGCATGGAAGACTGCAGGAAGTTGTGGTGAAGGGAAGCGGTGCATAGTACCCATGATCAGCGCCGGGAAGCATGGAAGACCACAGAGAGCTGTGGTGTGACGGATAGAGGCTAATTCAAAGTACAGATACGCCGACTATCACTAGTTAGGGTTTGGGTTACTGTTGGGACAGGCCCACAGTGTTGTAATGGCGAGACCTTCGGGCCGCCTATAAAGGGATATATTTTGTATTGTAAAAGGGTTGGTTAGAGAGTCGGATGGTTGATTCGTCTGTTGTAGTTGTTTTGTAGAGTATTAGACAGTTGTAGAAGCCAAGCTCTGGTTCTGTTATTAGTTGTAGTATCTTACTGTAACCAGTAGCTGGCTCATAGAGCATTCATGTAATGATCCGCAGGGATCGACAGAGAAGAAAGAATATATTGTAAGAGGTGCAATATAGAGGTAGAAAAGAGATCTAAGAGAGAAGATCTTAAGTTGCATATGCGGTGCAGCAGAATTGTGTTTACCTTCCCCTGAGCTATAATAGAAACACAGTTCTGTGGACGTAACTTCCATCCTGGAGGTGAACCACGTTAAAATCCTGCGTTATGCGATTGCTTTTTGTGTTGTGTTTATTTAATGCATCTGTCAGTTATTTTATGAGCATTGTTACAGTTTAATGTATGTATGCATTGTTCAGTTCGCAATAATATAAAAGGATAGACATAAGTTGAAACCAGTGATATGTTGTATGCGGGTTCAGTTATACTTTGCTTGAAACCATCACCAGTCGCGGTGTTGAACAACTTGTCATGTTGAGTCTTGCAAATCGACACGAACAACACTAAGTGCGTTGAGCCGCGGGGTTGGGGTATCGCAGGGAGGCGATACCGCACCGGCAGAGGAGCTGCGGTGCGCGATACCGGAGGTTAAGGACTTAGTGTTGGGAGGAAGTTACGTGTCGCCTAGTGTGCAGCGATGCGGTAAGGCTGGGGTCACCACGGATTGGTGGAAGTTGCGCAACGTAGGCAGGGACTGCGCGCCAAAGAGGAGAGAGAGATTATGGTGAGAAGGGATGCGAGACGCTGAGATCGCGCGACGCGAGAAGAGGTTCGTGCGACGCGCCGAGAAAGAGGCCCTGCGACTAGCAGAGTTGCGAGTCACACGTAGGATGCATCAGAACCTGGTCCAAGACGCTTGAGTCCTTGGCCAACCCTTCAGAATCACTTCGGGTGAGACTTCAGGCTGCTTCGCGGTCTGTCGTCGAAAGGGCCAGTGAGCTAGGGGTGTTGTTGGTTAAATACAGTAAACTCGGGTCTGCCCATGATAGCCAACAAATGGTTCCGTTGCCGGATTTGAACAAATGGGAGCTGATGTTCTGGTGGCGTCCTACGAGAGACGAACTCAATGAGTGGGTTTGGTCTAACTAGAAAGAATTCGCTAAACGAGAGAACAGGAATCCTAAACTGAGTACAGAGGCCTGGTTATAAAAACATATCATTACAGACCTGCATGCGATATTCTTTACGACTTTTGGGAACGAGCTTTACGACTGGTTATCAAAGTTAACTGATACAAGCATATTTTAAAAGAAGAGAGACATTGTTTGGACACCGGAGCTGATTCAGACCGTGAGGAACCTGGATAATCCTATCACGAGGGCAGTAGACTTTTGGCTTATGAGCGTGCTGGAAGGCTTCGTCATAGAGTTTGCAGTTGACCAGACAAAAAGCTTTAGCGAGGCTGAGCGCTATTTCTTCAAAGGATATCGTGGTAAGTACCTAAGATCTTTAAACTTGTCCATTAAGATGCTATTACATGAAAAAGGAACAATGGATCTAGTTTCAGATGAATAAGTAGAAATAGTAATGTCACAAGAGTTTGAAAGTGATTTTGATGACATTGGACGAACACGTAGTGGAAAGAAGTATAAAGTAGATTTCAGCTCTCCAATATTTGAAGACAGTTCAGCTAGTACTAGACAGCAGAGTCACAATACCACAGAAGGAACAGAGGGGGGTATCCCTTACCACCCTTACACCCCACAGAAACAGACCAGGACTCAAAACAATCCCGTAGGAACTCCATCCAATAGCTCACAGACAGTACCTACCACCGCTACATCACCTCCACCTACACCGCCGAGTGGTAGTAACACAGTAAATCAACATCCACCACGTAGAAATATAATGGGGGATGATATGAAGCTACCTATATTTAAGGGAACAGGGGCAGAAGACCAAGAGCAGCATTGGTTTCTCTGTGAATCCATGTGGACCATTAAAACAATCAACGGCGATAACCTGAAACTTGTACAGTTGGTTACCACACTAAGAGATCGAGCCTTAACATGGTATATTAAGTATACCACAGTACCCAGGACACTTGCCCAGGTCAAGACCACCATGATTAAAGAGTTTAAGAAACCTAAGTCTGAGTCACAGTGCATTACAGAACTCAAAGACATCAAGCAGTTACCTACAAAGTCGGCGTCGGACTTTGATCATAAATTCAAAGCCCTTATCGACCAAGTCAGTTTTGAGTTCGCGCTGGAGCAGCATAAGGAATGGTTTATTGCAGCACTGCTCCGTCACATTAGACTGCTGTTAATGCAGCATAAACTCCAGACGTAGGATGACGCGTTGGAGATGGCAATGAAACTAGAGGCTTCACCTCTAGCTGAGAGCAGTACAGGAATGGTAAATTTACAAAACCAGTTGTCTAATCTCACATTACAGTTGCATGAACTTAAGAAAGGGAAAGAGGTTGTGCAAGACATATGGTGCGTAAAATGTAAAGCACAAGGCCATAGTAAAGATAATTGTCCGGTCTTTGTAGAATATATAGCAACAGGGGCTCCAAACCCCTTACCACAGACCCACGGGCCGTGGTGTGAGATATGCAAAACGCGAGGACGTCTACCTCACCAGTGCCCTCTACTTCAGAAGTACGTGCATACACCTAAGAATGTATATTGTGTCTTTTGCAAGTCTGTAGGTCACGATGTACACGATTGCAGAGCCTATGATCTCATGGTCGGAGCAAAGCAAGACTTGTACAGAGTCCAGCAGTAGGACCACAGCAGGATCCGAATTATGGAGGCCGTGGAGGAGGATTCAGAGGACGAGGCCGTGGAGGAGGCTTTGCGTGAGGAGAGGGCTCCGGAAGAGGAGAGGGTTTTGGCCGTGGCCGTGGATCAGTTACTTGTTACAACTGCAGAGTTGTAGGAAACTATGCTAGGGACTATCAGAACCCCACTACCACTTGTAACTACTGCAAATATTATGATCATGCTATAGAGGAGTGCCCTACCTTGATAGCTAAGATCAGAGAACCTAAGCCAGCAGTACACCAGAACATCCAGTTTATTGCTGCTGAGCAGGAAGAGCCAGAACCAAGAGTGAATATTGTGACTCGTAGCGGTGTTTCTACCAGTGGGACATCGTAGGAAACGGAAAAGACCACAGGTCAGGAGTGGGTGCACAGAGATCCTAATAAAGCAACACCACTCGACCTGCAGAAGAACAAACAGACATTTCAGGAAGCTAAGGCTTTATTTGATGACCCTATGCAATCAGGATCACATGTACCGCCGTCTAGGGGCGTACCGTAGCAAACACCTTGTGGCAATAGCCTTGTACAGACATCACAGGCTACCACATCAGGAAGATGCGATGAGGACGAGATGACAGGAAGTGTACATTCCTTCCTGCGGAGTTGTCTAAAACTTGTAAGAAATGAGCAAGCCATCACAGAACTTCAGCGTATCATAGATCAGTGTCAGCCATCTTCTTCAGTGAGCAGTACACAGCGTGCTATTCATAATATTACGGGACATACAAGAACAGGAAGAGAGATGCGACTCACAGCGCAGGTTGGAGAATTTGAAATGGATGAGGTAATCCTAGATCTCGAATCGGACGTGAATGTTCTGACTAAGCAGACATGGGAACAGATGGGTAGCCCTAAGTTAATCAGATCGCCTGTCCATCTGATATTAGCTAATCAGCAGCGTGTGTCACCTCTGGGTTGGTTACCGCAGGTGCCAGTTGACATTGACGGAGTTCGCAGCTTCGCTGACTTTGAAGTTATAGAAATCATTGGCGATAGTAGACCCTATCCAGCATTGCTAGGTATTGATTGGGCGATTGGTAACATGGCCATTATCAACCTAAAGAGAAGACAAATGACCTTTGAGGACGCGCAGATCCGAGTCATCGCACCACTGGATCCTTTTCAGGGTCCTAGATATATTGAACCTATCCGGGCAGAGGAAGATGCACATAACATGGAGAGCCTCTATCAGATGACCGCAAACCAGAGCGACTACATCAATCCAACCTCAGAAGGGAATATCTGTTGGCAATGCGACAGCTCATGCGCATCAGATTCAGATGTTGGTTTAGAAAACTGGCAGAACAGACTTCACGAAGTCTCAGCGCGCAGGTGCGCATACTTGACTAAGTCACTGCGATGGATTGGCGCAGAGATCAATGAGATTCCATCCTTTTATGGTCTAACAGATATCCAAGACTTTCTCGAGCAGTTTGAACAACAGATCCCTCACGAGCAGCGGATCGCAGCTATGGACCATGCAGTACTAGCCACACCTGCAAGATGGTGGTATGCACATAAAGAGAACATAGCATCATGGGATGATATTAAGAGATTCATGGCGATCAGATTTTCTGTCGACAGAGAGTATGTCCAATAGAAATACACAGGAGAGAGTGACCCCAGGACACATATTTAGACATGCGAACAGAATTGGTCGGACATTCCTGAGGATGAATGGGTTCATCGATTCGTTCATACGTTGGATACAGTTCCAAGGAACTGGTATACAGAGACTGAACTGCGCAAGGGAACAACAACATGGCTGCTTATGATAGACGGCGTCCTACTCACCTTCGCGTTTGAATCTGAGTATCCAAAGGTTGATCAGGCCCTACAAGTAATAAAGAGTAAGATATTTGAAGATTGTACCATATCAGTATCAGCTCAACCTGAGTGGGCTATCTAGCTAAAAGAGGCGTTAGAGTGTTATAATTTTGCATCTGAACCAGAAGAGGATGAGGATCCTCGCGACACCAACATTCCGGAGTCAGAAGGCACTCGCGATGTTAAGGGACCACAGTTAGAAATTCTAGCAATCACAGAGCCCATTAAGATTAAAAAGATCAATATTGGCACAGACACAGAACCTAAATTTGCTTCTATTGGAGACTATTGGAACGATGAAACAGTCGGACAGATTGCAGATTTGCTACATGACTATCAGGACCTATTTCCCACCAAGTTCATGGAGATGAAGGGAATAGTTGGCGACCTGGGAGTAATGAGGATACCGTTGAAGGAAGATGCTAGACCAGTCAAGCAGCACCCATATAGACTAAATCCGCGGTATAAAGAAAAAGTAAAGGATGAGATCGATAAGATGCTAGCAGCAGGCATCATTGAACATGTAGAAGAAAGCGAATGGGTTAGCCCCATGGTCGTACAAGAGAAGAAAACCAAAGGAGACATCAGGATCTGTGTCGATCTGCGCAAACTCAACGATGCATCGCTTCACGATCCATTCCCGACACCGTTCACTGATGAGGTATTAGACAACGTGGGAGGACAGGAGGTCTACTCCTTCACCAATGGCTTCTCAGGCTACCACCAGATCAGAATACACCCAGAAGATCGATCCAAGACCACCTTTGCAACAGAATGGGGCTCGTTCCAGTATACAGTAATGCCCTTTGGTCTTAAGAATGCACCAGCTATATTTTCTAGAGTAGTAGTTGCTGTATTTAAAGAATACATCCATAAATTCCTAGAAGTATATTTTGATGATTGGACTGTATTTGGACTAATTGACAAGCACATAGGAGATTTAAGACTGATGTTAGAGAAATGTAGGCAGTACCAGATTTCTCTAAACTTGAAGAAATGTATATTTTGTGCACCATTTGGTATTTTGTTGGGTCACATTGTTTGCAGACAAGGCTTGATGGTAGATCCTGCAAATATTGCCATCATTGTAAATCTCCCAGCACCCAACTCAGTCAAGCAACTGAGGACAGTACTTGGTCATACCGGGTATTACAGAAAGTTCATCAAGGGCTACGCAAAGATTACAGCACCAATGGAGAAATTGCTAAAGAAAGATGTAAAATTCCTATGGAATGAGGAATGTCAGCAGAGTCTAGACACACTTAAAGAATAGATGGTTACAACACCCATCCTAGTATTTCCAGATTGGACTAAGCCATTTCATGTACATGTGGATGCATCTAGCATCGCACTAGGGGTTGTCTTAACGCAACCAGGAGAAGGGGATATTGATCACCCTATCGCATACTACAGTAGAAAACTATCGACAGTAGAAAAGAACTACACCACGACAGAGAGAGAAGGCTTAGCTATGGTGTATGCATTACAGAAGTTTAGGCACTACCTATTGGGTGCCTCGTTCAAGATGTTTACTGACCATTCCGCATTGAACTATCTGGTCAATAAGCCAGTGTTAGGGGGGAGAATCTACAGATGGTTACTCCTCTTTCAGGAGTATGATTTTGAAATCATCGTTAAACCAGGAAGATTGAACACTGGACCTGATCATCTGTCGTGGATAGACTCAGGAGAAGAGCCAAGTAACCTAGAGGACAATTTGCCGGACGCGCCGTTGTTTTCTATTCAGATTGTAGATGAATACTATGCTGATATCATTCACTTTCTCACTACAGGATTAGCGCCTGATGAGTTCACTAAGCAGCAAAAGAAGCAGTTGGTTGTTAAAGCAGCAGACTTCACCCTGATCGCTGGACACCTATACAAGTTAGGACCAGATGAAGTTTTGCGCAGATGTGTGATGCCGCATGAAAAAGACGCTATTATCAGGGAGGCACATTCAGGGATCGCAGGAAAGCCGACTGCGCAGAAAATCCTAGATGCAGGATTATGGTGGCCTACTTTGCATAAGGACACCAAGGACTTCTGCAGATGCTGCGATATCTGCCAGAGGGTAGGAAAACCCTCGCGATGCGATGAAATGCCGCTGCGACTGTAGGTTATGCTGCACGCATTTGACAAGTGGGCTATAGACTTTGTGGGTCCTATCAACCCACCAGGAAAACGCACTGGCGCGAGATATATTATCACTGGAACAGAGTACCTCACCAGATGGGCAGAGGACAAAGCCGTAAGAAATTGCGATGCTGCTACAGCCGCACAGTTCCTTTTTGAGAACATCATCAGTAGATTTGGCTGCCCCGTAATTTTGATGAGCGATCAAGGCACACATTTCCTAAACCGCACCATTGAGGCCTTGACAGAAGAATTCTAGATTCAGCACCATAAGAGCACTCCCTACCACCAACAGGTTAACGGTACGGTGGAGGCCTTCAATAAGATTTTAGAAAACACTCTTAATAAGATCTGCAACAGTCAAAGGAACAATTGGGACCTTAGAGTTAACGCTGTATTATGGGCGTATAGGACCACATGCAAGAAACTTACAGGACACACACCTTTCAGCTTGGTGTATGGACAGGAGGCCGTTATGCCTATGGAGTATATTCTGCCCAGTTTAAGAATCGCTCAGATCACCGGGATGACTGATACAGACACAGTGGAGGAAAGGCTAGCACAACTGCTTGCTCTAGAGGAAGACAGATTCGTCGTCGGATTCCAGTAGAAAGTGCAGAAGGCACGAGAAAAAGCTTGGCATGACAGACATATTAAGAGTAAGACTTTCCAGACTGGAGACCTAGTACTCCTCTATGACAGTAAATTCATTAAGTTTCCAGGGAAGTTCAAGACGCATTGGCTGGGGCCATATCAGATACAACAAGTTATAGAGGGAGGTGCCGTTCAGCTCAGCCAGCTGAATGGGGAGCTTCTTCCCACATGGATCAATGGTAGTAGGCTTAAGCTCTATAGTGATAGCCACCCCACCTCTCAGCCCTAGCTTAGCCAGTTTATGGTGGTGCATATGTCCAGTGTAGTTGAAAGGAGGCATCGCACCGGGAACTAGTCTACACCGACAGGTATCATAAGTATCAGGAATCGCATAAGGTCGGTTCATTTTGCGCAAGTTAATAAATGGCTTGCGGGAAAAAAGAAAAAAGAAAAAAACAAACCCGTTTGTTTGTTTGCGCAGGTGATGCGGTGTTTCAGCGCAGCAATGCGATGTTTCCCTGTGCCACGTATCCAGTTTTTGCAACCGACAGAGGGCCAGTCAAGTCGCCTTCTGACAGGCAGTTAATGAAGAAATGACCGGTATAAGTTACCGTAGATTTGGCAGCAGCACAATTAAGTTTCCAGATTTGGCAAATCTTCGACGAGATCAGCGCCTGTACACACACGTTTTGGGGGAAACGTGACCGAATTTCAGCATTTATGGAGGATCGGATGACGGGTGAGGTCTTGTCCATGTAATTATTATGACCGACGGGTTCAGTCACGATGACCGTTGCATCCGGGATTGTTGCCTTCGGCATAAAAGCAGAAATTGTTCATTCGAGGGGGTTACATTTGCAGAAACCCGAGAGTTACAGAGTCCCCTGTTCAGAGTTCACCCCATTACAGAGTGCTGTGATTCCCAGAGTTCGAAGCCATTGCACGCCCAGGAGATTCCACTAAGAGGGTTCTGTCTGAGGAGGAACCTATAGGCGACATTTTGAGAAGGTTTGAACGTCACGGAATTGCAGGTGTTATGACGACGCCGCTTAAGGGTGTCCAGCCAGGCTCATCACAGACCAGACAACTGCCACAGACGAGGAGCCAGTCTTAGATAACAGAAGAATTTAATTCAGAGTTGGAGGAAGAAGTTCATACTGCAGCAGACTACATTATGCCACGAGCTGAAGGCGCACCAGAAGTAAAAATTCCCAAGAGTGGTAAGTTCCCTATTCCCATACCACAGATTGATTCTCGAGTAAGGGAAGATGGAGACCTATTAGGATATGCAGCTGTTGCTAAATTCATAGATTATAACCTGGCCGACGCTAAGACATATCCCCAGTTCCAGCCGGACCAATACCTTATAATTCAGAAGAACCCAAGGACAGGTGCAGATGGCTATATTCCCATGGACCATGTTCAGATCCTTGAGCGCTCAGGCCTGCTCAATCTATTGAGACTACCACATTTCGGACGTGGCGGAGAGTTTAATGTCGTGGTGCGCATCCTACTGTCTTGTTTACATGGAGGTTACCTTTGGATTGGTAACAAGGTCAACCTGAATGTCGACCTCATACATCGCATCACTGGACTATCCAAGAATGGTCAGCACCCGACGATAGATACAACAGGGAAGACCAAGGAACCCAAGCTATCACCCACACTAGTTGCCAAGTACCAAGTACAGAGAGGAGGTTGAGCTTATGACCGTTGCAAGCATACCAGACAAAACACTCAGCTTTACAGCTAGTCTGCTTGCAGGCAGGTTGTTAACCAAGGTTCGACCTAAGGAAGTTACAGGGTCTGTAATTAAACTTGCTATACAGGTTGCAGAGGGGGAACATTCAACTGGTCTTTATTTTTGTTAAATATGTTTCAGGCAGATTATTTGGCGGCACAGGATGAGGCTACCCACCATTTTCATTTTTCATGGTTGATAATCCTCTGTGCATTTGTGGGGTGGAAGGAGCCGCCCCATACCCAATTTGAACAGCTAGCAAGCGGCGAGCCCAGAGGGGTGCGCTATACAAACCTGTGGGAGACTAACCACCCAGAAAAGAAAAAGCTCAATGCGATAGTATTCTATGAATACTATACGCTGCTGAAGAAAGTCGTCCTAGAAGTACCACAGATCAGCAAGGAGGTTGTAGACACATATGATGCTTGGCTTAATTTTATGGTGGACCGCCATAGAATCCACCTGTGACCAAAGAGGACTCAAAGGGATGATTGGGCTCCTGGCTGGTTCAGGATGACAGCGCAGGATATCGAAGGTATCATCAAAGACTTTGATGACCAATGGAAGTGAGAGTACGAAAACCCCACACCTCTACAGTCAGATACTGCACAGACAGACCCAGTAGACAAGGGTAAAGATAGAGTAGAAACCCAGAAACAGGATGAAGAGGATACATCAGAGGAGGAGCCCCTGAAGAAGAAGCAAAAGGTTACAAACCCAACTGGGGAGATTAAATTGACAACTGATGACTTTGACCAAATCGCAGTAAGAATAAGGGACAGAATGAGCGACACATTTCAGGCGATGCAGGCATCGCAGGGCAAGCTACAGGGGGCCATAGACCAGTAGTTAGGTGAGTTGAAAACACTGACTGAGAAAACTGCCATAATCCACATGTAGTTGAGCAAGGTGCCAGCAGGAGAAAGCTCGAAACAGTCGATCTCCAGTGAAGAGATCCTAGCGAAGGGTCATCTCAACACAGTTTTGATTCCACCCGGGAGCATCAGATTCCCTGCGTCCATGACGGATCCACCAGTACAGTTTAGGCAACCTGTTGAGGTTAACCTCGCAGAGTTTCACATTGATCAGTTGCAGATGATCCAGCAACAGCTAAGCGCAGAGCTCAGAGGTAGAGAGCTTGCGACTTATCAAGAAAATACGCAGTTGATGCAGAAGAATGCAGCACTCGCCACTAGTTTTCAGAAGAAGGCAGATGAAGTACGAACATATGAAGAAAGGGAAGAGGATCTTTCTCAAGTTCTACAAAGCATTGCATTGGAGTTACCCCAATGCCACATTGAATTCACCTTGCCTCTTCCGCAGAAGGTAAGAAGAGTTGCAGACAGAGCAAAGGCTCTGGAAGAAACAGTAGCTAGGATGGAAGAAGCAAAGGCCAAGATGGAAGAAGACCACCAAGCACAGATCGAGGAGCTTGAGGCTCGTGCACGAGACACTTCCCAGGCATACAAGCACGCAAGAGTAGAGGCCTTTCGACTCGTTTCTGCATAGATGCAGTCTCGCATCGACGATGCACTATCAGTACTAAATGATGCGACGAACACATGGTCGGACTTGGATCAGCTGCCTGAGAAAGTAGAAATCCAGCAAAATATTTAGCAGATAGAGAATACTATGGCGGCAATGAAAGAAGAAATTAAGAGCTTAGCAGCTCTTCAGAAGATGAGGAAGACAAAGGAGATGAACCGCTTGCAACAGGAGGCGCAGCGATTAAGAACAAAGGAGATACACATCAATGACCTGCTACAACCCTACCACGAGCAAATCACCGAGTTAGTCGATACGGTTGAGCAGAAAGTGAAGGAGTTCACTACCACCAGAGAGGAAATTGACGCAACAGAAGACACCAGTATTAGTCAAGCTTTGCTTGACTCGGCACGAGAATGTGTCGAAGTGATGTAGAAGGAAGTTGTAGGACTTCGCGACAGGTTGCAACGGACTTCGCAAGAAGCCAAGGAGAAGCTACAGCAAGAGAAGCCCACTGGTAGTGGCTTGGGGATGAGCCACAAGTAAGTGTTAGGGGACTGTTGGAGTAGGGTCCCGCAGCTACAGAAGAAGCTGCTAGGTTAGCGGACAGACAATTTTGGTGGATAGACAAGATAGAGCTACGATGCCGTAGCAGGGTTCCAGCTGCAGAGCAGAGCCAGAAACCATGACTTTTAAGATAGAGAAGTCAAGGAAGACGATGGTACCTGAGCGGCCGAGAAGAGAGAGCTCACCCACTGCATTGAAGGCAGCGATGGAAGACAAGAGGGCTCAGCTACCCTCATAAAGGAAAAGGAGCAACGAGGCTGAGGCATTGAAGATGAAGGACAGAAGGGAAGCAGTGCCGGTACCCATGGTCAGCGCTGGGAAGCATGGAAGACTGCAGGAAGCTGTGGTGAAGGGAAGCGGTGCATAGTACCCATGATCAGCGCTGAGAAGCATGGAAGACTGCAGAGAGCTGTGGTGTGATGGATAGCGGCTACTTCAAAGTATAGATACGCCGACTGTCACTAGTTAGGGTTTGGGTTACTGTTGGGACAGGCCCACACTGTTGTAATGGCAAGACCTTCGGGCCGCCTATAAAGGGATATATTTTGTATTGTAAAAGGGTTGGTTAGAGAGTCGGATGGTTGATTCGTCTGTTGTAGTTATTTTGTAGAGTATTAGACAGTTGTAGAAGCCAAGTTCTGGTTTTGTTATTAGCTGTAGTATCTTACTGTAACCCGTAGCTGGCTCATAGAGCATTCATGTAATGATCCACAGGGATCGACAGAGAGGGAAGAGTATATTTTAAGAGGTGCAATATAGAGGTAGAAAAGAGATCTAAGAGAGAAGATCTTAAGCTGCATATGCAATGCAGAAGAACTGTGTTTACCTTCCCCTGAGCTATAATAGAAACACAGTTCTGTGGACGTAACTTCCATCCTGGAGGTGAACCACGTTAAAATCCTGCGTTATGCGATTGCTTTCTGTGTTGTGTTTATTTGATGCATCTGTCAGTTACTTTATGAGCCTTGTTACAGTTTAATGTATGTATGCATTATTCAGTTCGCAATAATATAAAAGGATAGACATAAGTTGAAACCAGTGATATGTTGTATGCAGGTTCAGTTATACTTTGCTTGAAACCATCACCAGTCGCGGTGTTGAACAGCCTGTCATGTTGAGTCTTACAAGTCGACACGAACAACACTAAGTGCGCTGAGCCGCGGGGTTGGGGTATCGTAGGGAGGCGATACCGCACCGGGAGCTGCGGTGCGCGATACCGGAGGTTAAGGACTTAGTGTTGGGAGGAAGTTACGTGTCGCCTGGTGCGCAGCGATGTGGTAAGGCTGGGGTCACCACGGATTGGTGGAAGTTGCGTAACATAGGCAGGGACTGCGCGCTGGAGAGGAGAGAGAGCTTGCGGTGAGAAGGGTTGCGAGACGCTGAGATCGTGCGACGCGAGCAGAGGGTCGTGCGACGCGCCGAGAAAGAGGCCCTGCGATTAGCAGAGTTGCGAGTCACACGTAGGATGCATCAGAACCTGGTCCAAGATGCTTGAGTCCTTGGCCAACCCTTCAGAATAACTTCAGGTGAGACTTCAGGCCGCTTCGTGGTTTGTCGCCGAAAGGGCCAGTGAGCTAGGGGTGTTGTTGGTTAAATACAATAAACCCGGGTCTGCCCTTGATAGCCAACAGGTAGCAAGTTGTAATATAGTCTAAGGACTATATGATTATGGGTATGGTGTGCATTAATGGTGGCCAGGGTGACAATATCAATGCGCCTTGGGAGATGGGGCGATTAAGCTTAGGGCTTGGCCCAAGCGATAGTTTGACATTTCGCATCATTAATGCTTGTTCTCTGCTCCTACTCGGTGTGAAGGAAGGCAACTACGATGGCTTAGTAGACAGGTATGATGGGTGTCCTGTTTCATTATCATTGTCGTTGATTTGGAAAAGGATATTATGCATACTCCTCACCTCGTGGCTCTGCTTTGTTGCAGGTTTACAGGGGTGGCGAGAAAAGGCATGGGTTGTAGCTTTTGGGAAAGGTTGTGGGCAAAGCCATACTCCTTCGGTAAGCCCACTATGCAAGTATTTACTTGTCCCCTCTTAGCTTCGTGGTTGTGACATATATTGTTGCTCGTCGAGGGTTTGGATTTCTTGCCTTTGGTTGCTAATGGATGCATTTATGGGTTGGGGGTTTTATTGTATCTTAAGAGATTTGCGTTATGTAATTTTGACAGGCTTGGGGTTTTTTTTGTTGGGGTTTTCGATTGCCTTCGGGCCTGAGCTTGAAATGTAACTGGATTTATTTAAATGGTGATTCTGTGCAGCGAAGAGAGTCTGGGTAAACTCTCGACAGGCTCTGTGTTTTTTGTAATGAGTATTTTGATTAGGTTCTAGGCAATGGGAAACACCATTGCTTGCAATGGTGCAATGGCCAAAAGGTAATGATTGCGTAAACTCGTTAATGGTTTTATAAAGATTGTGTTTATAAATATATACTGCATTGATTTCAAGGGTTGTTGTTTTGTGGACTGTGTGGATTCACATTTGTTGTTTGCTTTGGTTGTATGGATGAAAATGGGTGACAATGTTATGGCTTAGGGCCATGCCGTATGGCATTGGCGTTCCCCGCCCTTGTAGCTGTGGTAGCATAAAATGTTAATAGACCCTACATGATTCGATCCCAGGTCGTTTTCTGCAATGAGGGTTTAGTTTATATGGATACGATTTGGGGCTTTAATGCCCATAGGATTCAATCCTGTGACCTCTATGCGATTATGTTAGTTTTAATGAATACTGTAAATGATATTTGGTTTTTAAATGACTACTGTAAATGGTATGATGTTGATTTTTATTGTAAGGACTTTTGTTGATGGCATGCAATTTATAATATGATCCGTTGTTATTTAAGGGGTTGATTTGTTAAAAGCGCAAGGGTTTGTTTATGTAGATAATTGGTATATTGTATTATGATATCGTGGATGTAGTTGGTAGTAATAGATCGTGAACCATTAGATGGTCTCGATACTTGGTATGTAGCTTTGATTTATGATACTATTTGATTAATGTGGAATGTTTAATGTCTATCCAAGTTCTTAGTAGGTATATAATGATGCAGACCTTGTGAGGTCTTTGCTGGTTTTTATCTTAGTTTTAATAATTTGGTTTTATGATTATTCTTAGATGTGTTTATAGTGTTGCTAATTTAGAATTACATTTCGGTTTTATACCTTATATATATATATATATATATATATAACGTAGTTATTAGGTTCTATTTATTATATTTAGGTTTTATTTGAAGCTTAGATCTGAACTAGTCTTTTACTCCTAAACATGGCTCTGCTGACACTATGAAATCTGTTAGTAGAGTACATAGGTAAATGCACAACTAGGTACTTATTAGAAATAATTCCTAAGATGTAGGAAAACAAGGTTTAAGCTGTAAAAGACAATACATAAATAAAACTAAAAGTACAAAACCCTTGATAAATCTTTAAACATGAATTAAATTACAGCCTAGGGTTTATAATGAAATGCAACCCTAAAAGAATTTTGACTGGAAAAACAAAGGTACATAGGGTTAGAAATATAATATAAACACTTGCTTAATCTAGCCAACACTTAATCTTGATAATGAAATAGGCAGTCAAGAACCTCATACTTGGAAAGTGAAGCTTTTTTAATGGTTGAAACCTACACACTCAATTACCCAACATTAACAATTCACAGGCAGATCTAACCTCTGTATAGACAACCGAATCACTTGGGAACTGCCACGTTCCACCCAACCATGACCCGGAACCGTTCCCAGTTTTAATCCGGATCCCCTCGAGCTGGTTCCAACATGCAAGTAGCTTAGAGCTCCTAAGGTAAGGTTGCCGTAACTCGTATATCAGGTCTCGATCAGTTCTCATTTTTCCTTTTAGGAAAAATGTTCTCCAAGAACTCTCTTGAGAATAATCAGGCAGAATAACGACTCCAAAGAGATGGAAGAGATCCCCAAGCCTCTCTTTGGCTTGTGACTTTATAGACAGACTTTTCAGTCAAAGGGGCAATTAAATCAAGAATCATTTGATTTCTTGATCTAACCCTTTTTACTTAATTTAGGTACTTTTAATATTTAATTTTAGGAACTTTTAAATAGTTATTGATTGAACTTTTGGAGGTATTATAATATTCAATTTTCTCTTAGTAATAATAATAATAGATGGAACTTTTCTTTCTTTCTTACATTATTAATATTATTACTATGTGTACTCTTTATACATGCTCTGTATAAAATATATAATAATTTATTATTTGTTAACATTTGTTTTAGGGTATCACATATTATGATCCCTAGACTTATGCCACTTTCTTCATTAAGGTTATCAGGTAGATGGTTAGGTCTACTAGGCTAGGCAACTCTAAACATCTTTGCATGTTGGATTCCCTCGTATAAGATGGTAGTTCTTCAGTACTTGATGATAATACAGAAATTCAAAATTTCATTTAATCCCTTATAAATAAGTCAGATGAGATCAATATTTTTCTCGAGTCGTTTTCACTCGGGAATCATTAATTCTTTTCAGTAACTCCTAGCGCTTACCAGAGCCCATACTCAACGCTAAAAACATGGAGTTACAAACTTAGTGCAATTCTAGAGCTCTTCGCTCAACACTAATGCTAGGATGTACTTGTAGGATACACCTAGGGATACAATGGCCAAGGATCCGATTTTTCAGAGCTTATGCTCAACATCAACATGGAAGGCTCCAGGGCTTATGCCCAACACTTCCAAATTATCTTTTCATGTGTTGCAGAGCTTCCCACTCAACACAAATGTCTCAAAACTCATGTGCTCTAGAGCTTCTCGCTCAACACAAATATAAGTACTCATGTGCTCCAGAGCTTCTTGCTCAACATGAAACATCAATTTACCCATGTGCTCCAGAGCTCCTCGCTCAACACAAAACATCTCATCAATCATGTGCTTCAGGGTCCACGCCCAACACACGCAAACATATATGTATATCATATGAAATTGGCTTACGCCCAGTATATCAAACAAATCATCATGTCCATATGCAGTGTGGTATTTGAACCAGTATATCGAAATAAAACATCAAGGTAACATCATAATCAATGGGGCTCATGCCCATAAGTGTTAGGTCCAAAATTCAGGATATTACAATATGGCAACATTTAAAAAATATTGTGTCCGATTATAGACAAGCCATCATGAATACCATGGTCCTTGGAATAGATATGAAAAAGTAAGGACCATGCGGGAATAAGAATAGCCAACAATCATCAAGTGTGCCGACAAAAAAAAAAACAGTGGCAAATCATCATTCTATATAGAGGCCGGGGCTATATATACACAATTTGGTTTGCTTTCATCCTTAAAACATTTCCATTATTTACATTCACTCTTGGGTATCCTCTAATCTTTGCGGTATATCAGAATAGGAATTTAGAAGGCATTCACTCTTAGGTATCTTCTAATATGAAAGATATAAGTTGCCACATATCGGAATAGGAAGTGAAAGATATAAGTGGCATATCTCTATTGTGTTATTTGTTTGAGAACTTCACATGGCAAATGACGGGCATGCAGGTGAAGGTATTGCAGGAAACAACTCATAACCAACAAACAGTGCAAACCTAAATATTCAAAATAGCAATATGATGATTCCAGTGGAAAGAATAGTAATACTCTTCAAGAAGCAGGGAGAGGGCGAGGCAGAGGGAAAGGGACAGGGAGAGTGTTGAGGGACAATAATTATAATAAAAATACACATTACCCCAAATTATGGGCAACATCAGAGAACTATTGATGATAATGAGAATTAGTGAGGGCGAAACGTCCAACCAACATGACTGCCAAGGCCGTGTAGAACCGGACGAGCATGCAGATGCAAATGTAGCGAGCAGAGAGTATTCAAATGCTAAGTTTTTTGTTATAAAGTCTAACAATAGGGAGGACATGGTAAGTAGTATTAAACACTAAATATTTTTTTTTAAATATATGTTATAGTATCGAAGGATAAAGATCAAAGGTAAATTTTATCATACTTTCAAAATAATGGTATATATTTATTTAATATAAATTATTATAAAAAACAAAAAATTAATTATGTTGGTTTGGGTTGAGGTCCATTTTCAAGTGGTTGGTCTATGTTTCATTCGTATTATAAAGATAGACTATCAAGCTCGTTTTTGATGTTGAAAAAAATTAACAATTTAAATAAAATTATATAATATTGATTTATATTTATATATAATTTCAAAAAGGGAGAATTCCATAGTAGTAAGTATCAATTCAAGAACCTCCAAATCATGAAAAATAGAAGACTAATATCATTGCGTAGTAATTCAAGTGCAAGTTTCACAATGGGTAGTATATATTGGGAAATGCTTTATATTAATGAGTTGATACATTGGAATTAAGGAATGCATTAAGCATTATGTGATTATGGACAATTTTACAATAGAGTGGAAATATTAAGATTAATACAACAAAAGTGATCACACTTAAAATATATATTGAATAATGACTAGGATATGATATTGGAAAGAAAAAAATGGAAACAAAACAAAACAAAATAAATTATTTTAAGCTATTATAAATGTTAGAGATTTAAATGAAAGAGATGTTATATATGATAAAATAAAAATAAAAACATAATAAAATACTATTAACTTTTGCTTAATCTGTAGATGATGAATGAGTATACAGTTAAGGCACTTTTTGTGTCAGGTCACCTATTTGAAACTCAATGAGTACTAACAAAGTGTAAATATTTCCTTTAGCACTTTTAATAACTTAAAACCATGGTATAGGTACACCACAATCTATGATACTTGTTGCTATTGTTACCACATTGAATTTAATCATTATCATGACACGTTAGTGGATTTATACAAAAGGAACTTGAAAGGTGACCCTCCTACTCCCATAATGTGTGATTTTATTTCAATGATATTGTGTGTAATAAATCATTAAAATGTTTTTTTTGGTCCACTGAATTCCTAGGAAATTTTCAAAGCAATATCTCATAATATATTGAACACTTTCATAGGTCTAGGTGGCAAGCTTCACAATTTAGTTAGTCTCATGACATATACGCTCTAAGGAGAAACTTAGTCATGGTAGACTTTTCCAACACGTTTTCTTCCTAAAAAGAGACATCGAGTGAGTATTGTAGTTATGTCTAGATGTCTATATTGGCACATGTTTTGTCTAGACATGCACTAGTGAGCATTGATGATGGTATAGTACTACATAATCACATGATGTGATTAAGGAGTTCAACATTTATGTCAATGGTAATGATGGGAATAACACTTTGTTTGTTCAACACTGCTTTGGTTTGATATATGAATAATTCAGAAGAACAACATAAGGTTAACATAAAACTTGATTTGGTTGGATGGGTGTTCTTCGAAGCTCAAGTCAACACACTCTTTTTATTGCTTGATTTAGTTTCATAAGGATACATGCGTTCTTCATACTTGTAGATTTTTTAAAATGTGGCACATAAAAGGTGAACACGATGGTGTATATGCTTATATGAAACGAGAAATTAGGAGATACCGACTTAGTCATCATGTAGTGCATGACTCAAATCATATGTTGAAGTAGTTTAGTAGTGCAAATTTCATCTAGGCAATGAATAGACAAGGACGTCATGGTGGAAATAATCTACAGTGTGAAAATTAACACTCGAATTTTCAACATACATTGAAACAAATTTGCAATAGAAAAGCTAAATTTAATATTCACGATGTGGGTTTTTTTAGGATGTTGTTCTTGGCAATTTGAATAGATCCATGCATTGGTATTGTGAAACTATAATTGGAACAAGATAATTACTCTATGTTTTGAGTAAAGGCATGGGTTCCATTGAGATGAAAAAGTACACATGTTTTTTTGGAATTTGCATTGACATAGAGGGATGTTCATTTAATCAATGTGAAACCATTGCAATGTCTCCCTATAAATATAAAGGATCCGCATCCAATTCCAACATGGAAAGAGAAGCATGATGATTTGGTCATAGTATCTTGCATACAACTCATAGAAATTAGAGTGAAGAGAGGTCAACTAAGGAGAAGGAAGTTGGAAAAAATGACCATGAATGTATTATGGAGACATGCATTCCTATAACACATTGGTTAGATGAGTAAATTGTAGGTCATTTTTTAGGTTGACTTGGTTGGCGTACTAACTTATTTTACAATGAGTTAATACAATGTTAACTGATGTTTTTAAGTTTCTAATTTTTAACTCTAAAAACTCTATGTTTATCTTTCCATACTTGCATACCAAAAAAAATGAAATACTTTATGAATGTTCTATTCTCCATACTCACTATACTTGCATACCAAAAAAATCTATTGTTTTATTATGAACATCCAATATGTTTGATCATGATCAAAGAGACCTATCAAATCAACTTGATAAATTCCTTTGAACCTTACCTTACACTTAGTTTGACAAATTGATTACATTCCATATATACTCAAAACCAAGTCTTTCAATTTCATTGCATGTAAATCCATTCACACTTTATAACATCCATGGATCTACAACTTTCAATATGCATTCCAAATTCCAATGGATTACTCCCTAGTAGCATGAGAAAACACAATTTTACTTGTCATCGTATTTAGGCATGCAACTTTACAATCAATATCTATTTATTCATATTATATATTTTCTAGTTCTTTTACTTGATTCCACTTTTTATATATTGATTTCAAATATTAGTTAAGAGAAGTGGTTTACAACAACATATAAGCTCCAATATATCATGATTCTCATTCCAATGGACGGAAATTACAAGGGAGTGGTGTCTTTTATCAATATAATGTTTAATTGGTTGTGGTGTGAGTCTCATTGTTGTTAGGCCTAGAGTATTTAATAAAAGCATTGCAATTATTTGAAGTTTCTAGTAATATACTTTATTTTTGCAAATTATGGTTGTCTTGGTGGAATGTTGGTTGTTGTTACATATTATAAGAGAAAAAATATTGGATTCTTGTATTCTTTTTCCTTATCTTCCCTCATAGTTTAAAATCTGAATTGACTTACCTATAGTGGGTTCCCACTCTTCCAAACAAGGGAGAGACGTTTCCACTTTAAAGCACTAGTTGTATTTGTATTAGTTTTTGGCATATACTCGCAAAGAAATGTCGTGTTTGCATTAGTTTTAACATAATCCATACGAGTTATGATTGAACAATTGATAGTTAATTTTAGCATAAACCCATGAGTTATGATTCGATAATTACTAGTTATTTGTAGCATAAATCCATATGAATTATGATCGATGGTTATAGTATATGTTATTATTGATGGTTTAGTGAGATAAGGAATTAAAAAACAATATACTAGAATTTGAATAAATAAATGTAGTGCAAGCATAATTGTTTCAATAGTCATTGTAGAAAATTATATAAATAAGCATGATGTGTCTTCCTTAAAGAAATATAAATGTAGAAAATATAAACAAAATGTGATGTGGCCTAGTTTGCACAACCTAGGTATAGATAAAACATTTAACAAATTATATTAATACTAGGAAACAACAACAAAATTAAAACATGACAATATATAAATATAAAACAATATCATGTATCTATAACAGACTTTACAAATGAATGATGAATATAGTCCCAAAGTACCCTACAAAGACCCTCGTTTTTATCCACATGGACATCCAATGCAACACTCATCATCCATACTATCCATTTGAATTTAATATTAGTGTAATTTATCTTATTTGGACCTTGTGGATTAACAATACAACTTTTCCATGAACATGTTCCTCTTAAATTAGTAACATTGGTATTCAAGTTTTGTTGTATTAAGTGGTTTTCTAAGGCATAAGTATGATTTTAGTTGCACTTAATATGTTAATTCATGCTAGATAGATAAGTCTGAGATAGTATATATAGTAATTGCCAATTAAAATGCATATTGAATAAACCAACTGTTATTTTCACTACCTATTGCATGCACTCAAATTTACAAGTAGATCAAGACCAAGGGACTCTAGTAATATCCGCAAGGAAGCATAAATCCAGAGGGAGCACATAAAACAATAAAATCTAAGTACTTGTATTTTGTTAATTATATTCTCTTTATATATGTTAGAACAATAATCCATCATTAGTATCTTAGTTACACTAATTAGTCAATTTTATTGCTTTTTTAAGCTTTAATACACTATGAGGTGGACTAGGGGTGCTTAGGTGGACATATGCCATGTCAAGTTGAGGTTCTATGACCCACATGGGTACTCCAGCCAAGTCATACAGCCACATATGCACATATATCATTGCTGGTGCACTCCCATTCATTGAATGTGGACATGCAAGTTGACTTGGGGCGCCAGAGTGGGATTTTGCCCAAATTTGGCTTGATTTGGTGCAATTAAAGTTGCATTGAGAGTCTAAACCGTCTAGTTTTCCACACCCACACTGTCCAAGGTGTAATAATTGACCCATCACACATCAGCCATGCCACTTTAGCAATTTTTGTCCATTTGGAGAGATTTGGGATGAGATTGGCCCACCTAGGGGGGATTGATGCCAATTTGGCAATTTTGGGATTTTTGCTCACAATTGGACTCCAAAGCCATTAAAAACTCTTATGATGTATTTATAAACCTATTAATAACAATTTCAATGTAAGATAGTCCAAAATTATCTTGTTTCCAACTATCATTGTGTGTAATTTAACTGTAATTTGATGGTTTTTGCTGAATATTGCACCCAAATTTGATTTGTGAACCTCAATAATGCTCCTAGGTTATCCTATGGTTTGAATTACTCACTTTATAGTTTGAATTTCTCACATGGTATCAGAGCTGGTTGGAGATTTTTGAGTTGCAGACCAAATTCTTAGTGGATTTGAGCTGCTTTGTTTTGTGAATTCCAGATAAAATCAAATCGCTGAGTGTAACCCAGTTAGAAATTTCACCACCATTAGTGCACACATTAATGGAGGCTACCCACATCATGCTAACACCTTTCAAATTATTTGAATGGAAGGCAGAGATGGTGATTCAATTGAGGGCCAAGGGGCTTTTCAGAGTTACTATGGGCACTGAAGTGGAACCAAGTTCTGCTGTAGTAAAAGCCAAGTAAATTAACAAATTGGATGAAGCATATGGTTTGTTGTGTCTGAGCATCTCAAGAGAGTTGTTGTTCCACCTTGACAATTTGACATCACTAAAGGAGGTTTGGGAGAAGCTTGAGTCTCTATTTGGAAAAACTGATGAGCTACATGGTCACCAGCTCGAGAATGAGATGATAAGCTTGAGCCCAATGCACTATGACACAATCTAGGACTTCTTCACCAAGTTCAAATCACTTGTATTTCAGTTAAAACAATGTGGGATTGAGAAGAAGGAAGATCAACTGATATTGTCTATACTTTCAAAGTTGGGGCTAGAGTTCTTAGTCTTTGTGAGCACATTTCACTCAGGCAAACTCACACTTTGAAACTGGAAAATGCAAATTCTGGAAAATTTCATGGAGTCACTCACTCAAGAGAAAGACAATTTGGTCCAAATGGGTTCCATAAAGACCAGATATCAAGCATTAGTAGTGGGGGTTTCGAATTCAACAAAGGGAAAACCCAAGTCCAAGAATTTGAAGTTGTCGGACAAGAAGAAATCAGAAAAACCCAAATCCAGTGAGGGAGCTACGAATCCACCCAAGGAAAAAGAGAAGAAAGGAAAATAGAAGGCCAAATGCTCTTATTGCCACAAGGGATGGCATCTAGAGAGCTCATGCATGAAGAAAACCATAGACACCATGGCGCAGCTGCTGGAGAAGAACAACATTCTAGTTCCTGACAGCGCTAGGAAGAAAGATGAAAACTCCAATTCAAGTGAAGGCAAGGAGAAATGTCATGCATTAGTGGAAGGTACTTCTAATTCCTCATCCTTTATTATTGATTCAGGTGCTTCCAAGCATATGGTATCCAGGAGAGAATTCTTCTCCTCCATGAGTTCGAATGCTGGCCCAGCAGTTCGAATGGGAGATGATTATGAACTCCAGACCAAAGGGATTGGGAGAATTGATTTAGACCATGGGTTCTTCAGTGATGTACTGTATGTACCAGACCTTGCAACAAATTTGCTATCAGTCTACTAGACGACCCATACAGGAGAGCCAAAGAGAGTAATCTTTACTCCTGACTCTGTAGAGATTTCTGAAATCTCAACAGACCAAGTTGTTGCACTTGGGTATGCTGATCATCATGAGAGAATGTACAAATTCTATAATTTCCTCCCTACTTCCAGTGATCAAGCACTTAACTCACATGCCAATGAAGTTTCCAAACTATGGCATGAGAGGTTTGGCCACATGAATTACAAATATCTCCAAACATTGCACAAAGAAGGAATGGTGGAAGGTCTTCCACAAATTCAGCCATCTACTGGAGCATGTATTAGATGTGTGTTTGGGAAGCATCCTAAGCAGCGCTAGGAGAAGGGGAAGGCAAGGAGAGCAACACAACAACTTGGGTTGGTTCATTCTGATATAATTGGTCCACTACCCACTCCCTTATATGGTGGATCTAGGTATGTTCTTACATTTGTTGATGGCTACTCTCGATTTTGCTGGGTGTATTTTCTGAAATTAAAATCTGAGGTGTTTGAGCAACTCAAAGTTTGGAAAGCACTAGTAGAGAATCCGAGTGGGAAGAATATCAAAGTCCTTAGGACTAATAATGGAAAGGAACATGTGAATAATAATCTACCGCAACTTTGTGAGGAGTGTGGCATCCAAATGCAACACTCAACTCCCTACACACCACAACATAATGGTGTGGTAGAGAGAAAGAATAGATCTCTCAGAGAGATGGAAACTTGCATGATAGAAGTGAGGGAAATTAATCCCAAGCTATGGGCTGAAGCCATTAGCTGTGCTGCTCACATTTAGAATAGAGCCTTCCACAAATCAGTGAAAGGGATGACATCCTACGAGGCATGGTTTGGTGAAAAACCAGTTGTCTCAAATTTTAGGATATTTAGGACAAAAGCATGGGCAAGAATACCTTCAGAGAAGAGGAAAGCCTTGCAGCCACAAATCAAGGAGTATCTCATGGTTGGACATGGTGAGGACACCAAAGGATACAAGATCTTTGACACATCCACCGACAAAAAATTTGTTGAAAGAAGTGTCAAATTTGAAGAAGAGCCAATTCTAGACTTTGAACTTGCACCGGGGGACTGCTCCTCTCCTCAACCATTCGAAGATGTAAGTGATGACACATGCTCTGTTTTTTCTAATAATTCTGATATGAATGTTGCTGAAGATGATATTTCTGTAGATGACTTACCATCTAGGCCCAAATGGGCTGAAAAAATTGTGCAAGCAGCCGGGGAATTGGCAGGCAATCCCCAAGAGCCTAGGAAAACTAGATCACAAACTAGTAAGGCTTCATTTGCAAGTGATAGTGATCTTGTTGAGAAATATTACATGCTGATAAGTTCTAACCCATAGACATATCAGCAAGCTTGTACAGACCCAAGATGGAAGTCAACAATGGAAGATGAGCTTCAGTCCCTCCAAGAGAACAATACATGGGGATTGGTTCCCCTTCCTCCCAAGAGGAAAGTTGTTCAATGTAAATGGGTCTACTAGACCAAAATTGCTGCTGATGGTTCTGATATAAAACATAAGGCTATGTTAGTGGCTAAGGGATATTCTTAGGTCCATGTAGTTTATTACACATAGACCTTTGCACCGGTTGCAGATATGGACTCAATTATACTAGTTCTTGCACTAGCAACTAGTAAGTGTTGGGAGGTTCACCACATGGATGTAAAGAGTGCTTTCTTGCATGGTGAACTACAGGAGGAGATCTATATGAAGAAGCCTGAAGGTTTCCAAGAGGATCCTTCATTGGTATGCAGGCTGAAAAAATCACTGTATGGACTCAAGCAAGCCCCTAGGGCTTGGTATGCAAAAATGGATGCTTTCTTGCTTTCAATTGGCTTCACAAGATGCAAATAAGACCCTAATGTGTATTTGCAGAAAAATGATGTTAAATTGCAGGTAATTATTATTTATGTTGATGATATTCTTATTACAGGTTGTTGTACCAATTCAATTGGCCAAATCAATAACTCTTTGCACAATGAATTTGTTGTGACAGACCTAGGATTGCTAAGGCAATTTATGGGCTTAGAAATTAAGCAAAATGGCAAGGGAATCATGCTGAGTCAGCCACAGTATGCTTCATACCTGCTGAAGAATTTTAATATGGCTGAGTGTAAGGCATCCAAGTCTCCCTTTCTTTCTGGTATTAAATTGCATGAATTTGACAATTCCCCAATAGTGGATATCACACTCTATAGGCAACTAGTGGGCAGCTTGCTCTACCTCACTCATACAAGACCTGATTTGTATTATGCTATGAGTGTTGTAGCAAGACACATGCACTAGCCACATCAGCTCCATTGGAAGGCTGCTAAAATAATTCTTCAATATGTCCAGGGAACTAAGAAGTTCAGAGTGCACTACACAGCTAGTTCCTCACTTCAACTAGCTGGATTTTCTGATTCAGATTGGGCTGGTGATCCAATTGACATAAAGTCAACATCAGGTTTTGGATTCATGTTTGATGAGGGTCCTATTTGATGGTCAAGTAAGAAATAGCACACCATCTCACTTTCATTAGCAGAGGCCGAATACAGGGCATCAGTCAATGTTGCAACTCAGTGTGTTTGGTTGCAGGGAATTCTTCAGGAGTTTGGTGTCACAATTGATTCTCCAACCAACATTTGGGTGGATAATCAGAGTGCCATCAAGATATCTACTGATCCAGTATAGAGGCAGAGGACAAAGTACATAGAGATTCACATGCATTACATTCGGGGCTTAGTGCATGACAGGGTGATCTCACTGCAGTATTGCCCATCCACTGAGCAAATTGCCGACATTTTTACCAAGGCTTTCACTGAGAAGACATTGACTTACCTGAGATCTTGGATTGGGGTGAGTGAAGGATGGTAATTTACTATTATATCATTTCAGGTCCAACCCCATGTCCATTATTGAGGGGAGATTTTTCCCATGTGTTTTTCCTTCTTTCCTCGGTTTCACATGGACAAATAAAAATTGAAATTTCTGATTATGTACTTGAGGTGACTTGAGCCATTGTTGCCAAGGCCTTCATCATTTTGTGAGCATACTTAGTTATTGGATTAAGGGAGGGTGTTAGAACAGTAATCCATCATTAGTATCTTAGTTACACTAATTAGTCAATTTTATTGCTTTTTAAAGCTTTAATACACTGTGAGGTGGACTAGGGGTGCTTAGGTGGACATATGCCATCTCAAGTTGAGGTTCTATGACCCACATGGGTACTCCACCCTAGTCATACAACCACATATGCACAACCATGATTTCTAGTGCGCTCCCATTCATTGAATGTGGACATGCAAGTTGACTTGGGGCGCTAGAGTGGGAGTTTGCCCAAATTTGGCTTGATTTGGTGCAATTAATGTTGCATTGAGAGTCTAAACCATCCAGTTTTCCACACCCACACTGTCTAAGGTGTAATCATTGACCCAGCACACATCATCCATGCCACTTCAGCAATTCGTGGCCATTTGGAGATATTTGGGACGAGATTGGCCCACCTAGGGGGGTTTGATGCCAATTTGGAAATTTTGGGATTTTTGCTCACAATTGGCTTCCAAAGCATTCAAAACTCTTATGATGTATTTATAAACCTGTTAATAACAATTTTAGTGTAAGAAAATCCAAAATTATCTTGTTTCCAACTATCATTGTGTGTAATTTAATTGTAATTTGATGGTTTTTGCTGAATATTGCACCTAAATTTGATTTGTGAACCTCACTAAATCTCCTAGATTCTCCCATGGTTTGAATTATTCACTTGATGGTTTGAATTTCTCACAATATCTATATTATTTTGAATACATTTCATTACAATCATATAGAGATCTGTATTCCTGAGATTAGGAATGGTGTTATGATATAAACATATTGAGCATATATGTTGATTGTATTTCTTTTATTGGAAAATAACAAAAGTCATGATGTATACATGCATGATTGTTTGATTATCATATGCTTTTATAAAATCAGATTTAAAGGTTTTTTTAATGTATTCTTGGGATTAGGAATGATGTTATAGTATAACATGATTAAAAGCATATGTTGCAATCCTTCTATTTATTGGTAAATAGCAAAGCTCATGTTATGTTTAAATTAAGAAAAGTATAGGGTTGCATGATTGTTCATGAGATATGAATATGGGCATGCATAATTTATTTATGAAATATGGATGGGGTTATGTCAAAACATTGATTTAGTCAATGTACATAACTGTGTCTACCATTGCCAATATGCCGAAAGTTTTCATGTGATTACATTTCTTGGTTATGTAATGTGATTAATCATTTCAATATTTTTTCTTCTAGGGAAAAACATATGCCCTATCCTACAAGAAGAGAATGACATGGAGTCATTCGGATGGTTGATCCTGAAATATTGCAGATCGAGAGATTCCTATGTTTCTTAGGAAGAAGTCATAAAAGAAGCTCTAATATTATTCTGAGAGAAGTAAAGAATGATGAAGGTAATTCATTTATCCTAGTTATATTCATGTATGTGTTAGACATAGAGGAGTGTGAGTACCTGTGATGGAGGAATCAAATTATTTCTCTCATCCTAGATGTTGAGAGGGAGAAGCTAGATTTTCTAGCTCCTGGAAAACATTGATGGTGTTCATATTCAAAAGGAATCAATATGTAAGAATATTCAATGATTCTTAATTTTAGATGTGTAACAGTCATTGGATAAGTTTTTTTCTTTTATTGAGGAAAAAATGTTCAGTAGAGTTATTGAAAGGATTCAAAAACAATGGATTGTATATCCATGAACACACACATAAAAGTAAATACGATTCTTGTTCATATTTGTAGGACATCATAGATGTTATATATATCTATACATGTCCTAGGATCAATTATATGCTTTATAGTCAATAGATATACAAGTACAACAAAGCATGCATTCTGTTACCTACTTGGTACAAGTGCATGTGGATTTAGACATGTCTCGGTCAATGGAAGTACAACAAAGCATGCATTCTGTTACCTACTTGGTACAAGTGCATGTGGATTCAGACATGTCTCGGTCAATGGAAGTAAGTTTCACTTACATATGGATTCTTACTAGTACAATGTTCAAGAAAGATCACATCAAATATGTTTCTCATATAGAGCATGTTGTAAAGAGTAAAACTTTACAAAGTTCCTAGTTAGTTATATCCAAGACATAGTGCAGAAAGGAGTTGTGTAACTTCTATACATATCCATGGATGAGAAAAATTGCAACATAGTTACTAAGCATGTGTCCAGAACAAGCTTGGTATAGTATAAAATACTCGTCTAGTTGAAGAGGATGTATTGATGTATCTTCATAGGAAGTAACAGTTAAAACTTCTCAAACTAGTTAGTCATGGTACATGACTCATGGAGCCAAGGGCTGTGATACCTTGTGGAGAGAATCCATAAGAGAAGAGACATGGTCAAAGTCTCAGGGACTATTGATACTTAAGAAGAGTTATAGTATGGACCATTAGAGAAGTTAAACCTATTAGAGAGGTAGTTGGGGTGTTGTAGTATAAAAAGAATAATAATTGAGAAAGTGATCAGGCCTTGAAGAACATCACAGAGAACGAAAATCTCATAGAGAAATTCTCCAAATAGAAGAAGATTCTTGAAGTCAACAAATATTGAAGATTGAAATAAAAGATGAGACTTTATTTCTGCATGATTTTACACATTTGATGTATACTGTTGTATATGATGGATATGAAATCCATTGTTTTGAGAATGGATCTCCAATTGTGGAGATGATCTTGTGATGTATCAATATTGAATTTGTGTGTTGTATCAAGACTGTGGACCTCCATTTGTTGTTGTGGTTATACTATGTGGTATATTTCTAGTCATGGTCACTGAGTGCTATAAGTATCCTTTAGGGCTTAGCTACTACTAGAGTGAATTATTTAGCATATGGCTATATGTCTTGGGGTAATATATATGATCATCAGTATGTATGGAATAGTTATTATGAGTATGATATGATAAGAGGGATAAATAATACACATGTGGACCATGCATTAATTAAATAATGATAATGAAATAAAGCATAGAGAAAGAGAACTCAAATTGCCCATGCAAATGTCTGAGTGAACTCAAGTTATAAAGCTCCAGTAAAATATGAATGCCACAATCAATGCATTAGTCAAATAATCAATTAAACTATCAATGAATGTAATCAATTAAGTAAAGAAGAGGTTAATTTTCATCAATCAATTAAAGAGATCCATTCAAAAGTTAATAATAGAAATTGTGCATGGATGGAACTAAGAGTGAAGCATTGATGAAACTTAAGTTTGCTTGTTAACTAAGTGAATAATAGTCAGTTAAAGATTGAGTTCAAGTCAGTCAACATTCAGTTCAAGTAAGTTATCATTCAGTTCAAGTCAGTTAACATTTAGTTCAAGTCAGTTAACATTCAACTCAAGTCAGTTACACATTTAGTTCAAGACAATTAACATTGAGTTCAACTCAGTTCACTTTTAGTTGAAGACATTGAGCATTTAGTTAAAGTTAATTGAGGAAAGGAAGGGCGCTATTGTTTTCATGGAGGGATTTCTAGTTAGCTCATCCTTGCGAATGCATTCTAGTTAGCTCATCCTTGCGAATGCATTCTAGTTAGCTCATCCTTGCAAATGCACTATGTGGTGCTTTCAGTATGTTTACTGATCCTCCTATGCAGTACCTTCTACATGCTAGAGTTTTTGTATTTTTATTAATATGATAAGAATATGGCAAGTTCAATACAATTGCATACAATTTTTTTTGCAGTGTTACATTGGATCTCTCTTCTCTACTGTTGTGGTGATATCTCTTATCAGGTAGTATGCTTATGTGTTGTAAACCATTCTCCGCAAATCTATCTATCATACTCAAAGAATTGTTGGGTTTTTCATCCTTCATGTTCGGAGTGTTTTTCCAGGGTATATATTGTCTCTCATGGTCGATTGATTTATATGGATGATTTATGGAGCTAATTTATATGGATGATTTATTTATGAGATTTATATGGATGATATATGTGGTTGATATATTTGTGGCTAATTTATATGTGGTTGATTTATGAGAATCGTATGTGCTAAAGTTATCAATAAAAGTTTTAAAGTTCAAGTACCTCTAATTTTTCTCAAACATCAACGTTGTGTTGGGTGTTGAATCCAACCACCACTACCTTTACGACTAAGCTAGGATATAAAACCTCCAAAAAATCTAGTTTCACAAGAGTTAAAGCATGGTGGTGGAAATCTATTTGGAAGTTATTGGGAATTATGAAATCAAATATCTTGCTCAAGATAACTCTCTCCAATAAGATGTTGATGTGGGAAAATGGATTAAATCATGAATGAATTGTCCCAAATCCCTATGCACTATGTGAGTCCAACAAGGAATCTATAGGACACCTCTTTATCTCATTCCCTTACATGATCAAAATATGGTATTTAGTAGAGATATATTTTGATCCTAAGGTAAATTGGAATTGTATTTCTCTTTATGAATGATGTAAGGAATGGTGGGATAACTCAAAGGTATTAAAAATTAGTTGTATCCTTAGTTTATTCGTATAGTTCATTTGGTGGGAAAAAATGTGAGCATTTTATAGGATAGATTCATTTCAGAGGAGGTGATGGAAGGAATGGTAGATAATCTTGGTCAAGAGTTCAAGGCTATACCAAAGAAGAAGAAAAAAAGGGTTTCAACCATGCCCTAACTGGACAAGGATGTTCCCTGGGGATTCTTTGATAGAGCTAGTCAAGGAAATACAATAAATATTTAAGTAGGAGTGGTTTTATTCTTGAATTCTCAACATTTTTCACATACGATACGCTCCTGACAAAGGGTCAAGTTTGAAGGCAGAGTATTATACCCCGTGGACCATCCTCGATTTAACAATAACATGGGATAATGAAGTTACAATTAATGGGTGACTGTAAGGTAGAAATAGACCGGGGAAATGGAAAATACCAGGTTCAAGCTGAAAGATTGACTTCAACACTAAAATAGATTCTGGAGTACTTTCAAATGGTTGATTGGACCTCTTTCACCCATATATTTAGGGAGTTGAACGACAATGTTGATCATCATTCAAAAGAATATATTACCCTTCGTGATGGCACTTTCTCTTTCCATGAAAACTTTGAAGATCAAAAAATTGAATTCATGGAGTACCATCTTTAACATAGATTTTATGTTATGTAATGGTTTGGTTGGATTGTGGTCAACAATATAGAAATCAAGAATGGTTAGTGAAGGTATCGAAGCTATTGTATTTCATGTATTTTTTTGTTATTTCATAGGTATTCTCAAAGTCTTATGGTTGGTCAGAAAGGTATGTTTTCTTGTAACATGGAGAGACCTATAGTTTTTGGAAGCAAGTATGTTTCTCATATGTAGTGTCCCTGACCCTTAAGCAAGTCCAAATGTGATAAATTTAATACTAAGTTAAGTTTAAGCACAATGGATACAAATAATTTATGGTTAGGCTAACTAACCATTTACTCAAAATAATTAAAACTTTTAACTCTAGAGATTGAATTATAACTAAATTTGTGACACTTAATTAGTTATTAATTACCAATGGAAAAAAATTTGTAGCAAATTTGATTAAGGAATATTATTCATCATCCTTAAAGGTCCTAAAACCCATTCATCCATTATAAATTCTATTAACATCGAAACCACAATTGTTAAAAAAATTGAGTATTGTTGTTATAACTTAACTAAGTTAATTTTTGGTGTTGTTACCTATGTGCTATTGGTTAGGAAGAACATTAATAAAATCACAAATCCAGACACATATGTAGTATGTAGCATACAACCACACCACATCCAAAGAAAAATAAAAGGCACCAACTACAATCGCATCCAACAAAATCACCTCCCAATGGTTGTCCCCTACAACCATTTTTCACTGATATATTTTATATTGTATGGTTTTCTCCCTCCAACCATCAATCAATATTACATTTAGTTCATATTTTTCAAACTCATATTTGCAAATAGGAGCAGATTTATGCATATAACATTCCAATCTAACAACTGGTGCGCTCAACTTGGCACCGAGAAAATTGCTGGACCAAAACAGACATATCTTGCTCATCCAAAAAAAATTTCGACGAAACGAAAAGGAGATCCTTATTGGAAATGTTGTTTTGAACATAATGGAATAGGTCCCAAAAAACATAAATGAGTAGATATTGGAGATACATAGAGTCACATATACAATTTCTGAAGAAGAGAAAGAAGATCACAATGAATAGCATCGTGGATTCACATTGTATTGAGTCCATTCTTCTTGTAACCATATTCTGAAATACAATAATCAAGAACATGGATAAATAAACTCATCCTCCATTTCACACAATGATCATAATAATATGCTAAAAAATAAATAGAATCATATGATAAATGCTTATCTCAAGATATGGGAAATTGGTTGCAGTAGGACAACTTTCCTCTTAGTCGTAGATACAACCAAGATTTCCTCGCTTGAACAAGTTAGCCCCAAGCTGAGATCATGGATCCATAGGTATAGGATCACTTAGTCTAGAAACTCTCTAAAATACTTATTTCAAGAACCATAATGCTTCCCACTACTACTTTCTTGTTCGTCTCCACTTCCCAAGGGATATGACCTAGCTTGCCATTCCCATTTCTGGGCTTCTTATGTGAGAACGTGGACTAGTATAATGGTATAATGGAAGAAAAGGGGAAACAACTAGAATAACTCTAATTCTAAATATAATCACAATACTACCAACATTCACAACTTGGCTACAAAGCACGAGTCACATGGTCCAAACCTCAACATTAGCTTCAACAAGGAGAGGGCATATGAATTTATAGTACAAGTAGTCCAACTCTAACCCAAGGGGATGAATTCAAATTAGAGAGAGGTAAGGTTTAAGACTCATAATGGATAATTAACTTGATATCATGGAGTGGTGACTAAGTTAGGACATTCCCTTTCCTGAATTAGCACCAGGAGGAGTTACCAAAAACCAAGGAGTGGAGCCATGAAGAGCACAAGGAGGCACACTAATGCATAAGGGTGGTTACAAAATATGAAGGAGGATGAAATAGGTGAGATAACAGATCCAATAGGTTCATAAATATCATGGAAGCAAAAAAGTAGGATCATCAATGTATTGTATAAGAATGGAAGCTAGAAAATGTTAGGATGATTAATCCTCCCTTGGTCAAAAGTTCTATTAGATTAATTATTTCCTAACTTAGGAACCTTAAATTAATTAAATGAGTCCACTAGTGCAATTGGGTCCACATGGCCCAATGGGGCCACATGTAATAGTCATTGAAGTGTGGGAGACAATGCTAGAGTTTAAGTGCCACCTACTACATGCGCATGCATCAGTGGGGGTGCCTCCTAGACCATCCCAACATTTTAGGAGCCACTGGGAGTCCTGGAACCAACCTACTTCAGTCAGTTGGAGTTAGCACTAGTTAGCCTCAGTTAGCCTTCAGTTACCTTCAGATGGCTCACTATCAGTTAGCTAGCACATGATTTGCATGGATAATGCATGCATGCATGTGGAGGAGCGCTTTTGTTCACCTACCACACTCAATTGCACTGAGTTAACTAGTTGTTACTGCTTGTTGGAGTTATTGCTCATCGAAGAGTTGATTTGATGGACTCCGATATTGATTGGGAGACCTTGAGTTAGAGATTTAGTTAGATACAATCTTATCCACTTGGAGGATTCAAATTCATTACTCATGCATTCGAATTCTACCTATTTGCAATCTATTGTACACCAGATATTATTATGATGAATATACTATAAATTCCTGAGCAATACTTGTTCGTTTCCTATGTGGTTTGTTTTGCTTAGTTTGTATGTTCATTCTCCATTCAATTGCCGCAACATAATCAAAACTCTATGCTTGAAGATCTTAATGACATACAAATTATAATATGGTATTAGAGCCTTCTCAAGCATGTTTCATGCTTGTTTCTCCTCATCAAACATCATAAGCAATTGGTTTCCACATAAGTCCCCTATGAAAATTTGCCAGCTCTGGATTCATTCAGAGTAGCAGAGAGGGCGTGACGGACCCTGAAAACATGTTCATGTATGGAGGAAAATAATGATTCTAACATTTCATATGTTTTATGGTTATTTGCAGTGAAATTGACAGGTGCTATGTATCTTGAGAGAAGCATTTGTAGTCTTCCAGCCGGAGCAATTATGAGTTCTCAAACTCCCAAGCCATAGATCCTCACAACTTCTAATTACCTTGACTAGAGGATTGATATGCAGCTGGCCTTGCAAAATCGTGGCTACCACAGGATCATACATGGATGGGAGGTTGAGCCTCATCAGTCGGTTGAGCGGAACAAGTTTCTGAACCGTTGTGATGAAGCATTCGGGTACTTATGTACTTATATTTCCGGACATCTCCTCTTTCATCTGGAAGGATTGAGGACTCCCAGAGAATCCTGGGAGAAGCTTGATAGCTTGTTTAACTAATAATATGAGCTTCAAGGACACATTTTGGAGAATGAGTTGGTATCTTTACATCCCAACAGTTTCGAGACTATTGAGCAATTCTTCTCCAAATTCAAGTCTCTAGTACTCCAATGCAGACAATGTGGGATAGAGTGGAAGGATGAGCAAAATGTCCTTTATATACTCAACAAACTAGGCCCTGAGTACTCTGTCTATGTCTCTATGTTTCATTCCAAGTGGGAAATCTTTCCTCATTGGAAACTACCTTCTCTAGATTCATTCTTCGAGTCCTTAATCAAAGAACAAGACAAATTGATTCAAATGGGAGTAATCCAGACTTCCAAAGATCAAGCTCTATTGGTTACTGACTCTTCCAAAGCATAAGAAAAGGGGAAATCAAATAAGAAGGATCCAAAGGCAGCTGATTCGAAACCTAAATCAAATCGACAATCTTCCGAAGGGGCCTCCGGCTCTAAGAAGAAGAAATTATGTTTGTATTGTGGAAAGGGATACCATCTTGAAGAACATTGTATGAGGAAGCAACTTGATGGGATGTATGCTCTTCTCAAGCAGCACAACATGGCTCCTCCAAGAGAAAAGAAGCCTGATGAAGAAGCACCAACAGAAGATGCCAAAGATGTCATGCTTTGAAATCAAATCTCTCTCCATCCTCGGCATACATTATAGATTTTGGAGCCTCCAACTACATTGTTGCCTCCAAAGAATCCTTCTCTACTCTTTTCACTATCAAAGGGGCCTAATATTCACATGGGAGATGATTCCCATATTCCAGCGGAAGGAAGGGGCTCAGTCAGAGTGAAGCATGGTGAGTTCAAGAATGTCTTATATGTGCCCTCCCTTACTGCTAACTTGTTATCTGTTTACCAGATGACACATACAGGCTCTCCCAAGAGGGTCACATTCGATTCAGACTCAGTTGAGATTACAGAAAAAGGGACTGGAAAGCTTGTAGTGAAAGGTATTGCAAATATCTCTACCAAAGCTTATGAGTTTTCACATTTCTTGCATGTTTCTCCTCCTACAACTTTATTGTCTCATGCTAACAACACCATCAAGATTTGGCATGAGAGATTTGGCCATCTCAATTTCAAATATCTGAAGCAGCTCCACAATGATAGCATGGTTGAAGGTTTTCCCTCCACCCAAACTTCCGATGGAGTATGTGATGGGTGCTTGGTAGGTAAGCATCCATAAAAGAAGTATCATGTTGGGAAGGCTCATAGAGCTGTCTCTACACTTGATTTGATACACAGTGATGTCGCTGGACCTATGCCCACAAACTCATTAATGGTTGCAGGTATTTTTTGACCTTTATTGATGATTGTTCTAGGTACTGCTAGATCTACTTCATGAAGCTAAAATCAGAATTTTTTGAGACTTTTAAAAGTTTTAAAGCTATGGTTGAGAACGAATTCAATAAGAAGATAAAGTCAATAAGATCCGATGGAGGAGGAGAATATGTCAAAAGAGATTTCTAGAATTTCTGTGAATTAGAGGGGATTCGAATGGAACACTCAGTTCCATACACACCACGACAAAATGGTGTGGCTGAGAGGAAGAACAGATCACTGAAAGAGATGGCAACATTCCTTCTCCATGGCAAGCATCTACCTCATTCTCTTTGGGCTGAAGCAATAAAATGTTCTTCGTATTTGCAGAATAGGGTGCCCCACAATTAAGTGGTTGGGGTGACTCCATTTGAAGCACTGCATGGGTATAAGCCCAATGTCTCTCATCTGACAGTTTTTGGTTCCAAAGCTTGGTCCAGGATACCAATTGACAAGAGAAAGGCCTTCCAAGCCCAAAGTAGCGAATGCATTATGTTGGGATATACAGATGATGCAAAAGCTTACAAACTAATGGGGCTTGCTACCAGAAGATGCTTCATTGAAAGAAGTGTCCAGTTCGAAGAAGATCAGCTGCATGATAATCCTCCAGCAGCACAAGAAGGTATAACCATTTCTCCTCCTATTTTTGATGATGATGATGATGACGTGCTACAGGTTTTAGATTCAGATGAAGAAGATCACATACAGCATGATCATGTTATTGAGACTGAATCTCAAGAGATTCTAGATCCAGATCCAGTACCCATTCCAAATCAAAAGCCTAAACCCAGATGGGCTCAAAAGCTTCTTGATGCAGCTGGAAGTGGTGCTGGAGTTTCAAAAGACAAAAGAAGAACTAGGTCCCAGTATCAGAATGAGCATGCTGCACTATCTCTCATAGAATGGTGCAGCAAAGTTCCAGGTTGGTGCTACTTGATAATGGTGAATGATCAGCTACATGGACCACAGAAGAAGAGATTTGATCATTCCCTACCTTCACCATCCACTAGAACCAAACATAGTCATCAGTTCAGAAGTACATTGAGAGGTCCAATGATGGACCATGCTGCTCCATAGAGCTGCAATTTTTTGCAGCAGTGTTTTTGCTCAAGTGATTTTTTTATAAGGATGAAGCTTCTTTCTTCTAAATATAGCTTGTAGATTGCTATTTTCCTGCTTTTTTTTGGGGGGGGGGGTTTCCCATGAGGTTTTCCCCTGTTTCCTCAGTTGTACTAAGCAACATTTTTTTATCATCTTCTAGATTGTATTTGGGTGACCTATGGTCTTGTTACTTGGGCCCACAGTTGTCCGAGTTAGGATTCAGGGGGGGTGTTAGGATTATTAATCCTCCCTTGGTCAAAATGTCTATTAGATTAATTACTGCCTAAATTAGGAACCTTAAATTAATTAAATGAGTCAACTAGTGCAATTGGGTCCACATGGCCCAATGGGGCCACATGTACCAGTCATTGAATTGTGGGGGACAATGCTAGAGGTTAACTGCCACTTACTGCACGTGCATGTATCAGTGGGGGCACCTCCTAGACCAATCCCTACATTTTAGGAGCCACTGGGAGTCTGAACACCAACCTACTTCAGTTAGTTGGAGTTAGCCTCAGTTAGCCTTCAGTTACCTTCAGATGACTCACTATCAGTTAGCTAGTGCATGATTTGCATGGATAATGCATGCATGCATGTGGAGGAGTGCTTTTGTTCACCTACCACACTCAGTTACATTGAGTTAACTAGTTGTTACTGCTTGTTGGAGTTATTGGTCATTAGAGAGTTGATTTGATGGACTCTGATATTGATTAGGAGAGATTCAGTTAGATACAATATTATCCACTTGGAGGATTCGAATTTATTACTCATGCATTCGAATTCTACCTATTTGTAATCTATTATACACTGGATATTATTATGATGAATATACTATAAATTCCTGAGCAATACTTGTCCGTTTCCTATGTGGTTTGTTTTGCTTAGTTTGTATGTTCATTCTACATTTAATTGCTGCAACATAATTAGAACTCTCTGCTTGAATATCTTAATGGCATTCAAATTCTAATAGAAAATAGCTTACAACCCCTAAAAACTAGGAAAAGGGATCATAAATGACCAAACCACATAAATGTGAGGGAATATCTTACCAATAAGGGATCCCTAGGAAAGAGGGACCCACTAAGGTGTGAAAATGGTCAAATAATAACTCCATTGTCCTTAAAGATCAAGAATAGGGTCTGCTGTACAAGGTTTGGGTGACCAATATTATTAATTTCACCAAGGATAAAATATGAACAAGGATGGACAAACTTAAGCCAATAAAAAGTTATAATGTTCTAGGGATTTCCCCATTCTCCATCTCTTTGCGGAATCCATGGTCTCCCATACTCTTTTAGTTTCCTTTGTTGAGCTGCTTGTTTGTTTGATCAATAGTATCAACATTCAAATATAGCAATGATGTCAATAATGCCATTAATATTATTGGAGGGTCTCGGAGAAACCGCAGTAGCCAAAATAGTCTGTCGATGTTTCGAATCCATAGCAGGATCCATCTTCAGAACGAATAGTCAAGTTTATATGAGGAGCAAAAGATCATATTTATATAGTAATTAGTTGCATAAAGTAAAAGGTAGCTAGGCAATTAGGGTTTTGAGATTTAGTAGTTAGATAAAGTATTCTCCGAGACCCTCCGACAACAACCACCGCATAAATCTTGCTACAGACATTAATTTTAATAATAGTGCCAAATTGCAAAGTGACATTATCAAACAATGATCATAAGTCCTTAATCACACTAATATGCAAAAGAACATAAGCCAACAAAATATCATAAGTCCATACTACAAAAGAACCTAAGTCACATGAAATATCATAAGTCTGGGGATTAACAACTAGGGTATTACATCCCCATCCCCCTTAAACAATGCATCACCCTTGATGCTTATTACATACATGACACAACCCAAAAGTTCAAAATAGAGGAGGGTATGCTTCCCTCATTGCATCTTCCATATCCTAAGTCACATCCTTAGGACTTTAATGGGTCCATTGGACCTTTACTTGCTTGATTTCTTGAGTATGAGGCAACTTGACCTTGATTCCAAAAATGGAAACAAGTTGTATCGAAAATCCACATCCAGTTCCACCTGGATCATAATCCATTCAATCACATTATTAGTACCATGCTCATACATGTATATATGCCAATAAAGAAAATAAAATAACTCTAATTACCTGGATCACATTCCAATCAATTACGTGGTTAACATAGGGTATATACTTTTTTAATAAAGACACACAAAACACATTATGTACTCTAATGTAAGCGAGTAGAGCCAACTCATAAGAAACATGTCCTATCTTACCTAATAAGTCGAAAGGTCCACAATATCTGGAAGCTAGCTTGGAGAAATTTTCCAAGTTTAAGGAACTCTTCTTGGGTGTAACTTTCAAAAACACATGATCTCCAACTTGAAACTATTAGTGGTCCTATTATGACATGCATAGCTTTTTTGCCTGTATTGAGATTCCTTTAGATTCACTTTATCTTAGCCATGTAATCCTCCATATTCTTTAGTAATTCTAGTCCAACAATGACACTATCTATTGGATTATCCCAACTCACGGGAGTATTACACTTCCTTCCATACATGTCCTTGAAATGACTCATATTCAAAGATGAATGATATCCATTATTATAAGAAAATTCCACCAAGTTTAAATAATCTTCCCACTTACATGGTTAATCTATCACATACATCCTTAACATATCTTCAATCCCTTCGTTAACTCTTTTTGTCTGTCCATATGTCTGAGGGTGGTATGTTGTACTCATGTTTAAACTTGTGTCAAAGCCCTCAAATAATATTTCCAAAATTCTAAAGTAAATTTTGAATCTTTATTTTATACTATAGCCTTTGGAATACCATGCAATCTGGCTACTTCTTTCATGTAAATATATACAATGTTAGTTGCTTTGTGAGTTATCTTTACATGAATGAAGTGTGATTCCTTAGTCAACTTATCTACCACAACCATGATATAATCATTTTGCAATCTTCTCTTGGGAAACTTGGTGATGAAATCCATCGTCACTATTTCCCATTTCTATTATGGTATTGAAGGGATGTAACAATCCTGTTGGATGTCGATTCTTAACTTTAACTTAATTGGCATTCCATGCACCTAGCTATATATTCTGCAACATCATTCTTCCTCCCTAGCCAATAGTATTGTTTCCTTATTGCTGCCATTATTTGTTGATAACTTGAATATCTGACATAAGGAATGTCATGCACTTCCTTTAGAACAATATTCCTTATACCTCCAACATTCGACACATAATCTCTATCTCTATGCATGATGATCCCATTTTCTTCAAACTTATACTTATCAACTTTCTATGAAATTTTCTGTTGTTGCAATCCTTGTTTTACCTACTCATAAAGTTCATCTATAACACTAGATTTAATGATATTATCCTTTAAATAAGATGTGCTAATGTTGATAGCTTCTACATGCATCACATGTATATTCCTACTAAGTGAATTAAATACTTTATTTTCCTTACCTTTGATATGCTTGATGTCAAAGTCTTATTCACATAATAACTCCATCCATCTCCTCTATGTTGCATTCAAATTAGGCTGCTCAAACCTGTATTTTAACCAATCATGATCAGTTCTTAACTCAAACTTTTTACCCATTAGATAATGTATCCACATATTCAAAGCATGGATGATGGTTGCAAGATCTAACATGGGTGGAATATTTTTTCTCATGTTACTTTAGCTTTCTAGATTCATAATTAATCACATGTCCATCCTGCATTAATATTCCACTAATGCCTTTCTTACATGCATCTGTTTATGCAACAAAGTTTCATTCAAGATCTGCAATCTTTAGAATAGGTGCAGTAGTAAGCATTTCCTTAAGTCTTTGAAAACTATATTCACACTTTGGATTCCAGTCAATCTTTACACCCTTCTTCTAAAAAGATGTGATAGGATGAGATAACTTTGAGAATCCTTCGATGAACCTTTGGTAGTACCCAACTAATCCCATGAAATATATTACTTCTGATACATTCTTAGGGGTTGGCCATTCCATAATGGATCTTATCTTTTCAATATCTACTGAAACACCTTCTTCAGATATGATATTCCCTAGGTAGTGGATTCTACCTTGATAGAAATAACACTTGCTTAATTTGGTATACAATTGATGTTCTCTCAACACTTGCATTACTAAACTTATATGATCTTCATGTTCTTCTTTTTACTTGGAATAGACAAGGATGTCATCCAAGAATACAATCACAAACTTATCTAAGTACTTTCTGAAGACTCCATTTATTAAACACATGAATATTTCTGGTGCATTTGTTAAACCAAAAGGTACCACTGTGAACTCATAAGAGTCCATACCTTGTTCTGAATGTTGTCTTACTGATATATTCATTCTTCATTCTAATTTGGTGGTATCCTGACCTCAAATCTATAATTGAAAACACCTTGGATCCTGTCAATTGATCAAACAAGTAATAAATTCTTGGTAAGGGGTACTTGTTTTTAACCTTTGCTTTCTTCAACTTCCTATAATCTATGTAGAGTCTTAGAGTTCCATCCTTCTTATTCACAAATAAAAAAGGGTCTCCCTAAGGTGAAACATTGGGTCTTATGTAACCTTTATTTAGTATCTCCTATAACTGCAACTGTAATTCCTCTAACTTTGGAGTACTCATTCTATAAGGTGCTTTAGATGAAGGTATTTTTCATGGCACCAAGTTGATAGAAAAATCATTGTCCCTCTTAGGAGGCATTCTTGACAGTTCTTGAAATATATCTACAAAATATTGCAGTATTGGATAATCCTGTAGTTTTGCCTCTTTTCCTTATTTTGACTCTTCCACATGAATTGCATATAAATGGAATTTCTTTCTGATACATTTCATCAATTCCAGAGTTGCTACCTACCTCAAGGATATGGGTCTAGGTATACCTTCGATTGTAACTTAGTTTCCGCATTCATCCAAACAAGTATAAGTTTTATTATGACAATCCAGTATGGCATAGTGTGCATCCAACCAATCAATACCAATCAATACATTAGATGACCCCAAGTGTATGATATTTAAGTCTATAAAGGTTTTCAATCTATTCATTTCCAAAGGACACATCTTTACAAATTCTATGATTTTCCTCTTGGTGCATGTAGCTAACTATACTAGTCTTTCTATTTCAAGTTTACTTTTCTTCAAAATGACATTTCTCAACTAGATTAGGTGCAATGTAACTATAGCTAGCTCCAAAATCAATCAAAATATCTATGGTTTTATTATAAATGTTATCTGATACTTGAATCATTTGGGATTGGTGGTCAACTTTCCTCCCATCTAGGTCTGCATAGATGCTCTGAACACTTCCACCTACATCTCCAACAATTGAAGCTTCTTGAATGTTGTGTAGGTCATTCTTCTTGTGTGGGAATTTACTAGAAAAGTGATTCTCCTTGCATATCCAACATTACACAAGTGGTATTTTCTCTGAAGGATCTTCCCTTGGATGTCCTTGTTGATACGAATTACCATTTATGAACTTTGAAGGATGGAAACCTTTATTTATATGCCCCAGTTTGTTCTTCTTCATATCCTTCCAATTCTTTTGATATGGGGCCTTGATATTATTTTGTTCATATAAGTGTTTTTGCTTCCAGATGGAATCCTTAAGGTTCTTTGGCCTATCATACTAGATTTTATATCTATAAGCCTCAAGAATACCCTAAAGAACCTTTGAATCTTTACATTCTCATATTTGATGAAGTCTGCATACTTCAAAAGTTCTAGAAACTTCTTCTTCTCATAGGCCTCCATAGTCATGGTTCACAATTTGATATCAAAGAAATATTCCATGCTTTTGTCATAGCAATGCTTAGAGAGGTATTCTCTCTACAATTACTTCTTGAATTTCTTCCAAGAAATTTTGTCTTTGTCTATGTCTTTTAGCTTAACTAGCCGATCCCACCAGATAGATGCCTTTCCCTACAGATTATATAGGGCTACTAATGTTTCCATATTAGGTGTGCAATGGTGAAACTAGAATAAATTATTGAGTCCTAACAACCATGCCTCTACATCTTCTTATTAGAGAAATAATCTACCTTAGTACCATGATGATATACCTAGGAGACATAATCATTTGCCTTGTGCTATGTTTTATGGTCTAAATTAGGTTATACTGATCAATACTGATAAAATAGGTGATTTTGGCTCATTAATTGATAGTTGAGGCACTCCACTTAGATCATTCTATCATCCAGGTGCCTACATTAATTTTCAAACCACTTCCATCTTTGACTAGGGGCACTAGTGTGTGAATGTGGTTGTTTTGTGGTCTCCTTGGTCATTTATTTGGCTCCTAGGGACTCTCCCACTCACCCATGCACTCTCCCATGATTCCCTTCCCTCAATTATGACCCAGACATGTTCACACATGTTCACACATGTATTCATGACTCTTTGGTTAGGTTTGGGAGCCTATTGGTCAACCTAGGGGGGTTTAGGGGTCAAATCCTATCCTGACACTTGTATGCATTCACATGGGCTCCAAGGGCTCACAAATTTTCCCCAATATATTATAAATATGTACCATAACATCTACAAGATGTAGTGTAATAGTATGATAAGTTATTAGCACCATTCACATGTGTTATTCCATCTATTTTCAGTCTCTTTTGTTGTTCTCCTGCATATTTTGTCAAACAATTTGAGTGTGAATATTGCTCTAGCTCCTAGATCTCATAGATAAGCAACTCTCACATGGTATCAGAGCTAGTTGGAGCTGCAAACAAATCTAGAGAGGTTTGAGTTGCTGTTTAGGGCATATTTCCAGAAAGTCTGAGTGTTTGCATTGCAGGTTTTACAACGTTTTTGTCAGAGGTTGCACAAGAAGAATGGAGTAGACTTGAGAATTGCTTAATCTATTCAATTATTTTGAATGGAATGCTAATATGGTCATCCATTTGAGGTCTAAGGGCCTCTATAGGGTCACCATGGGGACTGAAATCGAGCCAAATTCTATTGTGGAGAAAGCTAAGTATTTTAACAGACTTGGAGAATCATTTGGTATGCTCAGTATCATAAATTCGAGGGATCTCCTCTTTCATGTTTAAAGTCTTGGAACACCCAATGAAGTTTGGCTCAATTTTGAGTTAGTATTTGGGAAGACAGATGAAATAAGAGGCCATTAGCTTGAGAATGAACTAGTCTCCCCGAGCCCAGCTAACTATGAGACCATTGAAGACTTCTTTATGAAGTTTAAAGTGCTAGTACTTTAGCTAAAACAGTGTGGCATAGAGAATAAATATTATCAACTTATATTTCCCATCCTTTATAAGTTAGAGCCTAAGTATTTTGTGTATGTTTTGACATTCCACTCAAGCAAGATTACAACTAGAAATTGGAAGATGCACGTGCTAGAAGATTTCATGGAGTATTTGAATCAGGGGCAGGACAAGCTCATACAAATGGATACCATCAAATACAAATAACAAGCCCTTGCTTCTGGTGTACCAAATCAATCCAAAGGCAATAAAAAATATTTGAAGCAAAAAGAGAAAGAGAAGAAGTAGCCAACTTCAGAAAGCTCCAGTTCTACTGATGGGAGTTTGAGATCCAAGAGGAGAAACATGAGAGAGAGACCCACATGTGGTTATTTTAGAGGTTCACATCTTGAAATATATTTCTTAAGAAATAATATGGACTTCATGACCAAACTCCTTGAGGAGAACCACATTGATCTTCCATATTTTGCTAGAGGATGGGAGCGCAAGCAAGGAAGCGGTAAGCTTGAGCATGCATTGAGTGCATGGGTAAAACCCATTTCTGATATCTCTGTTTCTTATGGATATATTTATTATTTACCTTCTTATATATCAGAATCTGAATCCTCCATCCCTTCCTTGGAAGAAACCCCAATCGATTTTTCAAAGCTTCCTCCCAAAACTAGTCATTTTTTGCTAGTTTCTGATGAGTCTTCTGAAAGCTCTTTCCCAATCCAATCAGATATTTCCAATTCTAATTATTAGGGTGATATATAGGCTATTATACATCCTATTACATTCATTTACTCATTTCCCCAAACATTTCATGACTAAAAGAACGGACAACCCTCAAGTTTACTAGTTGGAAAATCTCAAAATTGCCTAGTTTCCAATGCTATGTCACTTGTATATGTTGTTGTTATGTCTTGTATGTATTTAGCTGGTTGGAAAGCCATATAATTGGCCTTCATGGGACTGGTGTTACATAAATGTGTTCTTTCTTTTTCCACGCATGGTTCAAATCTCAAGTCTCCAGACCCTCCAGGTTCGTTCAATTGCAATTGTGATCTAGTTGCTCACTTTTCTCTCTCTATGGACCCATTCGCTCATGGAGACACAATACATATGATATTTTTTGCTGTATATGAAATATATTCTGATATTTCAGAGCCTCATGAGATTTTTTATAGAATTATGAAGGTGCTTCACCAAATTGGGAAGAAGATACATGGTTTTATTGATGATATGGCAGCTACACAAGAGGCAGATTTTGTTGAATCTTTTGATGTTATTTGGGAAAGAGATTGCAGAGATATATTTTCCATGGTTGATTAGCCTATTATATCAGATTATTATTGCAGAAAAATACATTCTTATGATTCCCCTCCATCATCAAAATATGACCATCAAAGGGCCTCTCCACATGATCTTTGTTTACAACACTTTGATACATTGATGCATGATCTTGGCATCCACGACATCTTCACCAAGTCCATCACCAAGAAGTTTTTTTTTCAGCTCATTCAAGTGAATAAGATGACCTTTTGAATACCTTTTTATTCATCTCTATCATGTCCATTTTTGAGGGCAGGTTTTTTTCCATGAGGTTATCCTCATTACTTCGGTTACATGGATTAATAAAATTTTGTTGTAAAAGGTGACTTGTCCCTTAGTTGCCAAGGCCTTAATAAATCACGCTGAATAATTTGTACTAAGTTAGGATTAATGGGGGGTGTTAGATAAATAATATACCTTAGTACCATGATGATCTACCTAGGAGACATAATCATTTGCCTTGTGCTATGTTCTAAGGTATAACTTAGGTTATGCTGATCAATACTGGTCAAATAGGTGATTTTGGCTCATTAAGTGACAGTTGAGGTGCTCCACTTTTATCATTCTATCATCCAGGTGCATGCATTAATTGAAAACCACTTCCATCTTGACTAGGGGCGCTAGTGTGTGAATGTGGCTGTTTTGTGGTCTCCTTGGTCATTTATTTGGCTTCTAGGGACTCTCCCACTCACCCATGCTTTCCTTCCCTAATTTATGAACCATGATTGCTTCTTACTTGTTCACACATGTTCACACATGGATTTGCGACTGTTTGGTTAGGTTTGGGAGCCTATTTGTCAACCTATGGGGGTTTAGGAGTCAAATCCTACCCTGACACTTGTATGCCTTCACATGGGCTCCAAGGGATCACGGATTTTCGCCAATGTATTATAAATATGTACCATAACATCTACAAGATGTACTGTAATAATTTGATCAGTTATTAGCACCATTCACATGTGTTATTCCAACTATTTTCACTCTCTTTTTCTATTCTCTTACATATTTTGTCAAAAAATTCGAGTGTGAATATTTCTCTAGCTCCTATATACCACAGAGAATCAATTCTCACACTTCTCCTTTATTTACTTCCCCATCAAAAGTTGGAGGCTTGATTCTTCTAACTCTCTCCTACTAGTTCATCTGAGGTAGACCTCCTCTTATTGTATCTCATTAGATATCTTCCAAGACTACTCTTCGTACTAATTGATGCATACCCCTTCTTCCTCTCTGAGTGATAAGGTCTCCTTGAATATGGTTTAGACCTCACATAACCTCTTCTATGACTCTTTTGAGTGGATCTTTGGATCATTTTCAATGGTTTTATATCATTCGTAATCTTATCTTGGATATGAATTATCCTTTTGTTATTCTCCCTAAACTTCCTCACTGAATCCTCCAAGCTTAACGGTTCAGTTCTCATCTTATGTCTAATTGACCTTCTTCCCTCAACAAACTCCTCTTCAATACTATATGGTCTTCGTCCTTCCTCAAAATACATCTCCAATCTTTGACTTCCTACTGATGAACTTCTACTTCTTGAATCTTTAGTCTTCACAGGTTTGATTAAAATATCAGTTTAGTGGTCACATTGCTTTCTCAATCTTTCACTGGGAATTTTATTGTGTTCATTATGAACTTTATGTTAGTAAACTACACATTGATATAAGTTCATTATCATTAAAACTATTTTTCTTCTGGTTTATAAAGTAACTAGCCAACTTATCTAAGTTACAATCTGCCTAAATGGACAATGGGGATAGAAATACTTCCAATATTTCTCGTTACTGGATAACCATCAAGTCCATATCCATCCCAATATAACGGTTTAATTAAATAACTCACATGTGAAACTATATTAAGGTGCATGCATCCAAGTTATCTAATGTAAATGCATGTTTACATAGTGACTTGTAACTTCATAGAAGGCCCAATAGCTACAATGTTGAAATCTTCATCTCCGACACCACTTTGTCATGTACTTGACCCTTAAACAAGGAAAAAGGTGCTGAAATTAATCTTATGTTTGAGCACAATGGATACTAATAAGTTACGGTTAGGCTAATTAACCATTCACTCAAATAATTAATACTTTTAACTCTAGAGATTGAATCCTAACTAAATTTACGACAGTTATTAGTTATTTAATTAACAATGGTAAAAAAATTGTAACAAATGTGATTAAGGAACATGATTCATCATCCTTAGCAATAATAAGGTCATAAAACCCATTCTTGCATTATAAATTGTATTAACGTCGAAATCACAATTGTTTAAAAAATGAGTATTGTTGTTATAATTTTTTGCAAACTAAGTTAAGTTTTGGTGTTGTTACGTGTGTGATATTGGTATAAATAAATAGTAATAAAATAACACATAAATAGATTTATATAGGCTGTAACCTACAACCACACCACAACCAAAGAAAAACAAAAGGCACCGACTGCAATCACATCCCACAAAATCACCTGCTGATGCTTGTCCCCTACAACCATTTTTTACTAATATATTTTAGATTTTATGACTACCTCCCTCCATCCATCAATAAATATTACAATCATATTAAATTTTCAAACTAAAATATTCAAATAGGAACAGATCCATGCATAGAACATTTCAAATCTAACAATTAGTGTAGTCAACCTGACACCAGGAAAACTGCTGGACTAAAACATACATATCTTTCTCATCCAGAAAGCTTTGTTTACGAAACAAAAGGAGATCCTTATTAGAAATGTTGTTACAGACACAATGGAATAGGTCCCACAACAAAAAACTGATTATATATTTGCGAACTAGATAATATGGTTGCGCCCTTCCTAGTACAGTAGAGTCACATATACAATTTTTGAAGAAGAGAAAGAAGATAATAATGAATAACATTGTTGATTTGAATCCTATGGAGTCCATTATTCCTATAACCAGATTCTGACATACAATAGTAAAGAATGTAGATAAATCAACTCATCCTCCATTTCACATAATCATCATAATAATACACTAAAACATAAATAAAATCATATGAAAAATACTTATCTCAAGATATGGGCAGCTGTCTGTAGCATGACAACTTTCCTCCCAGCCATAGACATAGTCAAGCCTTCTTCACTTGAGAAGGTCACCCCCGATATGAGACCATGGATCCATGGGTATAGGCTTTCACTTAGTCTATAAACTCTTAGAACTACCTCTTCAGAGAACCAAAATGCTTCCCACTACTACTTTCATGACTATCTTCACTACCTATGGGATATGACCTAGCTCACCATTACCATTTCTTACATTCCTATGTGGGAACCTAGATTTGTAAAGTGATATAATGGAAGCAAAGGGGAAACAACTAAACTAACTGTAAGTCTCAATACACTCACAATACTACCAACAATCACAAGTTGGTTAGATAACACAAGTCACATGGTCCAAAGCTCAAGAATAGATTCAACAAGGAGACAGAATATGAATTTATAGTATAAGGATGCCAACTCTAACATAAGGGGATCAATCCGAATTAGAGAGAGGTAAGGTTTAAGATTCATAATGGAGACTTAACTTGAATGATTGGAGTGGTGACTTAGTTACGAGATTCCATTTCCTGAATTAGCACCGTGTTATGGAAAAAATATTCCTATGGTTTGGGGTGGATCACAACAGACACTATGACACCAGAAATCACATTCATTCTCAAGTATGCTAGATAAATTAAAGAAACTAACAACTAAGGGATAGAAACTGTACCTAAACTAGATGCTTGAATAAGACCACCATTGAGTTCAGGATCAAATGCTTGTCCCTACAATTTGGCATCAACAACAAATATATATCCAACCATGAAATATATTAAATGTTACTAGTCAATCTAGCATAATCCATTTGGACATGTATAAAACAACTACACCCATGCATACACATATAAACAATTGCACATGAAATTTGGATGAGAAATAGATATTTCTATTAATAAGCAAAGATATAATGTGACAACCTCTATCAGCACCTCTTCGGAACCGATAAATTGAGTCCCTCCACTTGGACCTCCACCACTTAAATCCTCCATACAAGGAAAGCTCACAAAGGCAATGGAGAGCTTGGGAAATGAACATAAATGGTTCTATGTGACAAGGAAAAATGGTTGCAAACTCAAGTATATGAAAACGGGAAACATTTTTCTATAGTATCCTTAATATCAAAGTTTATCCTCCTTCTAATGCTTCACAATGGCTCATTATATAGACCTCAGATGGGAAATGGAGGGTAGAATCAAAGCATTTCCCAAAATTTGGAAGGACAAGGATCAAGGTATTCATTACTTGATGAGGATAACTCCAAATATTTTTTGTTTTTTAGCACAAAACCCGATTAATATAGGGTGTATGGTGCAAGATGCGTATATGCAAGCTGTATACAAATAACCCATGTATATATTAAAAATGTCTTTTTAAGGGTTAGCCTAAAGCATCAGGGCTATAGTGAATAAAGGGGGTATAGTGAGTCTTCATAGGGACAAGGGAAGACCACTAAGGCATGATGGATAAGGTGTGTAAAATTGCACTATAATAGATTCCCCCTAATGTGTGAGGTGAGATAGGGACACAATGGTCAAAATACATTATGATAGTCTCAGGAGTGGAGTAGTGAAGACCTAGGTGGAAGAAATAGCCACTTGTAAGCATAATACAATGATAAATATGTATACATAGCTACATATATGGAGTACATATAGCAGTATTGGATACATATAAGTACAATGGCCATGAATAGGCATAATAGAAATATGTCATAAGTAGTCACAACCATGTATAATACATAGTGGAGTTCGGTCCCCATACTGAATGAAGACATCTGGTATATAATAAAGCACACTGCTTTGGTATTAGAATTGAAATCCCATTGGTACTGTCGTAATCAATGTAGTAGAATATATGGAATACCACCATACCCTGAGGTATTCTACATGAACCACCAATGGTATATGTACCATCACATGAATAGAGGTGTTGAGGTCGAATATGACGAAACATTGTCTTATTGTCAGTCATTGATGTCTACCATTAACATATGTGAGACATCCCACCGATGATGAAAATGGGTGTCAAGGTATTGAGTGCATTCAACAAGTGCAGATAGAGGCGTTGAGGTCGAACACTTGAGGAATCCATAGATAAGGGGACATTGATGTATTCCCAAATATTTTGACGGTGAGAGCATCTACCACTAATGACTGCAAGTCTCAAGGCACTCAATTAACTCTAGATCCAAATTCCAGAATAAATGATCTAAAGTCGATGGGATGGAATCCATTAGAAGGAATGAATCAATGAATCCCCCATTAACTAACATGAGGTACACAACAAGGTTGGATAATTTGGAATAACTCGGATGAACAAGATGTACACGAACCAGTAACCATGTATGTCTCTCGTGCATACTAGATGCAAGTAGAATGCGAAAGAGACCCTCTGAATAGAAGCCAATGATGAAAAATATTGACAGGGGAAAGGAAATCACCAATATGGTCTAATGGAATCGAAGACATGGCAGGAATCACAATGTGTGAATATATTTCTTTCCGTCAAACAAAAGGGAAACCACTCAGTCAACGACCAATGATGAGATGTCATCTGTTGTGTTCAAGGTTGCCTACCAATTATGAAAGTAGGACCATGGTTCCAAGTAGGACCACAAATCTATGATGTATCGAGAATGGTCGACATACATGTTGTTCAGGAATAAACACCTTATAACTGAAGGTATTGGGTTACCAACATACTCTTAAAACTTGCAGACAATTAGCTTTAAAGTACAGAAAGGAAATAGGAAGATAGGATGGACTCACCCGATTCACGACGGTTGATCCAAGCTTTGTCTTCTCCTGCTCTGCTTCTCCTCCAAAGCTTTCAGGGGTGTTTCTCCTTCACCTGTAAAGAGCAAATCATCCAAGTGCAAGCTTATACATGTATATATGACAAGTTAGATAAACAGTGTATAGAGTGCTTAATCATAAATATTCATCAAACCATGATACATGAAAGATATTCAACACACATTTGGAATAAGGATTCTCTTTATTAACAATAGTGAATGAGTTAATGTTACAACCCAATGCCTGAAACAAGGACTCCTCTGCAACCAAAGGATTCTGAGTTCTGCTGCTCCAAAGACTTCTGAATAGATACCACCAACATAACTTTGCTCTCCAAGTATGATTTTATTAATGCCCTCCCTAAGGCCTTTATTTATACCTAGTGAAATAAGGCAGTTTCGAAGGTTGAGGAGGTTGAGACAGTTAAGATAGTTATGGTTTAGGGTTTGACAAATCTCATTTAATCGCGATTTATTATTTTTAATGTCAAAGGAAGGCGTACGCGAGTATTGATACTAGCAACCTGCGTATGACACACGAGTTTCTATAAGGGAAACCCACGTATAGATCTGTATGCGGGTTGCAATGACAAATACTCATGCACAATATGCAATGTGTTGTAGGAAAAGTCACGTATGTACGTGGGTTGCTTATAGGCAAAGTCACGTATAGCAATTGACATATGAAACGGTAAAAATGGCAAGTTGGATGGATAGTGAATGTATTTCATAACATGCCCATCTATAGTGTTTTAGGCAACCTTCAATCCATAAATTTCCTTTTGTGCGCCAACATAGGAAATGTCGGTACTCGGATGGAGAAGTGACATTTGGGTTGATAACAGATGCCCCCTAATGTGTGAGGTCAGAGGGAAGCGATGGCTGAAATCCATTATAATCTTTGTCTTTGGAGAACTCAGAAATCCAATGGAGCAGAGGTAGTACCTGAAACAAATACATAATAATGTCATATACAAAGTCATATTTGAGGATGCTATGTTCAATATACTGGAACACTAGCTCATTTACAATATTTGAGTACATCATATGATACGGGTACAAGACCACGTATATTACAAAGGTGTATCGAAGCCACACTATACAATAATGATGAGTCTTCAAAGATCTGGAAGCTGTGGACATAAATGGAACATAATCTTGCGCAACTTAGTCCATAGATGAGGAACTAAGGTCTTCATAAGCAATACCAAAGAACCAGTACAATCCAAGCCATGTGAATAAATGTAGGCTGAAGTCGAACATGGAACGGATTCAACAGTTTGTTAATCAATAGGTGATAATCGACAACTGAAGCAAAGGAATTCACCAATGATGGAAGTGAATCCTGAGGTACTATCGTCAAAACTCTAGGTCTTCGTCATTAGGAAGTACTGAAGTGGAACCATACTATGATAAGGAAGGCAATAGATCCTCCAACGGATCACAAGAGTGACTAGGAACTGGGCAAAGGAAGGGATACACAAGAGATAACAGATATAACAATGATGGGATCAAGATAGAAATCAGACATTGAGTTGAGTCCTTGAACAGTGAGCACAACACAGAGATGACCCAAGGCAACTTTTAACTTTATAGATAGAACAACTAGACTTATTTGTCATGTAGGAGACATGATCAGATTCCCCAGGTATAACGGACAAGAGGAGGAGTAATAAACTCGAAGTAATAGTTGAACTGAAAGTGAACACTGAGACATGGGTATCGAAAAAAACAGAGAGTGCTATGTTCAAGGATGACATGTTGCCACTAACTGAAAACAAGAGAAAACTTCTTCCTTACCTTCCCTATTAAATTTTAACGAGTCCAGGAAAGTCAACTCGGATCTCTCTTCATTTTTTAACAAGCTTGAAGAGAAGAGAAAATAATGCTTGATAGTGCCACTGATTCGTGGATTTAATGAGCCCGAACTAGTACATGCTCAGCCGGTGTTTTCACATTTAGAGAGTCTGAAAACTCTAAAGAAGACTCCAGGGGGGTCCTTTTTCGTCCAATTTAGCCTCCTGAGGCTGGAAAAGCATAAAACATATCACAGAAGAACCCTCTTAGCTTCCGAAGAAGTAAGGCGCACCTTTTTCGTACTTAGTTAGGAAGGTCCGAAAAAGGTTAAATTACCACCTACCCAATGCTCCTTCAAAAGCAGCATATAGCTTGAGTTTTACGAGTGTGAAGGAAGGCAAGATCACTCGGAAAGATCCATTTGATTACGAGGAATGGGGCTTACAACAATAAACTCGATGCTTTGTTCTTTAGGGTTTAACGAGCATGACAAAGACATAAAGTATACTCAAAATATTTTTCATGTTTTGGTCCAGAGCACAAAAAAAAGAAAACTAAGCTCATACCGGGGGTTCCTTTCCTGTAAGTTGAGTCCCTCAGGTCCGGAAAAGTGATAAACCTATGCTTGAGAATACTCTTCTCAATTTTGAAGAAAACAGAGTGTTCCTTTATCATATTATTCCACATGGTCCAAGAAAGAGATAACCTACCACCAATGTGGATGCCCATTCACATATTCTTAATGAGCCTGAACGGACAAGTTTACTCGGCAGTCAAGTCTATTTTGAGGAGTCAGACTTGGGCCTAAAGAAACTCAATATCTTTCTCATGAAATTTTAACGAGTCCGGAAAAGTCAACTCGTAGCCTCCTTACTGTTTTTTAACGAGCTCGAAGGAGAGCAGAAAGAATGCTCTAAATGCGAGGAGACGAGTGTCATAGACAGGCAAAACTAGTTCCAAGCGCAAGGAACAAACCTATGCATAATGCAAAGAAAGTGAGCAAGATAAGGACACTCGGGGAACGTCTCCTCAGGGTAAAAGGTGTCAAGTTGCAAATACAAAATGATATAAGGCTTAGCAACAATGAGAAAAAAGATGAGGGCTTATACAACGAGCTAAAAGCGTGGAAGCCGACATCAGGCTCATAAGCACGAGCAGGGCACATGCAAATGCAATTACAACTTGAAAAACAAGGCAAGGCCAGTAAACAATTGTGAATCCAACTACAAATCCTGTCTCTAAGAAACAACAACATGAGGATCATATTCAGAAGAAAAGATTCGATGCATGAACCTTTGGAAGGAACACATGCGACTTTGCTATCTTTTACAAAAGGTAAAGTTAAGGCATAATCAACTGAAGAAGATTCTATAGAACCAAGGCTCGAGGGCTTATAATCAGTAAGATAAACCTTAGAAGGAGAGCAAAAATCAACAAGGGAGATAAAGTCTGCAGGAACAAACTCAGTATCACGGGAGTTGAAAAGTTCATAAGAAAAATCAAACTCATCAGGATCACTGACTTGCTGTTCAAAGAAAGAGTCAAAAGACTCAATAAGACCAACATAAGAAGAAATGTCATGATTACTAGGAAAATCAGGGTTAGACTTAGGCACAACTGAACCATCATCCAACAGAAGATCAGACTGTATCAAAGACTCTAGGAAGAATTCATCCGAAGGAAGGAGATCATCCAAGATAGGACACATGTCTAAACTTTCAAATGGACTGACAGAGTGGAGAACACGCTCCATAGTCTGTATAGGATGACTCACCTGGTCAACTGCTAGGATCATGTCCTGAGAATGTAAGCATGAAAACAGAGGCTGCTTCTTAGTAGCAATTGAACGCGAAGGACATGAGGCCACATAGCTCGCCTGTGGCAAGGTAGTGTCTATAGAAACACTGGGAATCAATAAAGGAAAAACCTGGTCTCTAGTTGGGTCAGGAGATGGATCAAGAAAATCCAACTGATCAATAGTGACAATTTCTTCGCCATGATTAAAGTACATCACACGAAAGAATGTTGACACCACAACTTGCATGGCATAGACATAATCACGTCGAAGGAGCATATTGAAGTCCAAGGGGTCTTCTATCACCATGAAGTGAACTATGACGGTCTTCCCACCCAAAGTAACAGGTGTTTGAGAAAGAATTCCCAAGGCTATACTAGTTCTTCTATCAAACGCCAGTAATTGACTAGCAGTCAACACAAGGCTGGGAGATCCCATGCCTTGCCAAGCACGAGCAGAAAAAATACTAATTGAGGCTCCTTCATCAACAATACAACAAGCAATCGTATATGATTCAACTTTGACCTTTATCTGGAAAGGTGCATCAGAAGGAAGGCGCGGCTCAACTAGGCTATCCCAATCAAAGGAAGCAATCCGGGAGCTTGGTGGGGGTTGATCCGAAGCGAGTTCAGTGCCCCCTTGTTCAGTAAGTTCTGAACTGGCAGTGAAGAAAATGTGACTAGTAGACACTTCACTCTCCAAAGGAAGAGTGGGATTGATCGATAATGGAATCGATTCAACTGCTTCATCAAAGTCACTCTCTGTAGGGAGAGTGGGATTGACCAAGGATGGCATTGGTTCAATCACAACGGGATCACTCTCCAGAAGAAGAGTGGGATCGACCAAATCTGAGATTGGTTCGACCGCTTCATCAACCAACGGTTGAGTAGGTTGTTGAGAAACTATAGTTTGTTAAAAAATGGGATGACCATGAAACCAAACTCTTCTTACCTCTTCAATAGAAGGGCATTTATAAGTAAGGTGGTCTCCCTCACAAAGCTTACAAGGAAACTTGGGCTTGTGTTTTGAACGGGTAGTATTTTCAACAGTGTCAACATGACTCGCAGTGGCTGACGAATTGTCTTTAGCATGAACTACAGAGACTGAGAGACTGCCCTCAGCATGGCTTACAGAGGCTGAGAGACTGCCCCCAGCATGGCTTGCAGAGGCTGAGAGACTGGGTCCAACATGACCTACAGAGGTTGAACAGGTGCCCCCTTGCTTATGTTCCTTCTTCATATTACTCCTTCTTTTACTCCTTTTACACTGTCGGTTACTAGTATCAGTACTTTCACCGCATGAGGTAGAAGGAATAGGAGAATTAACTATAGGTGAAGGGGGAGCAATGTTTTGATGCCCTTGAAATAAGGAGCTTACTTGAGAAGCATCAGGAGCATTCAGGGTAGTTGGAGTGGAAAACAACCACACCGATATCCCTAGGGTGAATCTAGGTAGATTTAGGGTGGCCATCAAGGGAACACCAACATTTCCCGTGAGAGGAATAGTAGAAGGAGTTCCCAGCATGGGGATCTCTTGGTTGGTGTTCAAAGGAGTGTTAGACATAGTTTCAAACAAGGAGACAAAATTTGAGGTCAACATGAAACCAAAAGTACCAAGCACATACCTAAAGACACACTAAGTATAGACAAACCACATAGCACTCAATAAAAACTCCTAAATCCTAACAGATAATCAGGTATAAGATATGCTTTCCAGAAAAAATATGATAGATAGTTACTTGGCATCCCTGTAGATGTTCTTAGGCACAAGTGGAGGAATCACCCACTGCCCTCCCACACCTTCTATCGGGGTTACCTTCCAAGCCCATCCAAGGTCAACCAGAAATAGCCTTCTGGTGTACCTATGTATGAACCCTAGATGTCAAAGAGACTAAAGGCTACCTTAACTATATTGACAGTCTGGGGGGTCAGTCGCAAGCCTGGTTTGTACGCATGGGTAGGGTAGCAAAGCCTGAAACCCTGTCTAAGATAGAATCCCCAGATGCACAAAAACCTTGGTCTATGCTTTGACAAGGAATCAGAGGGTTATCTCCTCAGTCCAAGTCTCCACGTGGCCTCGTGCTTAACTCCCATTTGAGAGGAGCTTCCTAGATACAATCCACATAGAAAAAGGGTTTACCTAGTGATTGGCCAACTACGTCTGAATTTTTATCACTTGTTGATCCAAATTTTAGGGGGAATATGGTCTAAATTTGGATGTATGAGTCATACAAGCATTTAATGAGAGGCCACATGATATCAATCATCATAAAAGCATTAAACGGACGGGCCACCCTCTCTCATCCATGGTAATTGACAACTCATGGTTTTGTTCCATGGTATGGCTTCAAGGCACATTGTACCTCTCTCATCCATGGTATTTCACAACCCATGGTTTTGACCCATGGTATTTCCCCAAGGCACATTGTAATAATGTTATAAGAAGGCTCTATGCCTTCTCAATAAAGCATTCAAGGATTTTTGACATCCTCCAAAGCTGCAAAATTGTTAACATTTGAAGCATAGAGTTACATACATAGAGTAAATAGCCCACATGGAGGGATGAGGCTCAAAGATGGTTCTTTGAGCCTCACCTCTCAAACCATATCAAGAAAAGAACTCAGAACCAATAACCCAATAACTTAATAGAATAAGAGAAGTGGAGGATGTCAAAAATCCTTGAATGCTTTATTGAGTAGGCATACAGCCTTCTTATAACATTATTACAATGTGCCCTAGGGAAATACCATGGGTCAAAACCATGGGTTGTGAAATACCATGGATGAGAGAGGTACAATGTGCCTTGAAGCCATACCATGGAACAAAACCATGAGTTGTCAATTACCATGGATGAGAGAGGGTGGCCTCTCCGTTTAATGCTTTTATGATGACTGAGAGCATGTGGCCTCTCATTAAATGCTTTTATGACTCATACATCCGAATTTATACCATATTCCCCCTAAGATTCAGATCATTCTTCCCCCCTTAGAAAATGATGGTCCCCATCATTTCATACTAAAAAGAGACCCATGATTACAATGTGTCAATTGCCAATGAAGAGAAGGGTTTTCTGTGGTTAACCCATAACCGTGGGTTTTGTGTGGTTGAACCATAACCATAACTATGGGTTTTGTGTGGTTGACCCCTAACCATAATCGTGAGTTTTATGTGGTTGACCCATAACCATGGGTTTTGTGTGGTTAACCCATAACCATGATTACAATAGGATTTCATAAAAGTAAAAAAAATAAATTGGTCTTTGGTGAAGTTGATATCTCGATTCAAATCCATTCATATATTTTGATGCAGGTGATGAAATTGAATTCCGTTGAAGACCCATTTGAGATATTGAAGAGACCTTTCCATACATATAAACTAATTTCTCTGTGGTGGCCCAAGGAGTAAGAAAATGGTTGCCAAAGCTCAAGGGATGTGCGTGCACTAGTTTTGCAGATATATGTTGCTTCAATGGATGATATCTCTCAAACCAGATATCCAAATGAAAAACCGCGAAATACCCATTTTAGATAACGGAAATATATTTCCAATGAGATATGGTAGAGACTCTAATGTTTTCTATAGAGTCTATGGTACTTGTTTTAAGTTGTTGTATGTGAGTTGGCACTGTGTACATACATAGGTTGCTTCAAACAAGCATATCTCACAAACCAGGCAGGTAAATGAGAAACCAAAAAATACCCATTTTAGATGACAGAAATATATTTCCAATGAGCTATAGAAGAGCCTTTGAAACTATCTATGCAAGTTACAATATCGGTTTGAATTTGTAGAGACGTGTTGATCTTCAGTTCGTATATTGCCAAGGGTTTGTAGAGCAAAATCGGATGTTGTAGAGATCATAGAACTTCTTCTTGAAACTTAGATATCCAGTATTACCTGAGGACCAACTGTGATGCTTACAGTGTATGGCCCAACAATGGAATCTGAGTGTGCCAAAATGAGGCTAGAAATCTCTGTAGATCTTTGAACTCGAACTATGCTCAAACCCTCATTCCCACGGAGAGCGTACTTGCTATGATACCACTGATCCGGATCTTGGTGGCTGAGACTCGAAAGGCTTGGATGCCGAGAGAGGAGGGGATTAAAGCTACAAAATTGTTAACATTTGAAGCATAGAGTAACATACATAGAGTAAATATCCCACATGGAGGGGTGAGGCTCAAAGATGGTTCTTTGAGCCTCACCTCTCAAACCATATCAAGAAAAGAACTCAGAACTAATAACCCAATAACTCAATAGAATAAGAGAAGTGGAGGATGTCAAAAATCCTTGAATGCTTTATTGAGAAGGCATAGAGCCTTCTTATAACATTATTACAATGTGCCTTGGGGCAATACCATGGGTCAAAACCATGGGTTGTGAAATACCATGGATGAGAGAGGTACAATGTGCCTTGAAGCCATACCATGGAACAAAACCATGAGTTGTCAATTACCATGGATGAGAGAGGGTGGCCTCTCCGTTTAATGCTTTTATGATGACTGAGAGCATGTGGCCTCTCATTAAATGCTTTTATGACTCATACATCAAAATTTAGACCATATTCCCCCTAAAATTCGGATCACTTGTGGAGAGTTGAAACTCCCTAATCCACAAGTTTAGCCTGAGCTAGTTGGTGTATAACTCTATAAAATAAAACTTACTAATAATTTTTAAATTATGTCGTTTATTTAAGGGTTGTTTTTTGTCAGAGGGTAAATGGCGTGAAACTTATGTGGTGTTTTGACTCAAAGTTGAAACAAAATGACTAAGCAAAGAGAAATGAAATGCAAAAAACAAAAAATATTCTCTTTTCTTTTTCAAATAGAAACTTGAAAGCCACAAAAGAACAATTTTTTTTTTTTCAAAAACAATGATATGCCATGCAATCTAGACTAAAAACCTAATCTACATGCATATAAAGCAAACATGTGTTTTTTTTTTACAAGTATAAACTGATGAAAATACAACAGAAAACTAAGACTATATTTTTTGTAATTTTTGAGATTATATTCAAAAACTGAAAACAAAACTACTATATGCAAATCAAATGCAAACGTTTCTAATGTTTTCTTTTCATTTTTCAAAATGCTCAAAGACTACTATGCACCTAAAATGCACTAAACTTGAGTATACTTGGACCAAATCAACTATATAAAGCAAGCAAATTGAAGTAAACAGATTAATAAGACCAAAAAGCAACCAACAAGGGAAGACTTGGAACCCTAGCTTGGGCGGGTACAATGGCAAGAAATCACTAAAAACACACAAAGGTAAGTGGCAAATCAATCACTATCTAAATATAGATTGGGAAAAACATTGCCCAAAACCCTGATCACTGATTTGGACAAAAACACTTCAACCTATAACCCAAACAGGCAGACCTACTTCAAAATGCAAACAGAAGACAATCCAAACAAAAGAAACTCAAGGGCTTTACAGGAAAGCACAAGGTGTGGCCAACAAGGTTATCAAACTAACAACACAATGCTTATAAGGAAGACCAACTAACAAACAAGAATCATAAAAGGACAGGGACAAGCAAACCCTAGCCCAAAAATCCCTATTTCAATGCTTGTACGCGACTGTGTATAAGGGCAACTCGTGTACTGTACGTGACTATCCTAGAGAGCAACCAGCGTACGCAGGCCTCTGTACGCAACTGTGTATAAGAGCATCCCGCGTATAGGTACAAAATTTTCTCAAAAAGAAAGAAAATCCACAAGGCCTTCAAACACTATGGTAAGCATGAACCAGGACAAGATACCACACACAAACTCAAGGCAAAGACTGGTCAAGGGTAACAGAAATAACCTACAGCAGTCTGGGATCCCCAGTGGAGTCACCAGTTTTGTTGTTCAGGAATAAACACCTTATAACCGAAGGTCTGGGGTTAACAACATACTCTTAAAACTTGTAGACAACCAACTTTAAAGTATAGAAAGGAAATAGGAAGATATGATGGACTCACCCGATTCACGACGGTTGATCCAAGCTTTGTCTTCTCCCGCTTTGCTTCTCCTCCAAAGCTTTCAAGGACGTTTCTCCTTCACCTATAAAGAGAAAATCCTCCAAGTGCAAGCTTATACATGTATATATGACAAGTTAGATAAACAATATATAGAGTGCTTAATCATAAATATTCATCAAACCATGATACATGAAAGATATTCAACACACATTTGGAATAAGGATTCTCTTTATTAACAATAGTGAATGAGTTAAGGTTACAACCCAACGCCTGAAACAAGGACTCCTCTGCAACCAAAGGATTCTGAGTTCTGCTGCTCCAAAGACTTTTGAATAGATACCACCAACAAAACTTTGCTCTTCAAGTATGATTTTATTAATGCCCTCCCCAAGGCCTTTATTTATACCTAGTGAAATAAGGTAGTTTCGAAGGTTGAGGAGGTTGAGACAATTAAGATAGTTATGGTTTAGGGCTTAACAAATATCAATTAATTGCGATTTATTATTTTTAATGTCAAAGGAAGGTGTACGCGAGTATTGATACTGGCAACCCGCGTATGACACACGAGTTGCTATAGGGGAAATCCATGTACAGATCTGTACGCAGGTTGCAATGACAAATACTCATGTACAGTATGCGACATGCTGTAGGAAAAGTCGCGTATGTACGCAAGTTGCTTATAGGCAAATTCACGTGTAACAGTTGACATATGAAAAGGTAAAAATGGAAAGTTGGATGGATAGTGAATGTATTTCATAACATGCCTATCTATAGTGTTTTAGGCAACTTTCAATCCATAAATGTCCTTTTGTGCGCCAACATAGGAAATGTCGGTACTTGGACGGAGAAGTGCCATTAGGGTTGATAACAATACAGAGTCAAGATAACTGAGGAATGACCGACTTAGGATAAATACTTCCTTTGAACACAAGCGCAAGGCATATGGAGACACTTAGGTAGCATAGAACCAATGTGTAAACTGGGATAACTATGTGACATAGGAGGAATCAAAAGAGGCTCCATAGTGACTGGAAGCTTAACCAATTGGTGGAGAAAGCTCTAAATAATGAGTATAGCTACTAAGGTAATGCTAGAAACCCAACCCATGATGAATGGACTCATAAACTGTGCTCTGTTCAAAGGAGATACAATAGATGCCAATATGAGAAAATATCACTGTTATAGCTGATTTCACCACTCTAGGTGAATCACACTTTGTATGGTCTTTCCCTATCCCGCTACAGACTCTTTAGACCCCATGGACCACTTCTTGTCCTTTGATGTTTCCTTGATCATCCCTAAAAACATATGAAAAATGATACACGCGACTTTTAACCTATAAGCGCGTATATACGCGGGTTTGACCACTAAAACCGTGTACATCGGGATGTGTGCATAATCCAAATCCTTGTGGAGTTTTCCTTGACATGGATTCGACTCATTTGACTCCTGGCCTTCCCTATGCCTTGAGATCGCTCGGATTTGATCTTTCATTACCCCTTTGAAAAAATATATAAGGAACCCCTTGGTACATTGAAGGCATAAGAGAGAATTGAGAGCAAAGAAACTATAGTCCATTGTTTCCGGAACTTATGATCGAGTCCTTCCACATTATACAGCGTTGCTGAGTATCTCATGTTGGATGATGGGGGATGCCTTAATGCCCTCCTTCCAGTGGATTTCATCCCATCAAATTTAGATCATTTATTCTGGGATTGGAATCTAGAGTCATTTTGAGTGCCTTGAGACTTGCAGTCATCAGTGGTAGGTTCTCTCGCCATCGACAGTTCTTGGGAATACATCAATGTCCCTTGATTGATGGATCCTCTCAAGTGGTTGACCTCAACACATTTATTCACACTTGTTAGTTTTTAATCTAGTACCTTGATTCCCATTTTCATTATCGGTGGGTGATCTCGCGTCTATTAACGGTATACATTAATGACCGGTAATCAGACGATGGACTACTATGTTCGACCTCAACACCTCTATTCACATAGTAGGACATGTACTCATAGCGGTTTGTGTAGAAGACTTTCCAGATTGGTGGCATCTCTTATATGCTACCTCCTTGATCGTGCCAGTGTTCATGAGATTTCAGCTCTCATGACTTGATTCCAGTATATGTCAGATATTTCCAGCCACTATGGAGATCTTGATCTGTTATATCTTCAGCCATTATGGAGATCATGGTCCTCTGTATATCTTCATCATGGAGATTCTAATCTATGTATATTGTACATGGCGATGACCACTTATGTGATATCATGTATCATGCCTATTCATGGCCATTGTACTCTTATGTATCCGAGACTGCTATATGTACTTGCAGTTATATGTAGAGTTGTATTAATGTACTATGCTGATTGGGTGGCTGGTATTCCATTTGGGATCCTTCATCACTCCACTTCTGGGATGGACTTATAATTATTTCGGCCATTGTATGACCCCTTTGACCTCACACATTAGGGGGCATCTATTATAGCTGATTTCACCACTCCAGGTGAATCACACTTTGTATGGCCTTCCCCTGTCCCGCTGCAGACTCCTTAGACCCCATGGACCACTTTTTGTCCTTTGATGTTTCCTTGATCATCCCTAAAAACATATGAAAAATGATACACATGACTTTTAAACCTATAAGCGTGTATATACGCGGGTTTGACCACTAAAACTGCGTACATCGAGATGTGTGCATAATCCAAATCCTTTTGGAGTTTTCCTTGACATGGATTCGACTCATTTGACTCCTGGCCTTCCCTATGCCTTGAGATCGCTCGGATTCGACCTTTCATTACCCCTTTGAAAAACTATATAAGGAACCCCTTGGTACATTAAAGGCATAAGAGAGAATTGAGAGGAAAGAAACTATAGTCCATTGTTGCCGGAACTTATGCTTGAGTCTACATCCCTTTGTCCCTTGGAGCACTTTTGTGTTCTTCCCAAGCTTTCTTTTTGATTGTGAGCTTGCTATCGAGAGATGGAGGATTGAGGTGGTGGAGGCCCAAGTGGGGGATTTAGTTTCTTCGGTTCGCAGACGTGTCGTCAGAGGTTGTATCTTGTAATCTCTGATTTATATAATAGAAATATCTTTTCCTGTCCAATAATGTGTGTTTGAATGAATATTTTATCCATTGGATTATGTCAAATGCTTATACATTATTGATTATATATGCTAGAATAGATCTAACACCATTATATATAGAATGCTTGTATTATTTACTTGTTGTTGAGGAAGTAATCTATCAATTCAAGCTGAAAGTTGGAAAGCTCAACGGGGATCTACTTCAACCGTCTGGAATAAGGTACGAGGTCTGATCCTTTAGTGTTAGACATTTAATTTATATTTCATATTGGAAAGGATTGATTTCTGGAGTCAAGCTGTCTGTTGTGGTACCCCAAGCCATAGGAATTTCTCTCCGTAACAATCACTTCTCATCTAACTTTTTATACTTTTTTATTTTTTTTGGTCTTTTTCATATTATAAATCTTGAGAAAGATAAAATGTTCTTATAGTACAATAAAGAGGAAACGAGGGATGCAGTAAATCAAACTAGTTCTAAGCAGTGGAACATACCTATGCTCAATGCTAGGAAGCACATGTAGGATAAGGACACTTAGGGGAATTTTTCCTCTCAGATAAGCAATGATCAAGCTACAAGATAAATAAGATGCTTTGCTGGATAGAGTTGAGTAAATCACGGGCAATATGGCTTATAAAAGTTAAGCATAGAGTCGGCTTTAAGATCAATAAGGAAAGAAGATGCATGCAATGCATTTACAACTCGATATAATGTTATACCGAAATCTCATCACCCTCATGTTATGAGATAGGTATCCCCTTTACTGCTCCAATCCCTTAGAGTTTCCCTAGAGAAATGAAGGAATAAATTAACCCCTTGCATTTTTTCCCTCTTTTGAGTTGGTAACGCTCTTTCCCCATTGACCGAAAGCATTACCCAAGAAGCAAAGAGCCAGCATCGCTCTTGATACATGAGAAAAGAGATGTGCCACTGCTCTTTCCCTTACTGCCAAAAGCGGTGCCCCCTTATCACCATCTGTTTGCTTCTTTGGAAAATTGGTGCTTGAGTTTTGAAGGAAAAAAGAGAACCTTCGAGAGGATTCTTGAAGCTTGCCTATTGGAGCCTCATCCCTATGGTTTAGGACCAGCTGGAGCTCGAGATCCTCCCTTTTAGGATCTAATATCCACCTCACCCATGAGATCCTCAACCATACCTATCCTCCCATGCCTTTAAATACTAGCTCATCCCCCATGGGACAAAGGAGGAAGAATTGTGTTGCATACCCAAACTCTGTCAAAATCATTCTTGAGCCTTTGGAGGAAAGGTGAAGTTAGAGGCAAGAAGCCATTGGAAGGAACTCTCAACACCAAGGCATGAAGGTTGTAGTCTCTCCAATCATTGATTAATAAATAATTTCTTTTCTTTCCCATATTTACTGTTTCATTTGTATGTATTGCTTGATTCCTTGGTCACAAGCATAGTTCTAGTTGATTATATTGTATTCTATCATGTTTCTCTTGTTGCTTTCCATCTTTTACAGGTTCTTCTGCGAGGATAGCAAGGACAACCTTTGAGAGAAGCATCACGATATTCCATTTAAGTGATTAACTAGATCTAAGGAGAGTCTAGCATTCCGTGTTTATGTTTTGTTCTAGATTTGAACCATTCAGAATAGGGAACCAGCTCTTGTCTGCGGGAGGTGTGTATTTTTGGCTAACAATAAAGTGGGAATCCTTGAGGAAAATAGGAAACATGATAGATGGGAAATAAATTGAGGTTTCCATATGAAGTCATGGTGAGACTACAAGGGACTCCCACACCTAAGGATGACGCTTAACATGGGATCCCTATGGAAAAATAGGTTCTAACTAGGGTACCCATGATCAATATTTCTTTACCGCTTACATAACGACATTTCTAGTAGAAACATGATGGTTCCATGTAATTAAGAAGCACATTCGTACCTATGGTTAATGTGACATATTCATGGGATAATGCAAAAATGCACATGGGATATAATCCTATCCCATATGTTGGTTGAGAGATATACCTACCAAAGGAACAATCATACTAGGCACAACATCTTACAACCTAAATAAACTATTCCACAAAATATCCTCACATTGTAACATTAGTCCATAAAGCTCAAAAAACTATATATAAATGGATAAATGACTAGAGTGAAGCTACAAAATTCTGGTAGGTAAAACCAAAATATATACACTAATCTACAAAGAGCTAGCTAAGGCTAGAGTCTCAAACATAGTTCATTGAGCTTAAGGGAGGAAATTGAAGTATTGTCTAAACCTTTAAATGATAAACCAAGATTTTGAACATCAAAATGATAAATCACAATAGGTTCTTTTCTCTTTCAAACAAAATTCGAAAGTGAGATGGATAATCTATTCTCTTGTGAGAGTGCACAACGAGGCTATCTAAATAAGTCTCAAATTCAATGATAGGAGGCTCTGAGTGATTCATAGGGGTGGTAGGAAAAATATCTTCCATTTTCCTTCAACATATAGACTATCCTCGTCCAAAGGGAGAATAGGGTGATCAAATTCCTCACCTAATGCCAACCAGGACTCATCATGCTCGGTCCTTTCAATTTCTTGTAGGGAAAAATGTCTATAATATAGGTCTTTCCAAGGCCTTTCAGGACAACTCATGGTCTTTAAAATTGCTTCATCATAGAGAAAATTATTATCAATAAAATCATGTGATAAAGTTGAGTGGACTACCAAAGAGGGAGTGTCACATCCCCATGCCTCCGACCGGCGAAGAGGACGCGAACCATACGTAATTCGACGGGGCTAAGAGCCCATGAACATGTACAGGCATAGATAAAATGCTGAAATGCTAAAACAAAATGCTGATAAAGAGATGCATTACAGTGGAATGTACACAGCTACCATCATTCATCATAAACAACTACAATTGTATTTTATGCACAGCTATGATTATTTATCTTGCACAGCGGAATCAATATGCATTCAAACAAGCATTCATTCAACATGTTCATTTCATTTTTAATTAACAATAAATATAGAATTTCAGAGGTAAAAATACACAAGATCACTTATCTTATGAAAGCTTTGCTCCGCAACCAGCTACGTCACTGCAACGTTCCACCCAACCATATGCCAGCGTGCTCCTTAATCTCTCAGCAGCACTGCCACCCCTGAGCTGGGCATGATTCTCTAAGGAATAAGGGAACTAGCAGGCTTACACATAGCCAGGGATAGACAAAACACAACCAAGCCAACACAGTTGGGTTTATCAGGCCATTAAGGAGTTGGAGAAGGCAGATTGCTAAGCTGGTGAGCTCATTACAGTGCCAAGGACACCTACACCAGAACTAGCCTGACCTCTAAGACACCCATCCACACCCAACACAAGGAATCAGTCCCTTCTCTGCTACACAGTCCCTCAGGCCCTGCATTCCCTTCCAGTGCTATTCAGGGGTGATGGAGAAGAAGGCCAACCCTCTAGATCTGTCTGTGTGGTTCTAGTCACCAGGTTTATCAAGCAAAACTAAGCCAACATCCCTGCTCCTCTCACAGTTCGAAGAAAAAACATTGCACCTATGCAACTAATCAGCTATTACAGCTTAACAGGAAGACAATTCCTGAGCAACTCCCAACCGTTCCAAAGCAACAACAAAACAATCACAACAGGGGAAAAACCACAGTCGTCTTGGGCAACAAAATCGCCGGGAAAACATACACAGGCCACGCTGGGAATTAAATCACGGCCTCCCAACTTGTGCTTGAGCAACAGACAATGCAGACCCACAAATCAATCCGGGAGGGAAAAATATAGCCATAACATCCACGCTTCCGTAGGGGAAAGAACAACATGGGGAAACCCAGAAACTCCTGTGTGTGAAGATAAGAAATGGGAAGGGAATCCCTCTGCGTGAGAATGCACAGTAATGGAGGCCCTGCGTGAGGATAAAAATAGCTCCGTTTTTGTCCGTGGATGCACAACAACAGGAAGGACGCGAATTTGCAGTTCGTGGGTGTTCAGCAACTCGTGGAGAGAGGAAGAAAATCTGCGTGGGTGAAGAGTGCGTCTTTCCTTTCCATTCAGAAGTCAACTATGGGTGGAGTGTGCGTGGAGGCATGGACTGACATTCCTGCCACCCCACTCCCAAAACAATTAACTGCCATAACTTCCCTCAACTACCAGCAGAAATTATTAACTGAAGGTTGTTGGAATAAAACAAAGGAAGATGACACATGGGTTTTTCCCCTTTTTGGCTCAAGATTGACAAATCCCCCCCACATCCTCATCCTTGGGAAAATAATGCCCCTTTCGATTTAGTTGCCGCGATCGTAGCTGGCCGGGTTCATTTAATTAATTATAGATGCATATTTACATGATGACCAATATAATATATGCCGCATGCCCCGATATACAATCGGTGACAATTTAAATCCAAAACATAGCATAACCGATCAATGGTGGGGCCTTGGCCTTTAGCTCCACACCATGATCATTTACAATTTATACATCATATACATCTAATGTGACGGGGTCAAAACCGGGACATTACAGGGAGGGAGCATGGGATCTCCCTCATTTGTCCCTGAAGAGGAAAGATCAGTGTCTACAATAGTTTCATATGAAGCTTGACAAATGATCTTTTCTACAGAAAACAACATAGCCATTTCAATGGATGGGTTCCCTTCACCATATTCAACTAGAGAAGGGAGAGTCCCTGGATCAATCAAATACGAAGTATGAAACGAGACCAGACTTGATGATGATAGAGAACCATTAGAAGTGGAACCAATAGAAAAAAATTGAGCTGAAAATTTAAATGTTCCCATAAGTGATGGATACATCCCGACACCAACCTTCTTAGTTGTTGGTCGAGAATTGTCAATAACCGGAACCATAGGTCCCAACGATGCAGAGGAACTAGAATTAGTGAATGATAATTGATCGATCGTCATGATTCTATCTTCACGAGGAAATGCTATAACATAGAACACAGACAATACGATCCCCTTCATGGCATAAATCCACTTCCAACCCTGTAAAAGGTTGTACTCAATGGGTGCATCAACCACATCTACCTCCATGTACATAGTATTCCCTCCAAAATGGACCTAAAGAGAAGGAATAATGACATGCGGTCAAAATGAGCGTCCATCAAATGCTATAAGCATAGTCTTATATTGAGACAACTACGGAGAGTCAAGACCCTTCCAACAAGACAACGACATGATTGGTGTCGAAGCACCTTCATCAATAACCGTGCATTTGATGGTGTTGTTTAGAAACTCCACATGGTAAGGAAATCAAGGCTAGAAATCATCCATCTCAAACTTGATCATACTAAGACTACTTAAATCACGAGCTCCCAAAGAAACCAACAAGGAATTCCTATGAGAGGGACAGGTCTGAAGCAATTTTAAGGCTGAAATAGCACATGGAGTCTAGCCCAAATCCTTAATGGTAGAATAGTGTTGGGTGTATCAGGAATTAGGATTGTGCATTGAGTGCTTCATGACTCCTTTCAGTATGCATGGTATAGTCTTAGGATTTTCAATTTACAATGGGATCTTAGGAGGTGGAGGCTCTTTACCCATGGTCGGTTTTGACATACCATAATCACGAGAATGGGTTGCAACATGAAAAACTGACATCATATGGATACAACCCTGATAAATTTCTGATATTGGGAGGTTTTGACTCCCACCAACACCACTTCTAGTGGCTGGAGTCCTCGAAGTTATATTTTGATTATATGGAATGGGATGAGTCAGCACAGCTGGGCTCTGTGCGATGAACTCCGAGCCCTCATCAATCCTAGGGAAAAAGTGTGTAATATTGTCTCCTAAAAAAATATTGCATGGTAATTTAACCTTTCATTTAGTCTTCTTGTCCTTGTCATCATTTTCATTATTCTTTTCATAATTAACGTTCTCCTTTTTATTCCCACCCTTCTTATTATTCTTCCATTTTTTCTTGTTACGTCCGGGTTTCTGGTTACCCATCTGGTTCGATGATTGCATAGAATGTACATCTTCCGATTGGGTGTGGGTGGATGAAGTTGCATCTTGTAGGACCACAGATTGGTTAAGCGACAAATTTTGCACTTGGAGAGCCAACGATGCCATCTACATGTGGCTTGGGTTTAAACTTTGGATCATGGTTTGACCTCAGTGCATTAGGGATAATATCCTAAAGGAGCCCATATTGAGCATAAATCAGGTCTAACTACTGAGCTCGAAAAATGGCCTATTCCTCGGTTTCCACTCCAGACATCGAAACATCCTTCACGATATAAGGCAGTAAGGAATTAAGGAACCATTCCAATAAGAATTTTGGTGGAATGTTGGCCTTAATCAATATCTTTTGTCTATGCCACTCTTGAGTATGGTTAGAAATATGGGTGGCCTTGTCCTGTGAACATTCAACAAGAGTTTGATATCGACATCGTAACAAACCAACAATTGAAAGTGATTAAGGAAGACCAAGTCCAAATCATTAAAGGTCCGGTATGTGCCCCCACGAATCTTTATATACCATTTCATGGCTGGACATGTGAGGGTTTGTTTAAATAGTTTGAATTAATCAGAATCATGATTCAATGAATTCGAAGAGAACCATAGATGAAAATTCGCAACATGATCACCATGGTTGTTTCCATTCTTACCTTCAAACTTTAGAAAATACAAAGGAATTTTGGCGGGACATGAGGCAATGTTGGATCATCACACACTGGGTCGTTCATGAGTCTAGATAAGTCATGAAAGTTAAACATGGCTAAAAATGAGAGCCCAGGTTGTGACATTTGGGTCCATGCTCCCTAGAAAGATTGGCTCTAATATGGTGGGTTCTGGTAAAGGCCATGACCTTGACCAGTCAGATAGTAACCTCCTTCGATATGACCCATGTAAGGATGCACAAGTATTTGTCTATGGGGCATTCCCTGAGAAGGGGGAACCATATAACCAAAATGACATGTCTGGTGTAGTGGAGGACCCCATACATTTGGGGAGGCATGTAACCTCTAGACACAAGGATTTCATATGATGATGGAACCATATAAAAAGGGATTATACCCTCTCGAGGGCCCACTCAAATAATGGGGAGGATTTTCCATGAAAAATTCATTTGAAGGGATAGGAATAGATGGCGATGGGAGAAATTATGGTATATAAGTTGTAGCCCCAACGTTCACATATCTGCCACCACCCGAATAAGGATTACCACTAGTCTCTGGAATTAATAAACAGGGTCTCCCTCTTCCAATAGATGGTTTAGAAGGAGGAACGTGACCACCTTTGAATTGATACGCAATGTAAGGGGTAGATGCCCCCCCAATTCAAACACTAATGTTACCATTAGGATAAAGAGAGGATGATGGTTTACTAGTTGAAAATTTTACCATGCCAAAAGTAAATGGAATCGTGGCTAAGGGAACAATCTGATGCTCAGTACTTGACCACCTCAAGGAAAATTTAGGTATGTGATATGAATACCATGTGAAATCAAAAGGACGTGTTCCTATAGGGTGAGAAGGACTAGATCATGTAAGTTGGTATAAACCAGAGTCTCTAGAATCCATAAGGTGGTGGTAGAAGAAGCCACATGTGCTTCCTCTTCCACTGCAGATGAAGGGGATGGAGGGAGATCCATATTTTTGGATAAATTACTCATCCCTAAGAGTCTATTAATTCCCCTATGGGAAAGAGGACCGGTCTCACGTATCTGTCTCTTGTAAAGAAGCTGAGTAGGATCAAAAGGCGATAAGCCTACTAACCAATGATATTGATGAGGAGCTAAAACTTGATCCACAATGAATCTACAAAGAGACTCAAGTAACCACGATCCCTATGTACAACTATCAAACACAAAGAACAACCCTAAGTAATCTAGGACAAATGCACACAATCAAGGAATGAGGAAAAATGAGCTCTCAAATGCAGTAGGTGTGTATCACCTAGAAGAGGCTTGAGAATCCCATACACTACAAGAAGAGGTGTGTAACCAATTATAATGGCCCTCAAATTCAACGCATAAAGAGACGGTGTCATTCGACCCCTAATTAACCAAGACACTCATAGAATAACCTCTACAAGTACCCCCTGTGATGCCTAGGAAAAACAACTAAGGTCATCTCAATATAACTAATGCTTAGGATGGCAGTCACAAGTGGGATGTACCGTATGGGCATGGTAACTAAGCCTGAATCTCGAAAGCACGAAAGGTACCTTAAGAGTCCCAAGATACGAATAATATACTCTAAATATCTTCGATGCTCATTGAAGGTAGTGGAGGGACATCCCCACCATCAATGCATGTGTTTCCTCAATGTTAACACCAGTGTAAGAGGAGCTTCCTGAGAACACCGATTATAGAAAGGGTTTCTCCTCTCCCTGGTGATACACCTAAATTATTTTTGTTTTATATTGGTGGATAAGTTTAATCACAAAATCCTATTCAAAGGCTGTAAAACCTAAGCTTGTTGGTGCACTGTTATACCAAAATCCTGTCACCATCATGTGATAAGACCTTTGCCATACCTACTTGCCCTAAATCCCAGCCTTTGGAGTGACAACTAAATGGTTTCTTATTAGTCTGTCATACAAATTCCCAGCACCACTCATCCTCCCTTATCCAAGAGCGGTACCCCTGCTTGCACTGCTTTTCATCGGTTGTCCACAAGCGGTGCCACCGCCTGTCACCCTTGGTCCATAGGCGGTTATTACTAGAACCGCTTTGTCATAGAAGGAGAAGCGTGGTACCCTGGGTAAAAGGGGAAAAATAGAAGCTTCTTGAGGCTTCTAGATGATAAGCCTTGAGATGTCCCTTATCCCTACTATTGTGGGTTGGTTGAGCTTGAGATCCCTCATCCTAGGATCTTAGAGGCCACCTCACCCACTAATTTCTCAACCATCTCTATCCATTAAAGCCCTATATATATGAGCTCATAGCCATGGTTGAGGGGAGAACATTGAAGGTATTGTTATGCTGTTGGATTGATTCTTGGCCCAAGATCATTTGGAGAGAGCATAGAGAGCTAGAGTCGGAGCTTTTGGGGAGGAAGAGCTGGTTTCATGGAGATGCATGTCAACACTAAGGCTTGGTTGTAAACTTCTTCATATTTCTAACGCAAGTTGATTTTCTGTCCCATATATATTGTTGATGTTTGACTTTAGATATATATTGCTAGATTCCTTAGTCACTAGCATAGATTAGTAGATCATATTCTGGTTGCTTTGATTCGTTTCGTGTTGAACTCTTTTGCAGGTACACAGGTGAACTATCAAAGCCTTGTATTCTAGATATCTACAACGTCTAGGGGGAGTTATCAACCTCTGTGATCTATTTGTTCTGGATCTAAACCATTCAGACCAGCAGAACACCTTGCTATCTGCACGAGGTGAAATATTCCGATCAACAAATCTGGCGACTCCACTGGGGAGTAGTTGTATTCAGTTGTTCTGATCTTCCTTAGTCTACAACTCTTTTCCAAATCCAGGCTCCATTTTCTTCAAATCTTTTCAGTCAGATCTACTCTTTGACTGACTCCGTTTTGGTTTGAAACCTCCAGATCTGTTTAGATCCGAGTCATTTCGGTCTTTTATGCTCTATTTCCACACTCAATTCAGCAGTGTTTACCTTGATCTAGTATTTTTCTGACTGGATCCTTTGTTCTCTTTTTGTTTTGGCCATCTGCAGGGAACCATGGCAATGCATTGTGCAAGAAGCGGTGCCACTGCCTAAACACAATGGACAGTAAGCGGTGCCACTGCTTGTATCTAGTTAGTGAGGAGCGGTGCTGCTTTGGAAATGCTCTTACAACACCTACGAAGCATGGTACCAGGTAGGCATTAGTCCAAAACTCTTTTTCCTCTTTTTTCTTTGTAAAAATTTGGAATATTCATTGCTTTCAGTTCTATTATCAGCCTTGTGTTATTGAATCTAATGTGTGTGGCTTTCTGCTTTGATGGTTCAAGATTGATTTTGAGTGGAATTTCAAAAAAATTGTTTAGTCTTTTTTATTGTTCATCCGCTTCTTGCTCGTTGGTTGTGTTTAAAGAAGGATTTCTTGTTTTCTAAAAGTTAGGGTGCTCATTGAACTCTCTTTTCATTGCATATACTGAAAGAAGAACATTAGATTATCTTCTAGATTTCATTTCTTGTTTGCATAGTAAACTTCTTTTTCTTCCCTTCAAAAAAGAAAAGTTTTGCTTGAGATTAGGACATCATATTTGAGTGTTGGATTTGGGTTTTCTGATTGGCTTCATGAGCTTTTAGGACCTTTACGATCTTCCGTCTCTCATGCATATAGGACTATCTCAATCAAAATAAAAAAAATGGTAGTTTTAAGTTAGATTTGCTTATGTTTTTAAGAAATTTGAAAAGTTAGAGTGCATTGGCATATAGGTGTGCTTGGTGTTGTTCTTTTAGGAAAATATATTCCCACCCTTCCCATTTGCTTTCGGAAAGAATAATTTGGTTTGTAGAAGTATTTGCTTGTCTTTGATTTGATGTTCATGACTGTTGATTGGAATGATTTTTTGGTTTTGAAACAAAAAGAAAAAACACTCTCTTCCCTCCCGTAAGTAGGCATATTGAACGATAAAGTGAACATTTGCACAAGCATACTACATGGTTTTACTTTTCTGTCAGAACATCATGCATTCACCTAACCGTACAAGTTAAAATCAACGGTAGTTGTAGGTTAAAATTTATGTAGTAACTTGAGTGATAGGTTAGAGACGTGTTCGGGCGTCGTAAAACGTAGGAGCTATCATTATTTGTCAGCATTACATTTCGGCAATCGCACGGTTCTTCCACGTACCATCGGTATATTGAATGACCTTTCACGTACCCTTGAGGCATATAGAAAGGTACTTCACGTAATCGATTGTATATCGGAAGGCCCCTTGTGTACGGTTATGCATTAGACAACACTACTACCGATTTGAGCTCCCACGTACCTTGAGTATATCGGGAGACCCCACTAGGGTAACTTATCTATTTGAGAAAATCCCTTTGGCCATATTGTTTGGAGCCATACACCGAAAATAGCATTCGGGGAGATTACTACACATGTACCCTCGAGTTATATCACGAGTGGCACCGGCTTGACAATCCTAGGGAGAGATCTGACTTTTGACCTCCTTTTGTCATTTTAAGTCTGCTTGTTTTGACCTATAGTTTGAGTAGGGAAGTCTTTTGGTGTGTTTTTTCTAGATTTTCAGACCCTAGGTTAGATAGGAACTGTACACACTGGCTGAAAAAAGATAGTCCAGGAGAGTACGGGGCTTGCCACCCGATTTTACTTCTGTTTTAGAAGGAAATCCAATGGAAGCTATTGACCAAGGAGCTGCTACAACCTCCCAAGTGGGAGATCATGTGGTGGTGGAAAGTGGAGTACCATATTCTTCACACTCACCTCCCTTGTTCCAATAGCCTTCTCGTGAGGATTCATCGCTCCATCCTCCTGCGGAAGATCATGTTGATGATACCCGTCCGGACTTTGGTCCTAATGCTCCTTTTTGGGAGACACCTATCGGACAAGCCATTGCCTCATTTGGCACCTGTGTAAGTTCTCCTGAAAGTGAAGAAGAATGCAGGCAATACCATGCTGCTATCCTCCATGCACAGGAGGTAGAAAATCAAATTGACAACCTATTAGTCCCTTCACCAGTTCGTTCCAAATTCCTTCCTGTGGGATATCATTCACTAGCCGATTCTATGAGACCCATTGAACCGATTATAGATCGTCCATTAACAACCCACAACCCAGGTCAAATTTCCACCCCTCTCACCTCTTATGTTATGTCTGATCCAAATCCACCCAGATCTTTCACATATGGGGCCCAACCCTCAATTCTTGTGTCTTCAGTACCTTTGAATGCCGGGGGGGAACCCCCTGCACGGCCTACGTTATCTGATCCCAGAGTTGTACCTAGTCAAGAGGATACCTCTAACATAGAAACATCTACATTTTTTGTCCCTCCCACCCACACTAATGTGGTAAATCCCCCATCTAGTTTAGGTCAGCCCACTACTACATTTCGACCAAAAATCCGACGGCCGTATTGTCGAATTTTTGACACTTCCCTGTCGCATGTATGACACTATGATTTTTTTTAAGCGTCGGTGGATTTTCGTCGGTTATCCGACATCTCTCCAATCTGTCGGTTAAACGACAGCTCAGTTTACCGTCGGTTAAATGTAAATCGTCGGTTATCCAACATCTATTTCATATTAAATTTTAAAAAAATCACCTGCAAGCCGTCGCTTAACCGACGGGGTTAAATGTAAAGCGTCGGTTATCCGACGTATATCAATGTTTAAAAAAAAAATACCCGCAAGCCGTCGCTTAACCGATGGGGTTAAATCTAAAGCGTCGGTTTTCTGACATATAAAGCGTCGGTTATCCGACGACTATCAATGTTTTTAAAAAAAAATCACCTACAGGCCGTCGCTTAACCGACGGCTGTAAGTGTTTAAAAAAAAAATATAAATGCCAGATTACATTGTACATGCTTATAATAGCCTCAAACTATATGAATAATACACATTTGCAAATTGTATAAACACTTAAAATTGAAATATTATTTATATTGTAAAGTAGAATGTGTGCAAATTATATCTAGGTATCGGATGAATGTTCAATATCGAGATCTATCTTCAGTTGATACTTACAGTAACCATGAAATTGTCACCAAAGACATGGGAAGACCCAAACACCCAGAAAACATCATATAAAAGTAATCCAGATAGCAATGAGGTAGCTGTCACAAAACTGGAAATAAATTCCAAGTTAGAACCATGAAAGTCTCGTACTGATTTATAAATGAGTGAAATAAACATGTTATGTAATGATGACACAATAGAGTAAGATACGTTTTCGATAAGCATCACATATAAACAAAATACTAAGCAAACATTCTGCATAATATTAATTTATATAACCATGTAATTCCTAAGGCACACAGTTTAAATCCTAATAGAAAATTAGCTAACTCCCTCTTTGACTTAGTAAATTCCTTTAGAACTAAAAGAAAAGAGAAGTTCACAATCCATTTCAAGTGAAATTGGACATTTGATTCCCTCTTTTGTATGCTGTTCCACAAAGGGAAGGGAATGCCATCTCCTGAATTCAAGTAATCCCTTGTTTCTGTCTTGTGTTTTTCCCATCACTGCCAATAGCACCTTTGAAATCCAAATTGAAACCATTTCCATCCCATCCATCCATAAAGGAATCAACACATACATGATTAGTGTAAAGATACAAAGGATGATGATATGAAGTGAAGAAGACTTCCGTACATAGGTCACAAGAAATACAACTACCCTCATAGACTTCACCCTAAATAATAGGTTTTGAATGTAAATAATAATAATTAGATTTAATATGTGCCGTCCCTTCAAGGATGGATTTGTCCTTGAAGCATGAGAGGAAACAATACTTAAAGATTGTTGAAGCTCAAAACAGTATTGATGTATTGCAAAAGCATCAATCCATCCCAGGTCAATTTTTATTGGAAATTTTTGTCACAACAACTCAGACAAGAGGAAACTGGAACAAAAATGTAAATGCTGACAGTTGACTTTTATTTATTGGAATCAAAGTTACCTACTCTTTGAGAATCAAATTCATGGGGTCTCTGTCTCCCCTGTTTTACAATGCCAAAATCTGTGGTAGCCATTGCTGCTCTTCATGGACACAGTGGCAGGCTCAACCTGGACTTCTGCAATCACTATGGCTAACGCCCCTGTTCTGGCTACAGCCTCTCAGAGTAAATCAAAATCATTTTGATGAGAATATCAGAATTTATTTACTGCAAATCGAATCAGTCCCGTAGCAGACTGTCTCTATTGCTCAAAAGCACTTTCCAGTAGCAGCATATTCAACGCACTTATGTCCTGTAGCGAGCAGCAGTAATTTGACTTCCTGTACAAGGCTAACTTGAAAGGGGTCATGAAGCTTCCATGAGGTCACAACAGTCTATTAAAGTCTATATTTCTTGTTTGTGGAGCCAACCAGTCAAAAGGAATCCATTTCATCACTTCCCAGGCATGTTTTCAGTCATTGAATAAATAATCAGATCTGAAGTTTCTTTCTTTAAATTTTGTAATGCATATGGTTTGCTCATCTAATGTTATCATTAAGATCTCAAGTTATAAATGGTAAATATCATATATGGTTTCATAAGGATGCAATGTTAAGCCCATAAATCAGATCCAAGGCTTAAAAGTTAAAACATCCACAAGACACCTACAGCAATGAGCATTCTAAGTGTTTGACAAAACTCCACAATCAAAATTATGCACAGGAAGCTACAGCAGTCTATGTTGAAGTATTTGTTAAAATGGTCTCAATCAGGGAGTTCTCATAGAGCATTACAATCATTCGGATTCATACTTGAGCTTAAGGTAGTAGTGTCCACTAGTGTTTGACAAATATTCAACTAAACTTAGATTGTTGGAAAAATTTGGGTCAATTTTAGCTTGGGACATCTCATTGCATTTTGGCCTTGGCTTCTAGTTCCAGCTTTTCTTGACATGTTCTTGATGAGTGTCCAATCATGTATTCATATCTTCATTAATCCTGTTGATCTACATTTGTGGTCATTCATTGGACATTAATAAAATTATCTTATATCCGTACAGGTCTTGTATTTTTTTCC
>LPNX010910216.1:816516-846450 GCA_001517045.1 Pseudotsuga menziesii | reverse complement strand
CCTTGACTGTAGGTAGGCATGGGAGTGACTGGGATGATGGTAATTAATGCTCCACTGATGTCAATTAAACTTAAGATAGTGGTTTAACTAGGCCAATTTGACCGAAGGAGTGAGTATGAAGGTAAATGTCTCCAACACCCCCCCTTAAGCTATACGCAGGAAGAGTTAGAAAACATAGATGCATAAAATGCTAGGTCCCTGGAAACAAAGGCCATAGGTCACCCTGTATAATAAAGAAACTGAAACAATGCTCAAAACAAACTAAGTGAGGAAAAGAGGGAAAACCCAGTGGGAAAACCCCCCCCCTCAAGCTGAACACTGAAAGTAGTCTGGATCACCCTGATGAACTCACCCCTAACAGTGAACGGAGGTAAGTGAACTTATTTTCTGAAAAGATCTTGGTGAATATGTCTAGAGGAATCTTCCACTTTGGAAGAAGAACAATGCACTCAACTGAATCAGAAATATAAACAGCTGCACGGTGAAAACTGGACCCATGTAGAGCAACTGAAATCATCTGAAGAGAGAGCAAAGGTTCTTGAGGATTCGAACCATGTGTGGAACACTCAAGAAACTGATATGTTTCAGACTTGAACATCAAACCATGAGTGGTAAAATAAGCCCCAAATCTTAGGAGCAAGTGTCCAAGTGGATGCAGAACGTCTTCCTCTTTACTAGTTCTGTGAGGAGATGAGCTTGTGACCAAAGGTAGAGAATCCCTGGGACTCTGGAGAGCGAATGCTTGAGCTCCATAATCAGATATAGCTTCAAAAATATCTAATGATTCACAAAATAAAATATCAGCAACCTCATAAGAGGAAACTAACACCAAATCCCCAGCAGCAAAATTGAAGAAGAACTGCGGTACTTGATTTTTCACACCGAAATTGGTGAGAGCAGCTAGTACAAACATGACTGAAAGCTCTTGGATTTTAAAATATGAACAAAATAATATCATATAAGAATGTAAATCAGATCTAAATAAGTTCATAACAGATCCAAAACTATTAAATGAAATCAAATCCCCAGCAGCGGTTTCGAAGGAGACTTGCGGTACTTGTTTCTTCACACCGTTGATGAGAACAGCTACAAACAGTACTGAAGGTTTATGAACCTGAGATTTTGAACCAAGCAATATCAGATTAGATCCAAATAATATCACATCAGACCCAATAAGGTTCATATCAGATCCAAAATTATGGTCAACCGAGATGGTGGATGCACAGTTGTCTTTTTCTTCAAAATTCTGAATTTTGGTGCATGCAATCCTGCAGGAATTTGCTGGAAGATCTAGATCATGGGAAGCGAATGTGTCACTCTTATAATCTGATATTTTTTCCAAAATATCCAAGGTATTACATATTTGCAAACCAGCAGCAACATTAGCGGAAGAAAAATCAAATTTCTCTTCACTTTCGGAAGCAATTACTGGTAAATTTTGCACAAAATTCAAAGGAAAATCACCGGTGAATGTTTGCATGGAAGTGCAGCAGCATTTTTCTTCAATATCAGAGATTCGAATGTCTTCTTCTGTTTCAGCAATATGAGAAGATGAGATATCAGAGATCTCATGAACTTCTGGAGCATCAAGAGAAGGAGTCACTTCATGGAGACTTTCTTCAATTCGAATTGAATGTGTAGAAGATTCTGCTTCATCTTCATCTTGAACAACTTCATCGGAGAGAGTAGAGGCTGAGACTTTTGAGTAAATAACTCTTGTGGTGCTGGATGTGGTCTCCAAATTACTATTATGATCCCCATTGTGCTTGCCAAAGGTTCTGTCCAATATTGTCCAGATTTCCTTTGGGTATTCAGCAGAACAAATAAGGTAGCACAAGCTATCATCAAGGACCAGAGCTATTGATCCAAAAGCTCTGTCAATGTCATTTATCCAGTCATTCTCATTCTCATAATTCTCTCTTCCAATTCCAAGAGACACCTCATAGAGACCTTGTCTCTTGATATATGCAATCATCTTCAGCTTCCATTCCGAATAGCTTGTGAATGGGGTGAGAGGAGGGATTGATGAGTCCATTTGAAGTTGTACTTGATAAAACCTGCAAATCAAAACAAAAGAGGCACCGTAAGGTTGGAAAGCCTACACATTTAGGCTTTCATCACACCCAGCATAGTCAATCAAGCAAGCTTGATCAACAAGTTCTTTACTTGGGGTATTAAGTGGTAAGCCTTGGCTTCTGGTGCAGTGCTGGATTTTTGAGCTATTGCTCAAATCTCATGAAGAAATCTGTCAAAAATCTTGTTTTTGAGAGATTGTTCTTCGTCCCGCCGCATGCTCTGATACCATATTAATTCTTGCACATGATCTGGGAACTAAGAATCAAAATCATCAAAGAATTATTAACAAATACTCATGAATTGGAAATAACTGGAATACCAAATAGGTTTCCTCTCTATATATTATATAAAAAATAAAGGATTACAATTTCCATGCATAGCAATAGCTTAACTCCATGAAGAATTCGAATACCTAAGGGACAATTCGAATTCAGTGAGTGAGTCTAGCTTAACTGACTCTTTGCCATGCAATCTCACTCAGTTAATCACTTGACCAAAATGCTAATTGACTCACCAAACCCTAACTGAAGTTGGAGTGCAATAAATGACTGAATCTCAACTGAAGGAGATCAAACACATGTCATAGCAATCCAATCATCAAGTGCTAGTACTGCACGACTCCAATAAACCCTGATGAGGTTAACTGAAGCTGAACTGACCATCAGAAGTTGGTGAAGGCGCCTTGTTCACTCCAGTTCATTAAAATAATAATAAATAATCATAAAATAATCATTAAATAATATATTTAATGAATGGAGGCACCTTAACTGACTGTAATTGATTGGTTGAACTGAAAGTAACCACCAGTTAGCAATTAGGTGCATGAATGTCACACAGATCACCCCTGGAGTGCTCTAGTTAGCCTCCTTGACTGTAGGAGAAGGCTAAGTTAGCCTCCTTGACTGTAGGTAGGCGTGGGAGTGACTGGGATGATGGTAGTTAATGCTCCACTGATGTCAATTAAACTTAGGATAGTGTTTTAACTAGGCCAATTTGACCGAAGGAGTGAGTATGAAGGTAAATGTCTCCAACAATTCATGAGTGGAGAAGGCAGAGAAGGATTATTAAGGCCCCTATTCTGGATCAGTTGTTAGATGATTGGTTCATTAAGTCCTTGTTTCATCCTATTTCCTGAGATGTGGCCATGGGCGGTGCCATTACCGAAGAGCAGGCTATTAGTCGGGTTCAGTACCTAGACTTGGTTTATTCCCAGTCCGGGACTCTTTATGACCTGATTCCTCAAGCTCCTTGCCCTGGCACTGACCCTGCCAAACCATCAGCAAAAGTACCTGTTGATGGGATTGTTGGTTCAATCCCGTCCCCATCCACAACGAAACCTACCAAGAAAACCCAACCTGCTACTCCTTCGACTCCCAAGGTTTCTGTCGAGGTCAATTCTATTCAAAGTACTCAAATGTCGAGTAATAAAAAGAAAGGTAAAAATCGAAATGAAAAACCTGGAAACCAGCAGGAGGCCCCATAATCAACCCATAATGACAACAACACAGGGAAAAGGAAGGCTAAATACCCTTGTCTATTATGTGGTGGTGACCACTTCTCCAAGGAGTGTCCCCGTCAGGACGGAATCTCCTAGTTTTTGAAGTCTAATCCCGCCCCTGCAGTACTTATGGATCCTTTCCCCTCTCAACAACAGCTGGTAGACCACATGTCGAACTAGGGTAACTCTATTTCATCAGAGGAAATTCCTATGATGTCCTTAGATACCATCCATTTGCAAACTCGAATCCAGAATTATGATAAACCCGCAGATAAGCAAGAAGATCAATCTTCTTCAGGGAAAACTCCCTCCACTAGTTCTCCGGAATCCTTGTCTACTGTTCCCTTGTCTATTGAGAAGCCTAATCTCGACATGATTTTGTGCCCACCAAAGAATACTCTTCGGAAGGCTGTCTTTAATCCCAATGCCTGAGCTGCTCAATTCTATAATGTGGTTGAAGATCTTGCTCAGGCACCTTGTGCAATGTCTACCCTAGAAGTACTCCAAAGTTTCCCTACACAGCGCAAGAACTTGTTGACTGCATTAGGAGCTGTAGACCCGGATAACACTAACTTGATTCACTTCAACGTTGAGAACTATAAACCTAGATTACCGCATAAACTTGCTTTTCAGATCATTACAAAAGTAGTGGGAAAGAAAGTCTTTCGAACGGTACTAGATGAAAGAGCTTCGACCTCGGTGTTATCTTTGACTTGTTGGAAAGCTCTTAGCTCTCCCGAGCTTGTTACATCACCTACAACCCTTAAAGCCTTTGATGGACCGGGTTTCCAACCCCATGGCCTCATATCAACCGTCACGGTCGAGCCTGGAAATATTTGGAAATGGGCTCGACTATCTTTTCATGTTTAAGGAGTTTGAAAGAAGATGTGAAAAGAAGACTCCATAACGTTTCTTCACACAATTTCGTATTTTACGAGCCTAGAAAGAAACTTGAACTGGACTTGGAACTTTGATACTAGATTTTAACGAGCATGACAAAGTGTTGTAATAAACACTCAACGACCTTTTCCATTTTGTGTAAGTATGAAAAATCCATAAACAAACTTTCCAAAGATTTTACTAAATTCAACCTGTAGACGACTTATAAACAAGTGTTGAATGCATCCAAAATAAACATTAAGGGATTACGACAAATAGATTTTGACCAGAACATGATGTAATATCAAAACTATAACAAGTCAGACCCAAAAAATGTCTATAAAAGGCAAGTAAATAGTAAAAAATCAAACATTTCACTATTTACCTCTAGCAGAGAGAACTTGGAGCATTTTTTAGCCAGATCTTCCACAACTGATACCGGGAGTTTCCACCATCCGTTTTCAGTCTCGTCAGTTGCAGGTAATAGCTAAGACCTTCTTCTTTAATTTCATAGCTTTTATTTTGGGATTTGATGGGGTTTTAGGCATATTTGGCAAGCCCTAAAATCCTATTTGTGGGCACCATGGCTACCCCTTGCGGGATAGGCGGTACCACCCGAGAACCGCGCCAAGAACAAGGTGGACAGGCGGTGCCGGACGTGGAGAAATAAAACCAATGATATATACAAAATTAGCTCATTCTTTTGATTTACAATGATTCAAGGATGATATTGATGTATACCATTGTTGTTTTGGCAGGTCTAGGCTTCCAAAATATGGTGATATGGAAGGAAAGAACACATGATGACGAGGATGTCGCTGCTGAAAGGAATCCGGTTTGTATTGCCGCACTCTGGAACTGTGTACTTCTAAATTTCTTCAAGACACCAAGCATGGTGTCCCATGAGAGACTACTGGAACACATACTGAGAATGTGGAATCCAAAACAACAATATTTCGAGGTGGGGGCACATATACTTACAGTGGAGGTAGAGGAAATCTACTTCCTGATTGGCCTATCGAGATGGGGTGCCCCTATATCACTGATAGGTTCCTGTGGTAGGGAAATTACCGCCAGAGAGCTCATAGATTGACACTGTATACCAGGTATAGGCACATCGGGGAAGAAAATATCCATCAGGGCAGTGACAGATAGGGCTCTGCGGATTGTTCTATTCACCATGTAGAGGGTGGCAGGGAGCCAGGGTCTACATTAGGCTTCCAGGGCACATATGCTATGTGCCCTAGAGTCAATGGAACCTACAGTGTTCAAGTGGGTGGAAGCATTGCTTCCAATATTCAAGGATCAACTGACTAAATGTCGGTAGGGGGAGCTAAAGCAATTTAGATTTGGTTCCATCTTAGCTTGTTTCTTCTTTGATTGGGTCCCCTAGTTGAGGCCCCAGGTGAATTTTTGGACTCTGAGAGCACAGGACCCCCGCATGCTGAGGTGGGTCCAGATCATGGCTCGCATAGGAGCGGGTAGGGGCAGAGTGAAGTTCGGTGACGCGTTCTTCAGATGGCTGTGGGATTAGATGCTCATGGTCGAGGACTATGCCTATGCGGGCACATATTTTACAGGTGATCCTAACCTACCACTCTCGCTTGGAGGGAAGTGGGGAGACATTGGTAAGAAACAAGAAACCCTAAAGATGAAAAAATGTTTTTTATGTTTTATATTTTTTATGATAGGTGACGAGACCTGTTTGCCTTCATGTAGATGTTGGAGCAGTGAGGCCTGGAGGAGCATGTCCATTAGACAGGCGAGTTGAAGCTTGCTTCGTGCCATAGGGTGATGATATCACTGGGGAGCTGGAGGAGAACCTTGAGAGGTTGACTCTGGACATCCCAGATGCTAGCATAGATGACCTCCTGATTAGATATCAGAGATATATGGCGGGAGTACCAGGCCAATTTAGTAGGCTACTTCGCAAGGTGGCTTGAGCAGTGATGTGCTATCACGAGCACCACTAGTGGATGAGATATGTATACTGAAAGCTGATAGCTTCAGGATTTTGTATGATGATTTTTCCTGAAAGCCTACGTGCTTCAGATGAGGACTTAGGACCTATTTTTTGTAACATTTTTCGTATATATATATACAGACTTTTACATGATGTTTATACGTTTCAAATGGATGAATGCGTTTTCTATGAGTTCTATGTGTCTTTAAATGTTTATTTACAATGTACCATGTTTGATTAATGTCATGAATGGGAGATATCCCAATCTAGGATGTAATTAGCCAATGAATCAGCAACTACATTATGTTCCCTAGGGATATGCCTATATGTAATGGTTCCAAATGATCTTTCTAACAAACATACCCTCTGGAAGAGGTGGAGGAGCACTGGGTTCCTAATGGTGTAGATATGGTTTAAATGATAAACCACACGCTGAGATTCCATCAAAACTACTAGATCACGAACATCCTGGGAGGCAGCTTCAGTCAGAAGACCGATGACTGCTTCATACTCAGCGATGTTATTAGTAGCGGGACCTAAGCAAACCGCTCCTGAATTGACCAAATCTTCAGCTGGGGAATAGAGAACCCAAGCAGTCGAGGCTAGATTCAAGGTGTGGCGGCAAGCACCATCAGTGAAGTTGTAGAAAGCCATCTGCATGACCAAACCATGGTATAAACAGATGCAGGAACCAAAACTCAAAACCATCTTGAAAATACTGAAAACACACTAAAAGTCAATCAATATACATATATACAAGATACCATCCAAGAAGACCTAGGCATAGTACCTTTTTAGGTACAACCCATTGCGAGTTTGCCCCAAAGGGATTCCATTGTAATCTACCAACTCATAGGCTCCTTTCTCTAACACCTTAGAAATAACGAAAGGTCCATACCACATAGATTCGAACTTACCCTTTCCTAGCTTGTCATATTTCTAGTCATAAGTCAAAACTAGGTCACCCTCGTTGAAAACACGAGGTTGGACGGATTTATCGTAATGTGCCTTGACGCGTTTCTTATGTGCCTCATTAGCCAAGGCAACATCTCTATGAGTCTCATCAAGGTTATTCAAGTACAAGAATCTCGCTTCCTCTGCGGAAGTGTCTGGGAGAAGTTCGACGGCAAGTTGTAAAAATGGAATCTGACATTGGATAGGCAAGACAGCTTCAAGTCCATAGACAAGCCAGAATCACGTGAAACTAGTAGCTGTTTTCACAGAAGTCTGATAAGCCCAAAGAGCAGAAAAAAGAACAAGATTCCAATTGGATTTATGATCTCCAACCATCCGATGAAGCGTAGTTTTCAAAACCTTATTAATGGCCTCTACCTGACCATTAGCTTACGGATAATACAACGTAGAGTTTTCATTGTAAAAACCTAGCTTGGCACTCAATTCCTCCATCATTTGATTATGGAAATGGGATCTGTGATCAGTGACGATGGACTGCAGAACTCCAAATCTAGCTATGATATGATTGAACAATAAGAGAGCGGCAGTATTACCATCTTCTGCATATGTAGGCATGGCCTCAGCCCATTTTATGAAATAATCCACGGCTACGATGATGTAACCATGCCCCCCGACTGAGGTAGGTTTACTATGCATGAAGTCAATCCCCCATTTGGAAAAAGGGACAATGGAAATGATGGGGTGAAGCGAATTAGGATGGGTGCGCTTTTTGGGATAAAAATGTTGGCATGGTGGGCATTTCTTAATAGCCTCATGACAGTCTTTGAAGATAGAAGGCCAGAAATAGCCAGCGCAAAGAATTTTCTGGGCTATAGCCATCCCAGATTAATGACTGCCACATGCTCCAGAGTGGCAATCATTTAGCACGTGTTCAGCCTCCTCATGAGTGAGGCATCGCCGGAGAATGGAGTCAATCCCACGTCTATATAAGGTATCATGCAGGGTAAGGTAGTATTTCGCGTGGTGACGATCATCACGAGATAGATGCGGCTGAAAATGCTGGGTCTGGAGATAAATCAACAAATCTCCATACCAAGGATTAGTAGTGCTAATTAGGAACAAGAATTCATCCGAAAATGAATTGCTGGGCTCAGATTCTGTGGTAGCAAATGGAAGGTCACATATAAGCTCGGCAAAAACCAAGTATTTATTTAATGTAGCCTTGGCAAACTCAAGATCGAACTCCTGAAGGATGACGATCCAACGGGAGTACTTGCCCCTGAGCACTTGATGATTAAAATGTAGTACATCGGGTTCTGGTCTGCCAATACGGTGGTAGTGCGAAGCAGAATGTAGTGATGAAATTTTTGCACAGCAATGACCGTGGCCAAAGCTAGCTTCTCCACATGTGAATAACGGGTTTCAAAATCAATAAGATTCTTACTGGTGTAATAAATCACATGCTCCTGACCGTGGAGATTGTCTTGCACTAAAACCATGGCGATGGTAGTAGCGGAGGCAGCAATATACAAGAGAAAATCCTTTGAATAGTCCAGGGGGTGTATCACGGGTGAATGAGTTAGAGAGTGCTTAATACTATCAAAGGTGAGTTGGGCCTGGTCATCCCAGAAGAATGGAGTGTTCTTCTTGAGGAGACGCATATAATCGTGCATTTTCTCAGTGAAATTGCACATGAAACGACGGAGAAAGTTTGCCTTCCCCTGCAAACTTTGGAGTTCAAGGATGTTGGTTGGGGCTAGTAGATTAATGATGGTGGCATGCACCCTGTGAAATAAAACCGTTCTAATCAATTTGAGATTAAGCATTCATTTTAAGAGGTTGTTCTTAGTTAAGGGATATTTCCCTGAAACTGTTACACCATATCCGGTGTAATGGATAATCCGTATCCGGATTAAGTCAACCTGTATCTAGGTCTAGGGAGGAAGATGTTCCATCTTCGAATAATTAAATGTATAAATGTATAATAATTGAATGGATGATAAATTAGAATGAATATGGCTGCCTTAAATATTGCTTGGCCATCACCTATTGAAGAGACACTTCTCTTCATAACTATATTTAATATTATTAATTACTTTTAGTAATATTTACCTATTTATTACTATTTTATTGTTGTAACATAAACTAGTGATGTTATGACTTAGCAATAAAAGAAAATATGCACCCCTAAAATCAATGTCGAGTGCAATATTGTTTTCCACATGAAAAGATAGTATGCCACTAAATGAAATGCACAATAATTCATTTTCCTTTCAAATGTAAATGTATTCTTTCCTAAATGAAATACTAGACTAATTTCATCCCAAGCAAACCGATGCAAGTACTTACTTTCATGCACATGCAAAATGCAAATGATTATGCACCAATGCAATTTTTTGTGTGTTTTCAAAGTAAATGAATGAAAGTGCAAAAAAGAACTATTAAATTGTCAATCCCTGCAACAAGCAACAAGACACAAGCAAGCAAGATATCGAGAGTCAAGGACTAATGCACTAAAAGAAAAACAAAAAGGGAGAAAATGACAAGAACAAATTCCTAAAAAAAAGAGGTTTCCAGTCACAAAAAAGGCAGACTATAGACAACATAAGGACCTTGGAAGGCTCAACAACACTCACAAGCCACCCAACAATCTCTCAAACCAAGATATCGATCAAAATTTGAGGTGTACGCGACTATTCAAAGAACATCAATGTATGTGCATGACCTACCAAAGGACAACTCTCATAAATATGTGAATGTAAACACTCTGTCCCACGTATATAAGGAAGAAGGTGGTAAGAATGCAAGTTAAAGGATAAACCACTCCAGGTAACCATTCACCAATGACTATACTCCCAAACACGACATAGAAACACAAAGAAACAAAGAGCAATTTGAGCAAAAATGTTCCCAAAAACCTCAACAAAAGAGACTTCCCCAATAAAGTCTCCAATTATGTCATGGAGAAAATATTCCTATGCTTTTGGGTGGACCACAACAAACAAGATGACACCATAAATCACATCCATTCTCAAGTATGATATATAAATTAAATAAACTAACAACAAAGCGATATAAATCATACCTTGACTGAATGTTTGAAGAATCCCACCATTGAGCTTGCTATCAAATGCTTGTCCCTACAATTTTCCATCAACAACAAATTTATATCCAAGCATGAAATATATTAAATTTTAGTATTCAATATAGCATAATCCATTTGAACATGTATAAAGCAACTATACCCATGGATACAAATATAAACAATTGCACATGAAATTTGGACGAGAAATGGATATTTCTATTAATAAACAGAGATACAATGTGACAACCTGTTGGCCAGATTTTTTGACTGTGGCAAACACAGAGAGAAATATCACACAAGGAACTTAACACAACCCTTGGTGTGTTTAAAATAACTAACTCTCGCGGGAACAAAGGCCCCGCTTCCAATATGGGTTTGCTTTCTACAAGAGAGTCTCACAACTAAATGATATGCAATTTAAATAACTAATATGAAAAAAAATAAATTATGATACAAATTTCAATAGCTAGAAACACATAGATTTAACAGTTGCTAAAACACACAGATTTAACAACTACTAACTAACCTGTAGCTTTCAAGCATGAAATTATAATTCTAACTTTTAAAACTAATTCTATATATGGATTTGCTTTCAACAAGAGAGTCTCACAAAATAATATGAGTTCTGAAATATGTAATTAGAATCTTAATGATGAAGTGTAACTAATATAAAATATATAACTAATCTAAGGAAAATTTCAATAACTAGAAACAAACAAATTTAACAACTGCTAAAACACATAGATTTAGCAGTTGCTAAACTGTAGCTTTCAAGCGTGAAATAAAACTAAAAAATCTAATTTGAAAACTAACTCTACGTAATTTATTTTCTAAACTATCATGCACAGGAGCATGGTTAATATAATTCTGATGCATGAGATGTAAGATTTAATTACAATTTACTTTAAAGAAATTTAAAATAAAATATAATTATTTAAGCACATCAATATTTGAAAACAAGTAATTAAAAAAATAACTACTGATTCAAATTGCTCATTACATCAGACCTGTGATTGTTTAAGACAATAAAACTTAATAAAATTAATCATTCAAGACAAATAAACACAAATATTAAATGCAAGGATGAACAAAAAAATTGTATTTAAATTAAATTCAACTGGATGAGGAAAAAACAATAATAACATACAGTCTTAATGAGACAATTGAAGGAGTCTTAGAACATTAAAAATATATGGTTACAAATATCTCTGTATGATAAAAGGCACACATGTTTTTGCATATCCACGAACCACTTTTGGCAGAATCTCTCTCTCCCTACTCTCACATACAAATGGAACAAAGAGAAATACATGGCATGGGAAAATGATTACTCTTCATCCCTGTAGAGAGTCCTCCCAAAGGGAACAAATATAAGAAGAAATCCAAGTTTCTCCTCTCAAACAATATCCCCTTCCTCAGACCTCTGAGGTCGAATTTATAGAAGTGAAGAGCCATTGGAAAGCTAGAATCCAACCCCAAAAACTTTTATTCATCCAAATGGATCCAAAACTAGTTGCACCAAATTTTTGGAAAATACACATCTATTTGGGCACAAATTTCTCCCAATATGTTGAGAGATTTCCAAAACCGTCCACATTTAGGGTAAAGGTGCCCATTTGGGAAGTGTGCTTTCAACAGTTTGATCTAATTCTTCAGTGTTTGCTCACAATCCTTCACGCAAAATCATTTCTCTGATAGGTGCACTGTTGGGCTGAATTAATGTCGTTTTAATTTCGTTGTAGTAATTTCCCAGCCATTTAATTTGTCAATCCAAGGTTCTTAGACTTATGAATGACATGAAAATTATATACAAGCTGAATCAAAATTAAGCTAATCTTACCCCCCATGAAACTAAGACTAATCTAATCTAACCCCCCTTAAGCTGAAACACACAATTGCTAATCTAATGCTAGAAGATGAAACACACAACTGAAAGTGAATTGCATAAAAGAAAGACAACATATGAAGAGAAACAAGATAACACATGTGAGCTCACATTAACAATAAAGCAATCTTAATTTACATCACAAGAATCAATCATAAATCATGAAAGCATCAAACTAAGATTGTGAACAAAAGCTAAGAATTCCCTTCTCCATATTACAAAGTCAAGACTAACTTCTACAATCTACTATCTATCTCTGATCTATATCCTATGATTCTAGATTTCAGATTAATGAAATGAAGAGAGACCACTCTCTTTTATACATGAAGGAGATAACCATCTCATAATGAGAGATCCATTATACTCTCAACCATTCAACTACTTTCCTATTATTACAAGATATGATCCCTTCAAATCCTCCACATGTCTCTCACAAATTCTCCACATGTCTCTCATAAATCTAAATATGATATGCCAACCAAATATTCATGATCTTCTCATTAGAATTAGCTTGAATAATTATCTCCTTGAAATGGTGGAGCAGATATTCGAGAAGTCTTTTCTTGAATTAATCCTTCACATATTCCTACACATTACAAAGCTCATCCATATTTGAGATATTAGTGAAAAACATGTTTAATTTCTAATATTTTAATCATAAATTCACTTATAATACTAAAATGAATAAAGTGGAAATAATAAGGTGAAACCCACATATATGTATGGAAATGGTATGATAAAAGGTTAATGGGATGATGAAATGTGAGGAATACCGGAAGATAAAGTGGATGAAAATGTGACATTTCCAAGTCTCAACATACTCCCCAACTGAACCTGTTGCATGTCCTCATGCAACCGTGTATGGATCTTCTCAAGAAATTTTGGCATCTGAACTTGACTTTGATTGATGATGTATTTTTAACAATGAATGTTTCCAAGGTGTGAAATACATGAGTAACGACTGGCATTTCCTTATGGTTTGTTCTTGCGTGACAACCATGAATATAAAGAATGTTGGTTCTTGTGTTAACAACATTAATTTCATGATGTGAAATGCATGAGTAACAACTGACATTTTCCTTATGGTTGGTTCTTGTGTGACAACCATGAATACAAAGAATGTTGGTTCAACATTCATTTCGTTATTTTTTTTCTAGCTGCCATACTCTCATTGGAAATGATAAGCTATTAATGTGCATAGAAAGCATCATTGTGCATAAGAAAGCCTTTGTCTTTATGAATCATGCCAATATCAATGGGGATAAAGCAAAGTGCAACAAGGGATTTGTCAGAAAAGAAATGCTGGTGAATGGTAAATGAGATGAAAAATGGGTGATGGTGGTGAAAAGAATGGAATGAATATAGTCCCCCCTCACTGATCTGGTTGCATGTCCTCATGCGACCTAACATGGGTTGTGAACGTGAAAATAAGAAATGGAGCATGGTGAGGGAATTTTCCAAATTATTCATTGCTAGCATGTAAGGAATTACATGATTAAAGTTTAGAAAACAACATACCCCCACTTACCCAAAACATAGATGAACGATGCAATAGGAATGTAGATGATGCCGCTGGATCGTGGAATGTGTCACTGCTACTGCGGTTGTAACTGCTGGAACTGCTGTAATGTGAAATGGAGGAATTTGAACTGCTTCTGATAAATAATGGAAAATGTGGAAGGTAGAAAGTGGAACTGTGGTACACTCATAGATCTGAAGTCATGTTTCTGCAACTGTTGATGGAGTCATGAGAAATAATGTATAGTCTTCACCCGCTACAAAACCCGATGGTACAATTCTAGTCATGCGAATAAATGTGTTGAAGTCAAGCATGAAAAGAAGTCATTGGATTACTGGCCATCAATGTGAGGCAACTCACCAGTGATGTCAATGAGTGCCAAGGTACCCAAGTACATCTTGTGAAGTGCGAATAGATGTGCTGATGTTGAGTCACTTGCAAGATCTAACGATTAAGGGACATTGATGAAATCCCATGATTGTCAGCGAGAGAACTTGCCTTTAAGGCATGCAAGCCTCCAGGTACTCAAAATGAACTCTAGTCTATATCCCAGATAATGTGCTGAGGTCGATGGGGCAAGACTTGTTGAAAGGTGGGCCTTAAGGAATCCCATATCAGTCAACACGAGTTGGTATAAAAATATTGGTAGGACTATCAGTGAAAAGATATCGCAGTTAAGCAATGGATATGGCAAGGCTATGTAGTCATGAAAAGGGAGCTGGTTTTATTCAGAAGGAAAACTGGAATGGCAAAATGAACTAAAAAAGATAAAGGGATGTATGCAATTCAGAAAGATAGGCATGTGTGAAGTCATGACAGATAAAGCGATGGAAAGTGGACTTCAAGACATGGATGGTGAAGGTGCTCTGAAGGAGAAATATGGATAAACAATCATGACGCAAATGAGTTTATGGATGGTTTTTGTGTAACAACCAACATTATGATGTTTATTAGCAAATGTCACAAGTAACAGCTCCTTCAGGCTGTCTATCAAAGCATGTTTCTCAAAAGTTTTGTGTTTCTTTGAAAAGTCACTTCAGTAGCAAAATGCGATTGTCTCTGAAACATGAAAAAAAAAACTTAGTACAAAATCCTGCGTGAAAAATTATTACTGAATATGTATTGAATATAGTTCTCCCTCCCCAATTGATCTAGTTGCATGTCCTCATGCAACCTAGCATAAAACTTGTGAGAAGTTCGTAAAAGAAAACATATAATGCAGAAAGAAGTACATAAGCTGCAAAGAAAATGACCTGTTTCCTGTGCTAGTTTCATCTGTGATTATTGTCAAAGTGACTTTAAGAAAAACAATTCAGCGTTAATCATAAAAGCAATTTCAGGAAAAATAAAAAACGTCCATTTGCAACTTTGTTTTGGTTGTTTTATTTTTTTAACTTTTTGTGATATATATATATATATTATTTTTCTATTTTTATTTTTATTTTCTTTTGCAAAATTTATTTTTTTATTGATTTCTTTTTATAAAACAAAAGAAACAATTTTTATAATTTTATATATATATATATTTTCTTGTTTTTGTTTTTATTTTTATAACACACCAAAATAAAATAAAATAAAAATAATGGCAAAAACACTCAAAATTGAATTTATCTTATCTGCATTCCCGGGCCTTCAACATTTAGAATTAAAAAAAAATTAATAGATGTAACAGCTGGCCGCGACACCACTTATAGCTGCAACTACGAGCTGCAACACCCGGCTGCAACAACTGGCTGTGATAACCAGCTGCAACAACCGGTTGCAACACCCGACTGCGACAAGCGGCTGTGACAACCAGTTGCGACAACGAGCTGCAAAACCCGGCTGCAACAACTGGCTGTGACAAACGGCTGCAACACCACATAGCTATGACAGCCAGCTGCGTGACAACTAGCTGCAACAAGACTAGCTACCACAACCGGTTGCAACACACAAGAAACTTTCCGCGCTGTGAGAAAATTGGTTTATTGCACTTTTATGGATTTTAAAATCAATCATTGGGAAACATTGTCAACAAAGCATGTTTTGACAAATCACTTCAACAACAAAATTGACAATCTTTGAACCTGAAAAATGTTAGTGCTAAACCTGCAATCAAACTTGTGAGATTATTCTAAAATGCAAGAATTAGTAAGAAGGCGAGCAAATTGAATTTCAAAAATAAAGTGCGTTTTTACCTCTGTCTTTTGTGTGCTATTTCCCCCCTTTCAAACTACATGTATTTTCTTCATTAACAATGTGTATCTCATCTCTATTTGCGTGTAGCATACAGTAACTTGCGGGCATTTGATCAATGTCTAGTGGGAATTTCTTATGAGCGCGTGCATTATTCTTCATTAGTTGCAAACATTCAAAACCTTATTTCAAGACTGGCAATTTTCTCCCTGCCTACAAGCACTTTACACCATAGTGCGGGCATTCTCTCAACCGTGTATGCATTTATTTGCATTTTTCTCGTGCCTGCAAGTCTTTCAGTGTGTGTGTTTCTCCTCCTTTTGCGGGAATTTTGAGATCCAGCGGGCATTAACTGGGGTTGAGAGCATATATCCTTGCATATAGCGGGAATTTATGGAAGTCTTCAATCTTTTAGGAAGGAAACGTAAGCTAATCTTTTCTTGTTGCATACACACATACCCTCATTCATCACTTCACACGAATGTTGTAGACTGTAGATGACAATGAAGTAATACTAAATGCATGCCTTGCTAAGTATGCCTTGCATTGTTAATTCTCTTAATGCTAAAAAAATGGAGATGCAATTTTGACAGTGAGTTCCTTTCTGCCAGCAAGATTTATCACATAGATTGTTCCCAACGTTGTCACTATGGTAATCAATATAATTTCAAAGTAAAAACTTCATTTGGAAGTGGAACACATTTGAAAACTGCCATTTTATCAGAGGTACTGTTGTAAAGGTTCCTTGCAATCGATTATTAGAAAGTGCTCTTATCTCAACCAAATACCCAAAATGCATGCCAAATCCATGGTGAGCACGTCCTTTATTGTTCCAGTAAAATTATGTCTCAATTCCAAATTTATTGTATTTTGCATGGGCTAAAACAAAATTACCGAATAATAGATTCCCATAGTTCCATCACACAAATCACTTCCTCTTATCCGTCACCCATTAGTCCTGTATTATGTTGGATAAGAACGAGAAGTTATTTCTTCAACTGTGTAGGCGTCAACTCAGTGAATCAAGTGATTTCTGGTACATTGACAGTTCTTTTGAGAATGGGGCAGCTGCATACTTTCTGCAAATAAGGAAAATAATACATAGCTCATGCAACAGTTATCAATATCAATAACCATAATAACCACAATAAGAAGTGAGTAAAGAAAGGACGCCTCTCTGATTTCTTGGCTATTCTAGATGTGCGATTTTCTCTACTACAAATAGTCTCGCTTTATCCAACAGACTCGCCATCTCTCCTCATAATCCTCTCAAACAAGAACATAATGCAACGCATTTTGGAAAATTATTCATTCACCATATTCACCACATCAGATTTTGTCAAATGTTATTTGTGCAAATGATTTTTCATATGTGCTACATTGGAAAACCAACCATCCCGAAATCTGGCATTTTCATGTTCAGAAAAATGCGAAATGCTCTCAAACCAAGTTAAATTTTCACAAACCACTTGTGAATCAACTAAATGAGACCCTTCTTCACAAAACCATGTGTCCGATTTTTGAAATTCATCACTATTTGCTCATAAATTCCACCCGAAGTTGACAGTCTGCAAATAGACGTCAATTGACAGAAAATTTTGGATTGATAATTTTAGGTCTACAAATGGTTGGGCAGGGTAAACCTTATACTTAACGACGGTTGTTACATGAGAGGTCTCTTTTGAGGGCAGGCATAATATGTCAAGCAGATATTACATTAGATGACAACATTGATATTACAAGCCATGGAAATTTAATGAATGAAGAATAAGGTGGAAGAGATAGCGACAAGTGCCGGGAATAAAAGATTTATAGTTAATGTATGGCATCGATGTCGGGAATGAACAACAACATAAGTCTGATAATGAATTACTAATATAATAGCCATGTTCATATGGAATTTTATAATGAGCTTGAATCCATCACTCAAATTGTGGTAACATTGCTGAATTCCATCCACATTCTCACATACCTTGGTAACTTCAGCTAATTGCTTACTCTTATTAATCCATCAAATGTAAGCAAGGTAAACTTGGCAACCAAAAAGACATCATTTAAATAAATATATTGCACGACAACATGGTAGAAAACATGCCTATACAGAATTGATGTATGAACCAATTGAATGTCTAACAACGCAATCACCTTCACTATCAAATCGTGCAGAACAAAACCTTTTTCATGTCATGTGTTTGGGATATCGCAGAGGTAGATTATAGAGCGTGACGCTGGAATATTTTGACATCTACAAAGGATGCTGGGCAAGTGAAACCTTACCTTTGAATATAAGAAATCAGAATTATTTCAATAATTAAGATGGAAAAGTAGATTTCTATTATTCAAGGTTTGGACTTATTAGACATGTATCTATTCTCCACACGTCAAATCGAGATTGAAATGGATGCCTCGAATAAGCCAAAATGTGGATGAGCTTTAATCCTCATTATTTATCCATAGAGAATTCACTGGTCACGGGAGCTCCGTATTTTTCCTGAAAGATAACGCATCTATATAATAATTTTGGAATGAATAAACCAACCAACTGGAACCTAATCTTTTTATTCAGTTGAACTTGCAACTCTTAGGTGGTGATTACGTGGGAAATTGATCATATGACAGGAGAATCAAAATGGGGTTGTTGTAGATTTATTCAATTCCTTACATTTTGGATGGAGCTGCAACACTCACCTAACTACCCAGGTCTAGGAAAGTAATGATCAATTTATTTGTTACGTGTATTTCTCCATGATTGAGATCTTTTCAGCACGTCACCATTTGGTTAAGATGCTCGCCAAGCTGGTCGAAAGAGCTAACTATTTCTTTATTTATTGTTTTACACAGATTTAATTGAAGGTAGAAAGGTGAAGTTGATTAGGTGTCGGATGAAGGGGAGAGATAGAATTGCTACCACTCAACCATAAATAAACCAGACTTAGAAGACGTAGTTCAATTGTGACACAGGCCTAGCCACTGTTTCAGTTTAAAATTTTCAAAGAATGCACTCGCAGCCCATATGAATTTGCAGGCCAATTTTATTTATAAATAGAAAAAGTTTTAGTAAATGGAGACAAATGAATTACATATTGAGGCATTAATTTGTTCATTCTGTTTTAGCTACAGCTGTTACAGCTAATGTTTTAGCTTGGAGTTACTATTTTAGCTACAACTTTTACAGCCTTTCAGCATGGAGCTTTTGCAGGCCACTCATTCAATTTTAATGAAATAAATCTAATGCGCCTACTGTTTTAATTGCATATCCGGGGTGGAGTGCGCAAATATAGAAAATTTCAGAATTGGTTTAGCTGAGGCATTATTGCAGAGTCAATTTTCAGGTAGCTACAAGATGAAGGGTGACGACAAGGAAAAGGAGAAGCTTACATGCGTGACATTGCTTTAGTTGTTGTTTCAGACCGGAGTTGTGCTGTTTTAGCTTGGAGTTAAAACTGCTTTTCAACATTATAATTTCAGCGATTGTTTAGCTTAAAAATGAATTTGACATATGAAATTGCAGGCTAGTTTTATTTTACAAATTGAAGAAGTTTTTAGCAAATGGAGATAATGAATTATAAATTAAAGATGAAATCAATTAAGCATGTTGCAAAACATTAATTATTCATTCCTGAAAAATTTATAAAACATCCTACTTTCTGATCCTCACGATCGCACGAAGCGTGGAGGAGAGCATACTTATTCTGGGTGAAAGTAAAAACTAAAAACAAAATCCTACCTACTCTATGCTAATTGGGAATTAGAAAACAATTACTTGTAGTTAAATATCCAATGTAGCCATTCACATAACAACAACAAAAATATGTTCAGTGTTAATTTTGAAAATAGAAGATGAGGATAAACATAAATGTGTGAAATTAGTTGCTGTGACTGTGAGTTAACTAAAAAAAAGAAAAACTAAGTTTTTCTAACCTAGTACTCGCTTGAAACCATCGTTCGATAGGGATTTTGTAGGCATAGTTTTCACTCCTTAGATCATGTTGCAACTCCTCGTGGTCCTCCTCGATCTCTTGTTCGCATGATTGTTCTCCATGAAATGTGCATGATTCTTTGTATGCTAATTCTTCATCTATTTCTAGAGGATTAATTAAGCTCTCGGCTGCTGTCAAGATCTCCTCTTCGAGAGAAGAGGAGATCCCTACTTTTGCAAGGATCTGGGTGAGCTGTTCCAAGCTTAAACTCATTGTTAAATCATTTTTAAAAAGGGATTCTTACAGCACCTAAATCTAAATGAAAAATTTAAATAAACACTCTTGCTGAAACAAATTAAAAAAACACTCTGTACATAAAACAATTACTCTTCATAGTTGCAAAAAACACACACTTGTTGAAATTGAAATTCACACTTGTAGAATTGAAATTCGCTCATTGCAAAAATTGAAATTCACTCTCTAGTGTATGCTTGCAGAAAAATCAAACTAAACTTCAATCCATCGTGCTTCCCCAGCAACAACACCAAAAATGTTGGGCCGAATTAATGTCATTTTAATTCCGTTGTAGTAATTGCCCAGCCATTTAATTTGTCAATCTGAGGTTCATAGGCTTATGAAGCACATGCAGAGTATATGCAGGACTTAAGCAAAATTAAGCTAATCTAACCCCCCGTGAAACTAAGACTAATCTAATCTAAACCCCCTTCAGCTGAAACATGCAATTGCTAATCTAATGCTGGAAGATGAAACACACGGCTGAAAGTGAATTGCATAAAAAAAAGACAACATATGAAGAGCAACAAGACAACACATGTGAGCTCACATTAACAATAAAGTAATCTTAATTTACATCACAAGAATAAATCATAAATCATGAAAGCATCAAACTAAGATTATGAACAAAAGCTAAGAATTCCATTCTCCATATTACAAAGTCAAGACTAACTTCTACAATCTACTATCTATCTCTGATCTATATCCTATGATTCTAGATTTTAGATTAATGAAATGAAGAGAGAGCACTCTCTTTTATACATGAAGGAGATAACCATCTCATAATGAGCAATCCATTATTCTCTCAACCATTCAACTACTTTCCTATTATTACAAGATATGATCCCTTCAAATCCTCCACATGTCTGTCACAAATTCTCCATATGTCTCTCATAAATATAAATAGGATATGCCAACCAAATATTCATGATCTTCTCATTAGAATTAGCTTGAATAATTATCTCCTTGAAATGGTGGAGGAGATATTCGAGAAGACTTTTCTTGAATTAATCCTTCACATATTCCTACACATTACAAAGCTCATCCATATTTGAAATATTAGTGAAAAACATGTTTAATTTCTAATATTTTAATCATAAATTCACTTATAATACTAAAATGAATAAAGTGGAAATAATAAGGTGAAACCCACATATATGTATGGAAATGGTATGATAAAAGGTTAATGAGACGATGAAATGTGAGGAATAGCGGAAGATAAAGTGGATGAAAATGTGACATTTCCGAGTCTTAACATGCACGATCCGTTTTTAATGAGTCAAATGTCTTTTTGTTGCACATGCACAAGGAAACTTTGCTTCATCATCCAAATAAATAATTATCATTGCATGCACATAAATTTTTGTGGCCAATGAATAGAATATGAAAGTATTGAATAAGAACCATAGATTCAATATGTTTCTTATAATATTATTTCAATATTTTTGGCACAACATATCTATTAAAATATATTTGCATCACAAATAATATGCCTCAAGAATGAAGTGAAAATATTTTATGAAAAATTATTTAAAGAAATATAGACGTATATAGATGATGGATAAGTGTTAATATTGATAAGAACATATCAAATAAAGGAAACTTTGGTATATAATTATTTAAAATAAAATATGAGTTATTTATGAACAAGCCTTCATTATTTAGAATTATAAAATTTATAAGAATTTCAAGGCTTGTAAAATTTTATAGATTGATTAAATTTAAAACCAATAGCTGGAACCAATTATTCGATATAAACTCTTTCAAGACTTAAATCAAAAGTATTAAAACTGAGCTTTTAGTTAATTAATTATGATCTACCAAAATGGTCACTAATTCACAAATGCACTGACAAACCAAAATTTGTTACAATTGTTGAAGCATTATATAAATATAATCAAGCCAAACCGGAGGATATGATTAGCTCAAATAAGCTCAAGTAAGACTGAGTAGGTGTTGTTCATTGACTAAAGGGCCAAAACATTCTAACGACAAATATATTCAAATCACCAAATCCTTATACAATGAAATCCAAGCCAAAGAACAAACACTGCAGAAAGCAAAGGATCAAAGAAAGAAAGCCAAGAAACCACCTACCAAAGCAAGCAAGATAAGATGAAGGAAAACAAAAAGCAGATACTTACAAGATTATAATGGGGGGTTCCCTTTATTTTACACAAATAAAGGGGATTTTTTGGGGTGCCAACACAACCTTGGTCGGCACCTCATCGGAATCGAGAAGTTGTGTCCTTCCACCAAGGCCTCCACCACGTCAATCCTCCATACAAGGAAATATCACAAAGGAAACATAGAGCTTGGGAGATGAACACAAAAGGTTCTATCAATAAGGACAAAGGGATGCACACTCAAGTATACGACAATGGGGCAAAATTTCGTTGTAGTCTCCTTACTCTCAAAGTTTCTCCTCCATGCAATGCTTCACAATGGATTAATATATAGCCCTCAAATGGGAAATGGAGGGTCAAATTGGAGCGTTTCCTGGAATATGGAAGGCCAAGGATCAAGGTATTCATGACTCAATGAGGAAAAATAAAAATATTTTTTTGTTTTTTAGCACAAATCCCAATGTACATGGGTTGTAATGGTGCAAGTTGCGTATACATGAGCTCTATAACTGATGAACCGCGTATATAATCAAATAAGTCTTTTTAAGAGATAAAATGAAGCATTAGGGCTATAGTGAGTAAAGGGGGTATAGAGAGTCCACATAGGGACAAGGGAATCCCATTAAGACATGATACATAAGCTGTGGCATATCACGCTATAACAGACCATGAGGAGGAGTTATAAAAAACCAAGGAGTGGAGCCATGTAGAGAACAAGGAGGCACACTAATTCATAAGGGGGGATACAAAATATGAATAAGGGTGAAATAATTGATACAAGGGACCCAATACGTTCATAAATATCATGTAAGAGTGGAATCTAGTGTGGAAATTAAGCCCAATCTTAGTACAATTGAACTCACATAAAGTTGCTAGAAGACATGCATAAATCCACTCAAATTTGGAGATTGAAATTGGTGCATAACACTAAATTGAATTAAATAAGTGTACATAAGCCAAACTTATAAAATAGTAGGCTGTCCAAATATATAATTACATCAAATATTTGAATTCCTTAGGAGGCAATTTGAATCCTCACAATAACAGGCTTACTAAAAGTAAAAAATTCCCTTAGGTGCATAAAAAACTCTCCAAACCAGTCCAGGAAGGTCACGAATGAGATGAATGATGTGTGTCAGATGATAAATTATGGAAATTCAATATACTCATTCTTTAAAGAGAGAAAAATAAGGAGGATGAGTTGTGCACAAAACAAGGAAGTTGTCATGTGACTAGCTTTACCCTTTTTGCCTTAAAGATGTTGGAAAGCAATCTAACTATGGATAAGGCAGGAATGCGCACTTACTAAACTTGAAAGTATGTATAGTTGTCAGAATCTTACCCAGTATCTATGAATAGCACTTGTGGAGGTAGTTTTGGCAAGTTTTGACCAAGTGGTGCAAGTGGATGCCAACTAGCTAGTGTAGGACCTAGGAAATTAATCAAAAAGATTAATTAATGTATCCTAAGTATGGGTATGGGTTTATTATGATTATAAAACCCCAATTAAGCTTGAATTATGTGAAATATCATAAATATATTAGATATATAGGGCCTAGAAATAAGGCTTAGTCACACTTTACATACTACCTGTCCATAAAAATAAGGAAAGAGGCAAAACCACAAGGGGGAAATCCTCCCTCAAAACATGGACATGAACAAAATTTTGTGAAATATTTTCTTCAATCCATATTCACCATGTGATTAGCTATACCAAGCAGTGATTTTATATTGTTGAATGTCTTCTTAGATAATTCATTAGTGAAGATGTTCACAACTTGCTTAGATGATGCACAATAATGCAGAGCAATGACCTCATCATGCACAAGTCCTATGATGTAGTGCATATGAATCTCTATGTGTTTCATTCGCTGCCTTCGTATAGGGTCTATTGATATTCAGATAACACTTTTATTGTCACAATAGATGACCGTGGAAGTGTCATGTTTGATTCCAAACTCTCCAAGTATCTCTTGCAACCATACACATTGAGTAGCTGCATTTACGACTCCTCTGTAATCTTCCTCTATAGAAGAAAATGAAATGACACTTTGATTTTTAATTGAACAAATGAATGTTCCATTTTCATGCATAAAAAAATCCATAAGTTGATTTTTTATCAGTGTTATCACCTGCCCAATCAGAGTCAATAAAACCAACTAACTCTAGGTCATATTTTGCAACATAGTGAATCCCATATGTCTTGGTTCCTTGCACAAATTGCAAGATTCTCTTTCATTCCCTCAAATGGATATCATGTGGAGTCTCCATATGTCTATATGCCACACTCACTACATAATAAATATTAGGTCGATTGTGAGTCAAATAAAGAAGACAACCAACTAGTTGTTTGTACATAGCATTGTTCACCAAACGAGTTTATTTTTCTTCTTCAAGCTTAACTCTTGAGAGGAAAGGAGTATTGCTTAGATTGCAATATTTCATTTTGTGATAGCAGAAATCCATCAATCTTGGCATACCAAGCCCTTAGAGCTTGTTTTATCCCATATAATTATTTCTTCAATATGCACACAAGAGATGGATTAGTAACAAAACCTTATGGATGCTTCATATATATCTCCTTTTTAATATCTCCATGTATAAAGGTACTCTTCACATCCATGCGATGTACCTCCCATTGCTTGGAAGCTGCAATGGCCAAAAATAGTCTTATAGAGTCCATATTTGCCACTGGTGAAAATGTCTCATTATAGTCAATACCTTGGACTTAGGATAATCCCTTGGAAACTAAACGTGCCTTATACTTCATAGGAGAACCATCAGAAACAAAATTTGTCTTGAATACTCATTTTCACTTGACTAGCTTTCTACCTGGTGGGAGATTGACTAGTTACCATGTCTCATTCTTCTGGAGTGACTGTAATTATTATTTTATGGTTGTTTTCCATATTTGGTATTCTAAATATTCTTCATATGTTTGTGTATCAGATTCAATCATCATATAACACTTCTCAGCAAATCATGGGTCTTTGACAGAAAGTGCACTCTCGAATTGAGATCTAGTACTTCTAGGATCACTAGGATTCCAAGCTAGTTCCCCAGCTGATTGAATAGTATTTTATTCCCAATTTGGTCTTGTAGGAGTGTTAGGATATATAATTAAATATTCATTATCAGACACATCAGAATCAAAAAAATTATTAGAGTCTTCACTTACAATCAAAGGTGGTAGAGGTGAAGTGGATTCTCCAATTTATGTTGTTGACATAGGTTCTTCTTCAAACTGAACACTCCTTTCAATGAAGAATTTTTGAGTTCTCATGTTGATCAATTTTTACCCTTTGGAATCTTCTCAATACCCTACAAATAGGAATTCTTGACTTTGGGGTTTCAAATCCTTTCTCTTTTCAAGTGGAATTCTACCCCAAGCTTAAGAGCCAAAAATCTTGAAGTGTGACACATCAGGGTTGTGTCCACTCCAAGCTTTGAAAGGAGTGATTATATCCAAGCATTTGTGAGGAACCCTATTCTGGATATAGGCTACATTGTTTATTTCTTCAGCGCAAAACTTTGGTGGAAAAGTTTAGACTCCATCATGTAAGTGGCCATCTCTTTGAGAGACCTATTCTTCCTTTCAGCAACACCATTCTGCTGAGGTGTGTAAGGAATAGAGTGCTACATATGGATACTCACATCTTCACAAAACTGTATGAATTTATATTTGACATATTCACCACCATTATCATATCTAATGACTTTGATCTTTCTTCCAGACTAGTTCTCAACTAGGGCTTTAAAACCCTTGAAGAGATCAAAAACTTCAGACTTGTGTTTGGGGAAGAAGACCCAACAATATCTCAAAAATTCATCAATGAAGGTTGGGACATATTTGTCTTGACTCATTGAAATATGAGGGAAATGACCAACTATATCACTGTGAATAAGATCAAGGGTTGTAGAGTTTCTCTCATGACTGACTCTCTCATACTTGTGCTTTGGGTGTTTTCCTAGGATGCATTCTTGATAGAGTCCTTTAGAAAAATTGATTTTGGGAAACCCTATGACCATGTATTTATCACACAAATTGGATATATACTTATAGTTTAGATGGACAAAACTTTCATTCCATATATTTCTAGATTCATTAGCATGAGTGAGGATAGTAGAGGGGTTTGAGAAAGGAATGAAGTGTGAGAACTTGTACACTTTGGATCTATGATCAACAAAACATTTTTCTATGACTGTGCCATTCAACATTTTAGTGATTTCAAAATCATTGGGAGTGAATACAACCTTCTTAGGAGACCCAGTGTGGGTCATCTAATATATTGACAAGAGGTTGGCAACAATACTTGAGACATACAAAACATTATTGAAGGAACCATGGTAAAGATCTATTATACCCTTCACTTTACTTTCAATTTTAGAATCATCTCCCAATACAATTTTAGGACCATTTAAAGCATCAAGAGAGGAAAAGGCCCCCCTTATCAAAACCACGTGTCTTGAAGCTCTAGAATCAATGATAAAGGAAGGAGATCTTACAATGCTTGCAACCACGGATTGAACTCTCTCCTTGTCTTCAAAATTTGATGCACCCTCCTTCTTTGCGCCTTCAGGAAGGGAGATGTTGTGATTTTCAAGGAGTTGAGTCAACATATCAATTTTTTTCTTCATGCAAGAGCTCTATGGCTATAAGCCCTTACCACAGTATGTGCACTTGCTCATTTCACCTTTACCTTTATTCTTCTTGGAATTCTTATTGGAGATTGAAGACTCCTTATGAGACTTGGACTTGTATTTCTTTTGATCAATAGGCTTCTTTGGATTAGCCTTCTTCTTGCCTTTGGAATCCATATTTGAATCTCCAGCAACCGAAGCTTGATATTTGGAAGGTTTGATGGTGCCCATCATGACCAACTTATCTTTCTCCTTGGTCAAGGATTCCATGAAATCTGCAAGTGAAGGTATATTCTAGATTTGAACTATCAAATTGGTGGTGAAGGTCGATACAAGCATAGAATAGTTAGGACCAAGATTCGAAAGTATGGCCAAGACTAGTTGTTCATATTTCTTTTCAATACCACACTGCTTTAGCTACAAAACAAAATATTTATGCTTGGAGAAGTAGACTTGTAAGGACTCAAAATTTCTTGGACTCAGTGAGATAAGATCATTCTCCAGTGAATGTCCCCTCATTTCATCTATCTTTCCAAATAAGGTTTGGAGTTTCTCCCATACTTCATTTGGTGATGGAAATCCATCTAGATGGAAAAGAAGGTCTCTAGAAATATGAACACATAAGAGACCATAAGCCTCATCTCTCCTGTTGTGCCAGTTGATCTTCTTTGCAACTGAATTAAGCTCATCCTTAGTTTCCATGGTCACTCTGAAGAGGCCTTTAATCCTCATCAGAATCTCCATCTGTGCCTTCCATTTGAAGTAGATGAATGGAGTCAAGATGATATGGTGAGATTAATCCATTTCTTCATCAATGGCTCCCTGAGGTAGACTAAATGTGATCCTTGTGAGAGCGATGATTGATCCTGCAATAGAAATAATAGAGTTTAAAAATTGATCTAAAGAGGCTCTGATAGCATGTAGAAATTAATCCCAGTCTTAGTACAATTGAACTCACAAAAAATTGCTAGAAGACATGCATAAATCCACTCAAATTTGGAGACTGAAATTGGTGCATAACACTAACTTGCATTAAATAAGTGTACATCATCCAAAATTATAAAATAATATGTTGTAAAAATATATAATTACGTCATATATTCGAATGCATAAGGAGGAAAGTTGAATCCTCACTATAGAAGTCTTACTAAAAGTAAAAAATCCCCCTATGTGCATAAAACACTTTCCAAATTAGTCCAGGAAGGTCACAAATTAACTGAATGATGTGTGTTAGATGACAAGTGATGAAAATTCAATATACTCATGCTTTCAAGAGATAAAAATAAGGAGGATGAGTTGTGCAAAAAACAAGGAAGTTTCCATGTGACTAGCTTTACTCTTTTTGCCTCAAAGCTGCTGAAAAGTAGTCTAACCCTGGATAAGACATGAATGTGCACTTACTAAAATGAGCAGTCTATCTAGTTGTTAGAATATTATCCAAAATCTATGAAGAGTTCTCTTGGAGGAAATATTGGCAAGTTTTGACCAAGTGGGGCAAGTGGATGCCAACTAGTTAGTGTAGGAACTAGGAAATCAATCAAAATACTAATTAATGTATCCTAAGAATGGGAATGGGTTTTTTATTATTCTAACAACTAGAAAATAGCTTACAACCCTTAAAAATTTGTAAAAGGGCTCATAAATGACCAAAAACACATAAATTTGAGGGAATATCTTCCCAAGGAGGGAACCCTAGGTAAGAGGGGCCCAATAAGGTGTGAAAATGATGAAATAATAACTCCATAGTCCTTAAAGATAAAGAATAGGGTTCATTGTACAAGGTTTGAGTGACCAACATTACTAATGTCACCAAGGGGAAAATATGATTTAGGATGGACAAACTTAAGGAAATAACAAGTTATAATGTTTTAGGGGTGTCCTCTTTCTCCTTCACTTTGTGGAATCCAGTGGACGAAATCGAAATCCGCAAGTTGTAGGTAATTTCTCTCTCACATACCTTTCATTTTCTATCTTTTATTTGAAGTTTTTTTGTGCAAAATTTGGTGTTTTGGTGAGTTTGAAAGGGAAACACATGGAATACGTGGGTATCCTCTTGAAAACTCATTTATTTGACAAAAATACGCGGGTTTGCAATGGGGTATCCACGTATGATACACACTGTGTACAATGATGTAGTCATGTATACCGTAGGTAGTGTTTAGGGCATGAAAAATAACTAAAATTCATGTTTTTTGCAGCAAAAATGGTCCTTGAGTGGTGTGAATGTGAGAAAAAGGACCTTGATTGGGAGGATTTATGTGGCCCATTAACATTCAATACCCTCTGACGATGTGAATTGCTAAAATTATTTTGCATGGAAAACATGCGTTCCCAAATTAGGTTACTTGAAAATTTGGTAACATATTGGGATCCTGATCATGGCATGTGTTATAGCCTAAAATGACACATTATATGCATGTGACCACTTTCCCATGTTTTAATTGCATGTCGACACTTCCATGACGACATTTCATGAAAGTCATTGAAAGAACACCTATATTGAAGGATCCATGTATAGACTTTTGTAACTCTATTTGACCTCTTATCTAAGCCGTTGGAAAGGTATCTAAATAAGGAAAAACTTTCTAGAAGACACCAAAGCTTGAAAATCCCCGAAAGTACCCTAAACTGATATCTTTTTACCTAACCTTGACTTTGCTTAAGGGAACCTGCGGTTATACCTTTGCCTTCATGACTCTGCTTCACTGGACCCGTGATTTTCACTTGTAGAGGTAAAAAAATATAAAAATATGATTAATTCTCAAATTAGGGTCATTTTGGGTGGTTTTGGAACTGATTTGTGTTAGAATAATCAACCCATAGTATTTACCCACTTAGACATTAATTCATTTATTTTTGTCTTATTTGCCTAGTCCATGAGTCCCACCATGTGCAAGTTGCCAATTGCCTATCCATAGAGGTCAAACTTGCCATTATTGACCCATGTAGCGCTTTGGA
>LPNX010910216.1:711716-812258 GCA_001517045.1 Pseudotsuga menziesii | reverse complement strand
CATAGGAAAGCAAGACTAGGTGAGGTGAATCAACTTTGTTGCCTCTTCCTCCTCCACTCTTTCCTCCATGAAAAAGCATGTATGAGCTGCCATTTGACCAATATTTAGATTGCCTATGCGCCCTTGCTAATTCGTGGGGTCCTTGATAGATTTGGGATCGGCTTTTTACACCTATGGGGGATTTGCCTATTTTGGGTAAGCCTGCTTTATGCTAGATTTGGATGCTTCCTTATGCATTCGATTTGCTCATGTATTCTATATATTCATCAGCCTATGTTATTACAGGGTTGGCTATTGTACACTCAGTTAATATAATTTTGTGTTACAGCTCCATTTTCAGTCTCCATTGTTGATAATTTTGCATGATCAATTGTTAATTGTTGTGGGTGAAATTAATCTACTGCAGGCCTGAATTTCTACAATTTGGAAGTTTTAATTGATCCCTATTCATTCTCTACTCTTCAAGAAAGTATATAAGAGAGGGAGAGAGGTCTATGGAGGGGACTTGAAACTTAACATTGTTATGCTAGTGGAATTGGGACTCTCATCCCCCCTACCTTTTCCCTAGATTTCATATTCCTATGTTGCAGAGCTTGGATGTTGAGTTCCTTGGAGAAGAGAAGCATGAGAACTAGATAAAGGTTTTGTGAGGTGCATAGCTTGAGGAGAAGGAAATATTTGTACTTCTTCCATGATTAATATAGATGTGATGCTCTTCCTCTTCCAAATCAATGTGTCTTGTGTATTGAATATATGTTTATGACTATATGATAATGCTTATCATATTAGAGTTTCATGTTTCATTAAACATAATATCCTTTCATATAGTATATTTGGTTTTAGGAAGGTTAGGTTTGTTTTGCAGGTCTCTTGGAGCAAGAGGACCAAGAGGAGTATTGAAGGGAATCTTGGATCAACCTTCATTGATTAAGGTACAAACCTATCTGATCTCTGAATATTGTTTATATTTTGCTTGCATAACTATATGCATTAGTATTTAAACCCTAGTAAGTTGATGGCCTCTTAACCCCCAGCCATATGAACATTTTCCTCTACAACAGAACTTGCGACTTTGATGGGGAGAGCCTTGTCTGTTTGGGGTTTATTTGACTTATTTCCAGTGTTTTTTAAGGTTTCAGGTCCTTCTTACACCTTAGGAGCAACCTTTGAGTCTGATAGAATACCTCCCCTACCTTTGTAGGTCTATTTTTAGCCCTTTTTGAGATTTCTACCACCCATTCACATGTCATAGACTGAAAAATTGGAAATTAAGGATGCATTGGTGACCTTGTATACTAGAAACCTGCATATCATTTGTGATCCTTCCTTAGGGAAACTTGTGAATGCCATTGAAAGTGTGTGTTTTCATCATTTTTTGGAGTTTTCTGGTTGTTTGAAGGCTGTTTGAGAGGTATTTTAGGGTACTTTTCATGTGCATGACTCTAGGGAGTTAGCGTAATATATTTTAGGCACTCTTTATCTATATTGGAAGTCCTTTTCAATTACTTGAACTTTTTTTGTTGCTTCCCCACCCGCCTCGTTCTTTGGCTTGACCTTGTTGGGGAAGGTGTTGAGCAGCCTCTGTTTGCGGGTTTAGGTTGAACCTTGGACCTTCTTGACACTTGTTTATGTCATTTTTTTTTCTTAGTCTCTTCATGCCAAAGTGGTTGGATTTATACCTTTTTAATCCTTCCTTCCAAGATTGTTTCTATTCGGTATTAGGGCACCTTAGGGTCTGTTTGAGGGGTGTAGAGAAGAAGTCTTTTTACTGTTGTTTGTATTACTTGTATGCATTAGTTTGTAGATTGTTTTTCTTTTGCATTTATAAAAGAAAAGTAAAAAGAACATATAGTTTCTTTATATGCACATAGATTAGGGTTTTAGTCTAAATTGCATGGAATATCATTGTTCTTGAAAAATAAAAAGAAGTATATATTTCATGGCTTTCATTTTTCAGTTTGAAAAAGAAAGAGAAGTAGGTTTGCTTTTGAATTTCACAATTTCTTTTTCTTAGTCATCTTGTTTCTATTTTTGAGTAAAAAACAATTGGTTTCACCTCCGCCACCCTTTGAGTAATCAATATCCCTTTAAAATGAATGTTTAATGTCTAAAATATATTAGTAATTGTTTGTTTTTAGGGACGACACAAACTAGTCTACGCTAGTGTTTTCAGATAGGATATCTAAACTTCCCAAAACTTTAAAATCAAACACAGTGGCCTATCTTCGGGAAATGCAACTTCACAGAGAAAGATACCGGAAAGCTCCTCTAACACATGAGTCAAGCATGAGGTCATGTGATACTGAGTACTTGGATATACCCCTCCTATACCCAGTAGTGTATACACTAGAGATGTTGCACATTTTGGAACTTACTTAGTACCTCCTTTCATCCCCATGTGGTGCCTGATACTATTTAGGTTTTGGGCTTAGCTACCTTTCCCATGTGCATCAGCTGGACTGACAACTATTCCGTCGACCTTTCTTTGTGATTTCAGTATCCTTAACATCTTGACATCTAGGACTCTTACACGGGTGGTAGTGGAAGGTTATTTCCATTGCTCCTAGGGTAGACTTGGAAGGTAACCTTGGATTACAATTTGGGAGGGAGGTTGGGTGATTCCAATGCTTGCACCCATAAAACTCATCACGATATTTCAGGTAACTACTCTTTGACCTTCAATAGTTAGATATGGGCCCTCATCATCCCAGACTCTCCTTTGGAAGGAATCCTTGTGTGTCTGGTCTTGATACTTAGGAATTTTTCTAGTGGTGTGTTCTTTGTACTGTTGGTTACCATTTGACCTAAGTTGTTGGTTAATACAGAAACTATGGATAACACCCCTATAGACACTAACCAAGAGACCCCATGCTAAGGGATCCTTGTACTTTTCCTCTTACCTGGAATGCTGGATTTCCTTTGATGGCCACCTTGAATTTGCCTAGATTCACCCTTGGGATACCGGTTTGGTTGTTTTCCACTCCAACTGTCGTAAATGCTCTTGATGCTTATCAAGTAAGCACCTTATATCAAGGGAATCAAAACATTATCTCCCCTTCACCTGTAGCAACCTCTCCTCCTCCTTCTACCTCATCTAGTGAAAGTTATGATACTAGTAACTAGCAGTCTAAAAGAACTAAAAGAATGAAGAATAGGAAAAATACTCAAAATCAAGGGGCCACTCGTTCAAGCTCTACAGGTCAATTTGAACCTAAGAACCCAGCCTCTAGAGCTCTTATCGAGGGCACCTATCCATCCTCTATAGGTCATGTTGGACCCAAGCACTCAGCCTCTGCAAGTCAAGTTGATCGTCACCATCCAACCTCTGTAGGTCATGTTGGATCTAGTCACCCAGCCCCTGCAGGTCATGTTGGGGTTACCCATCTAACCTCTGCAGGACATGTTGGATCCATCCACTCAGCCTCTCTAGGTCATGCTGGTGGAACCCTTCCAACCTCTGTAAGTCATGTTGGACTGAGTCACTCAGCCTCTGCACTTCATGCTAGGGACACCCCTCCAACCTCTATAGGTGATGTTGGATCCCATAACTCAACCTATGCAAGTCAAGTTGATCCTCACCATCCAGCATCTGGAAGTCATGCTGGGGTAACACACTCAACCTCTACAAGTCAAGTTGAGCTTAACCATCTAGCCTCTACAGGTCATGAGGGGGGAAAACAACCAACCTCTGCTAGTCATGTTGGACCTAACTACCAAGCCTCTGGAAGGCATGTCGGGGGAAAGCAGTCAACCAATGCAATTCATGTTGACATCGTTGAGAAAACCAACCATTCAAAGCGCAAGCTGAATTTCCCTTGTAGGATTTTTGAGGGAGACCACCTTACCCACCAATACCCTACCATTGCAGAGGTACGAAGAGTATGGTTCCAAGGACATCCCATTTCTGAACAACCTGAATTTTTTCAACACCTTATTCAACCTTCAGTTGATCATGTGGTCAAACATTTTCAGTATTTGGCTCACCTCACTCTTCCTTCTGAGAGTGACCTTTACTAAGTGATTGAGCCAATTTTATCTTTGGTCAATCCCACTCTTCCTTCGGAGAGTGACATTCATCAAGTGGTTGAATCAATTCCTTCTTCAATCAATCCCACTCTCCCTTGAGAGAGTAAATTGTATGCTAGTCATATTTTCTTCACTACTAGTTCAGAAATTTTTGAACAAGGGGGTAATTAACTTGCTTTAGAATAACCCCCACCAAGCTCTTAGATTGCTTCCTTTAATTAGGACAACATAGATGAGCCACGCCTTCCTTTTGATGCACCTTTCCAGATAAAGGTCAAAGTTGGAAATTACATGATTGCTCATTGTATTGTTGATGAAGGAGTCCCAGTTAGTATTTTATTTGCACGTGCTTGGAGAGGCACGTGATCTCCTAGCCTTATGTCGACTGATAGTCAGTTACTATATTTTGATAGAAGAACTAGTACAAGATTGGGAATTCTATCTCAAACATATGTTACTTTGGGTGGAAAGACTGTCTTAGTCGATTTCACGGTGATAGAGGAATCCTTAGACTTCAATATGCTCCTCAGGCGTGATTATGTTTATTCTACGCAAGCTGTGGTGTCAACGCTCTTTTCTGTAATGTACTTTATTCATAACGAAGAAATTGTCACTATTGATCAGTTGGATTTTCTTGATCCCTCTCCTGACCCAACGAGAGACGAGGTATTTCCTTTATTGATTCCTAGTGTCTCGATATACACTACCCCACCACATGTAAGCTATGTGGCCTCATATCCCTTGCATTCTGTCGCTACTGAGAAGAATCCTATCTGTTCATGTTTACCTTCTTGGGACTATGTCCCAACAGTTGACTAGGTGTTTCATCCTATACAGACTATGGATCCCACTCTCCACCCTATTGATCCATTTGAAATTTTATACATTTATTCTATCTAGGATGATCTACTTCCTTTTGAAGAGGTATTCCTAGAGTCTTTGATACAGTCTGACCTTCTCATGGGCGTTGGTTTAGTTGTGAATTAGTCTAGCCCTGATTTTCTTAGTAAGCCTTATATTTCCATTAATTGATCTTCTTATGTTGGTCTTGTTGAGTCTTTAGACTCTTCCTTTGAACAACAAGTCAGTGATCCTAATGAGTTTGATTTTTATTCTAGATTTCAACTCCCATGATACTGGGTTTGTTCCTGCAGAATCTATCTCCCTTATTGATTTTTTCTTTCCTTCTGAGGTTGATCTTATAGATTATAAATCATCAGGCCTTGGCACTATAGAATTCTCTTCGGTCAATTCTTCCTTGACGACAAATTTTATGGAAGATAGAAAAGTTGCACGTGTTTCTTCCAAAGTAACCTGCATCGAATCTTTTCTTTTAAATATGATCCCGATGTTGTTGTTTCTTGGAGATAGGATTTGTAGTTGGATCCACAACTATTTATTGGCATCTCCTTGTTTTTTAAGTTGTAACTACATTTGCATGTACCCTGCTCGGGCTTATGAACCTAATGCCAACTTCCATGCTCTTATCTCGTTGTATAAGCCCTCATCTCTTTCATCATCATCACTCATCTTTGTACCTTTTTTCCAGTACGACTTGATACCCTTTAACTTGAAGAGATGTTCCTCGAGAGTCCTTATCTTGCTCATGATCCTTGAATTATGCTTAGGTCTGTTCCTCGCACTTGAAACTAGTTTCTACTCCCTCTGACACTCATCTCCTCGCATTTAGAGCATTCTTTATGTTCTCCTTCAAGCTCGTTAAAAATAGTAAGGAGGTCGTGAGTTGACTTTTCTAGGCTCATTAAAACTTTAAGGTAAAGATATGGAGTTATCTTTAAGCCCTGGTATGAATCCTTAAAATTGACTGGATAACTGAGTTACTTGTTCTTTCAGACCCGTTAGAGTATTTGAATGATCATCCACATCGATGGTAGGTTATCTCTTTTTCGGACCATGTGGATTACTTATGAAAAATGAATACTCTATTTTATTCAAAATATATAAGAGTATCTTAAGGCATAGGTTTGTCTCTTTTCCAGACCTGGAGGATTAAAATTATGGAAAATGAACCTTTTCGAGCTTAGTTTTCTCTTTTTCGTGCTCTGGACCTTAACATGAAAAGGATTTCGAGCATTCTTTATGTCAATGTCATGCTAGTTAAAACCTAGTACAAAGCATCGAGTTTACTGTTGACTATACCTGTTGAAACAGATCCGTTGACAGGGGTTAACTCTCTATCGACACCCTTAACTCAACGATCTCATTGAACACCGACCCAGATCGGTTTTACCCTATCCAGCAACACCTATGGAGCAGAAGAGGTCTCACCCAAGATGTTCAAGGGAGAACTGTCGGAACCAAGTTTCTGCACTAAGAAGGAGGGGTTTGTGCATCTACAGTCTTTCTATCACATCATTACTTCATAGATCAAACACAGGTTTATCATTGCAGATCCATACCATCAATCATCAGATTTCATTAACATATTCAGATCGGATCAAGATAACTACTCATAAACAGATCGATCACCTTAACATGACTTAAAAAACAAAAGCATTGCATCATTCAGAAAGAATCATTGTACTGTGGTATCAATTCATTTGCATCACATCATAGGAAAAATAGGAAATCAGAAAGACATAAAAGACACAGTTTTTCCATCAAAACTCCATCATGTCATATTAACTTTGTATCAAAACAGGTTCTTAAAACAGACAACAGTCTTCCGCAAAGCACAATTCATATGTCTATCATAAGGTTGTCTCAACATTACAATACTAGATCTAATTATAGGCTTGCGCCTTTACAAAATGGTCCACTTAGATCAACTTCCTAACTACGTGGACCAAAAACTACAAAACATTGCCCAATTTCTACAAAATTATAACCAATTCACCTTGCATGCCATCTTTCACCTTGCGCATCATATTTCTCCTTGCGCAACATCCTTGGTGCCGTGCAGCTAATATTTCTCAAAAGCTCTTGCCAACAGGTCTCCAACACAATCTTGTTGCTCTCCCTCGAGCCACGTCAGTTGGAAATAGTGGAGCCACTGATCTTAATCTTGAAGTCCTCATTTTTCTGGGTGACTTCTTTGACTTGCTCCTTCACCTTGTCGCTGATTTCCATGCATTTTGTAACTTCCTTGGGTGTTTCGCAAACTTACTGTCATATAGTAGCACCAGGTCTCCTTCCTGAAAGTGCTTCTTCTTGATGTGTTGATCGTGCCATGCCTTCTGTTGATCCTTCTCAACACGCTAAAGAAATCCTGCAACAAAGCGATCTTCCTCTAGCTGCACCAACTAATCTAGGCATTCCTCCAATGCTCCTTCGTCATCCATCCCTATCGCTGCTACGATGCACAAACTTGGAACAATATAATCCATTGGCATGACTGATTCTTGTCCATACACCAACTTAAATGGTGTCTTCCTTGTCAACCTTTTTCAAGTAGTGTAATACTCCCATAAGACTATTGGAATATTCAAATCCCAATCATCATGGTTTGCATTGCAAACCTTCATGAGCGCATGCTCCAACACCTTATTGAGCACTTCAACTATCCCATTAGCTTGTAGATGATAATGGGTAATATTCTTATGATGTATCTGGAATTCCTCTGTCAACACACTGATGGTGTGATTGATTAAGTGACTCCCATGATCGCTCATCAAGATCTTTGGACAAACAAAACGAGTGACAACATCGTCAAAGATAAACCTTGCTTCCATCGTCACGGTGCAATCTACAATTGGTGCAACTTCTACCCACATTGTCAAATTATTTTGTCGATGTGATGATGTATCGTGCATCGGTTCTCTTCCCTGGTGGGTTGATTGGTGCCACAAAATCCACTTCCCATTTATCAAATTGATGCAGAGTTACCTAAGGTACTAATGACATCTCATCTCTTCGTGATGGCTTCCTAGTTCTCTGGAAAACATCACAAGTCCTCGCATATTCTGACGCATCACCATTGAGAGTTGGACACCATAGCCCTATGTGGAGTACTTTCCTGGTAGTTGCATGACCTCCATAGTGTCCACCTGCAACTCCCGCATGTGCTTCTTCTAAGACTCTTTCATGCTCATGCAGTAGGACATATCGCTGTAAAATATCATTAGGTCCCATATTATAAAACTCTCTGAAAATCAACTAAAAATCCGCGGCTCGAACAACCAAATGCTTCTTTTGATTTTTGGTGATCCCTTCTGGTGCTGTTCCTGTCGCAAAAAACTGAACTATTTTCTCATAGTAATCATCAGCCATTGCAACCCTGAATAGTTGTGCATCAGGTAACCCATCCTCAATGTTCGTCGGCTCTTCACCTGTCTCGATTTATGACAAATGGTAAGGTCCTACATTCAAGCAACCTGCCTTCACAATGATATTGAAATAAAACCCTTGGAAGAGGAGTAGCCATCATCATATATTCCCCCCCAACACATGCTTATTCACTAGGTATTTCAACATAGAGTGATCGATGAACATCTTGAAATGGCCTCCCAACATATAGTGTCGAAAATTTTGCAATGTGTAGACCATTTCCAACCCTTCTCTCTCTGTTGTGGTATAATTCTTCTCCACAGATGACAACTTCCACCTAGAAAAATCAATCGGATGATCAATATCCCCTTCATCGGGTTGGGTTAACACCACTCCCAGCGCAATTGATGATGCATCCACATGAACATGGAATTCCTTCATCCAATACAGAAAAACCAATACTGGTGTTGTAGCCATATTTGTCTTTAATGTGTCAAAACTTCCTTAACACTCGTGAATCCATTCAAACTGCGCATCCTTCTTTAGCAGCTTTTCCATAGGTGTTTTGATCACGACATATCCTCATATAAATTTGCGATAGTACCATGTATGGCCTAATGCCACTCTAAGTTGCTTCACATTCGTGGGTGGTGGCAAGTTAAGAATCAATGCAATCTTAGCTGGATCGACCAACAATCCTTCCTTCTAGACAATGTGCCCCAACAACACCCCAAATGGTGCACAAAATATGCACTTATTTGAATTCAGTGCAATATGATGCTTTCGACACTGCTCCAACATCAGTCACATATTTGCAAGATCATCCTTTACCAACCCATATAATGTTCAATCATCCATGTATACCACCAAAAACTTCTGTATAAAATCCTTGAACACAACAACTACGATACTAGAGAATATCGTAGTCACATTATTCAATCCAAACGACATCACTGTGTACTGATAACATCCCCATTTAGTCACAAAAGTGGTCTTATGCTGATTCTCTTTTGCAATCTTGATCTGATAATAGCCAGAAAATCCATCCGTGAATGAATATATTTCTTGACCGTCGACTCCTTCCAACACTTTGTTAGTAAACGACACCAGGAACGGATCATGAAGGCATGCGTCATTAAGCTTCCTGAGATCAACACAGATCTAAACCTCACCTTTCTTATTATCTTGCACATCCAGGACTGATCTACTCTAATTCTTTGGCTGGTTCTATGATTCCTGCATCCAACATTCTATCGAGCTCAGCCTTTACTCTTTCCTTGTATCGCAGATTCAGACGATATGGACGCTGCTTCATCGAATTCATATATGGATTCAGTGGGTTTTTCATCTCTCCCAAATCTCCTAATATCCCTTTCATTTCAAAAAAATTCATTGGAAACAAGTCTTGAAACTCATGCAATAGATCGGTGATATTTGCCATGGTTTCTTCATCCCAATAGTCTCCAATATTCACAAACTTTGGTTTCTCCTCTGTCCCAATGTTGACCTTCCAAATCTTTAATGGTTGACTGATTTTGTCTGTCGCCATATTTGGTGTCGTGATATCCTAACTTCCTTCATATTCATGGATATCAATGCTCCTTGGGTCATCTTCATCATCAGGCCCTCCTGTTACGTTGTAGCACTCCATCATTGACTGCATCAATGGTGCTTCATGTGGGTCCACCGGATAAGTGACTAGAACTGCCTTCAGAACACTGTCACACATATGTTGCAGTGTGCTATGAACCACAGGATTAGCATCTACAAAACTAAAGGTGTGACTTAAACACAGTGAAAACTCTTCCTATGTTGTAATCTCTCTTCTAAGTTCGGTTGATACATACCACTGTCGCGACATTTCACCCAACGTGTGCACAAAAGCATGTACCCACTCATTCTTTGGTTGCAACACCCACATGGTCTGACATGTAATTAAATTATCATTAGGATAATTATGCCCATCATACTTCTCAGCTTGGTACCTTTATGTTTCGTCAAAGCAAACTATCATCAACCTGTGACATAATGACCACCCATTGATCAAATTCTTATGTGTCTCTCACCACCGTGCTAGAGTTGCCTTCAATGCTTCATCCAAAGCCAATAACCTCTATGGTTCTGACCCTATCTTCAAAATCATCCAAAAATTTGGGTAAATCAGGAAGTCCCTCATAGGTTGGTAACTCAACAATATCTATTGCGACTTGTCGTAGCGACTGAGTAATTCTGCCACACTTTTGTACCAATACCTCATGCATCTGATTCTTCCACTTCTCCAAAGCATCATTAGAATTTGAATATGCAGAGATAGAGCTTCTCCATCCCCGGTCTCCATCAATAGTAGGGTGGTAATAGTGTTCTGAAATATTGTATGCATGATCCCACCCCACTACAACTTCTTCTTTAACTGGTTCAACATACCTTCTTCCTTCACTTGGATTCATCAGAGCTATGACTTTGATATCACGATTTTCAAAATTCATTACATGCTTCTTGAAATTGATCACCACCAAGATTTCATTAGCCCATCTAATCCCCAGCAGTGCGGGATATGATCCTCCTTCATCGACAATCTCGATAACATCAAAATTCGCATACATCCTCATGCCTTCGACCTCCACCGCAAGGCGCACTACTTGCCCAATTAGTGTCACTCTATCTTGGTTAGCCAGTCACAACTATACAGGGTACCAAACCAACTATGGTTTCCCCATATTTTCCCATGACTGCTTCGTCAGAATAGTGACATTTGAGTCTAGATCTAGAATAACTGTATCTACCTCGTATTCTTGAATTTAGATATCCATTCTCATTTCTTTCCTAGTCTTCTTCTTATGCATGGAGTTAACACTAGACTCCTTCCGTCCCTTCTTTGGTTGATGCAACAGACTTGCGATCTCAGCGAGCACATCGGGATCTTTTTCCAGCGACAAACAACATTCAAAGAAGTTTTTCAAGGTACCATGTTGTCATGATGGTCCTGCTACCAAAGTTGAATAAAAAACAGGTGGCATTTCATAAACATGCAACTTACTCAGATCTCTTCTCATGGTGTGTCGTGCTTCAAAGAATGTATCCCTCTCAATGTCGACATCAAATTGCACCTTCTTTCGTCCATCAAATCGAACTTGTGGAATCGGGACCTCATCTCCTGTCGTCACACCTCCACGAGTAATAATAGCGACATCAACATACTGAACTCTGGGATCTGCTGAGATCTTCGCCACTGTTGGTCCTTGATTCTGGTTATGTGACAAATTCACTAGCTGGTTCGCATTCTTATTTACATTCTGATTCTGGTTTTGATTCTAGTTTTGTAGTGGTGGAACATTCCTCGCTTTCCACTTTGCGATCAATTGTGGACATTATTCAACTGTGTGATCCATAGTGATACAATAAGTACATTGTGCTTGCAAGTTCAGACAATCTTTGTTATAGTACCCCAGCACTCCACAATTATAACATTGCACAAGTCTACGATCTTGCCCTTCTCCTTGACCAAAACCTCCACCTCATCCTCCTCAGAATCCTCTGTGCTACTAACACTACCACTGATTGAGCTGTTGTTGTTGTTGCCGTGGGGATTCGAATACTGTTGAACATACTCTGGTTGAGTATACTGCACTTGAGTATACTGTGGCTACTGTAGAGCATACTACATATGGTTGTATTGTGGCTGCGGTGGAGCAAACTACGGTTGTGGTAGAAACTACGGTTGTGGTACAACCTATGATTGTGGCTGTACCACCTGCGTTGGATGCTATGGTAGCGGTCTCTCTAGTAGCCGATGGTATTCTCCCGTTAAGTAATATGCATTTATTGTTCTCTCCTAAAGAAAATCATAGGTGCAAAATCCCTTGTCTTCATGACCAACAGATCGACAAAATGTGCAATATAATTTTGTAGGCTTCGATACCATCTTCTGCATAAACACGTAGTCTTTGTGTCTATGTCCGCGAACTTGAAATATGCAGCACCATGGCATGCCACCATGACTCAACAGATTTGGAGCTCTTGACAAGAAATAATTTTGGAAATAGGGGCACTCGTCCTTATGATGTCCCTTTGTATGGCATTGAGTACACCATATTTTATTCTCGATACTCCCTTCCCTTTTTGATGTATTGAAATTGGATCGTCACGTTCGCTAGTTGCGATTGAATCTGATTCATACCAACTCTAGTCTCACCAATAGGTGAAGCTTCCATCTTCATCGCGATCTCCATAGCCTCGCTTTGTGCCACAATTTTCTACATCAAGGACATCTTGATATGTGGTACTAATACCACAATGAACCACTCCTTGTGTTGTACATCACTCATTCCAAAACTGACTTTCTCCATTAGCGTCTTGAATCGCTGTTCGAAATTCCAGATAAATTGATTTGGATATTGCTTGATCTCCTTTAACTTGGTGATATATTGTGCCTCAGACTTAGTTTTTTTGAACTCTTTGATCAGTCCAGTTTTGATTTCTGCTATATTCTTTACTAGAGTCCCAGTGGGAACTTACAAAAAATTCATGTACCCGTCTAGTGTGCGACCCTGAAAAGTTGTTACCAATCGACCTTTCTCAGCATCATCATCCTGATCCTACTTTACAGTCCAAACTGCTTCGTGAAAAAACTAGTATTGTTTTGGATCCTCAGTCCCACTCCGATGAAACAGAGGTAACTTTACATCATCACCCACCATCTTGGGCCTCCTTCCTACGTTCACTAATATACTACTATTAGAGTGTTAATGACACATCAGACAAGTCAATGTTGAGCTATTATTTCTTATTGAGTGCAGAACAGTGCATGGAGGTGTGGATACGTTGTTGCTCTGGGTTGGTCTTTCCTTGGGCTCAGGAATAACCTAGTCATCTCCTTCATTATTTTAGGGTCGCTTCATTCCTTGTGATCTTCTCTCGTATCCTCTTGTTTCGGTCGCATCAGGACTCTATTTATTCCCTTGCCTCTTCTCTTGCCGAAAACTTACTCCACTTCACAGAAGACCACATCCTTCCTCGGATTCCCTCACAGTCTCGTCCTAACTCCCATCCATCTACCCCAGATCATTCCATCCAACCCCCATCTTTGTGGTAAGCCTCCATACACCAGGGCTGTAATCATCATAGTTCATATTCAATATGCCTTTTTCACAGATGAACATCTTAATCGATAATTGCAAAGATAATAGAAACCTACCTCTTGGTCCTTCGAAGAATTTTCTTTTTGTGTCGCTGTAAGACTTGACTGTGTCAACCAAGAACTTGTAATGTAGGGCTCCAAGATTCTATCATTCCACACTTCAATAGCCCTCGATACTCTATTTTCTACCTCCTGCAGCTGCTAGATCAACTCTGGGGTCCAACAAGTGGGCTTACCTCCTTGAAAATTTGTCTTTTGATAGTTAAACTACACCAACCACTCGTACAATATGATTAGAAACTCAGAGAAGAAATGCTCGTGGAGATCAAAATACAGGTACCTTCCCATCCACTCTTATGTCATTAATCCATGTTTCTGATTCTATTTCATTGCAAACTCTTGAGTCTTAAGGTCAAACCAATCTTGAAACTCTGGTTTTGTCAGATTCCACAACATGTCCTCCTTCTCCCTACACTATGGTCCTATAAATGGAACCATTTATTGACATAGATCTATCGATAGGGGTTCACTCTCTGTAGACACCCTTAACTCAACGATCTCCCTAAACATTGGCCTAGACAGGTTTTACCCTTTCCAACAACACTTGCAGAGTAGATGAGGTCTCACCTGATATGTTCAAGGGAGAACTGTCGAAACCAAGTTTCTGCAGTAAGAAGGAGGGGTTTGTGCATCTACGGTCTGTCTACAACATCATTACTCCATAGATCAAACATGAGTTTATCATCGCATATCCATACCATCAATCATCAGATTGCATTAACATATTCAGATCGCAACAAGATAACTACTCATAAACAGATCGATCACCATAACATGACTTAAAAAACAAAAGCATCACATCATTCAGAAAGAATCTTTGTACTGCAGTATCAATTCATTCGCATCACATCACAAGAAAAATAGGAAAGCAAAAATACATAAAAGACAGTGTTCCCATCAAAACTCCATCATGTCATATTAAATTCGCATCAAAATAAGTTCTCAAAACAGACAACAGTCTTCCACAAAGCACAATTCAGATCTCTATCATAAGGTTATCTCAACATTACAATCCTATATCTACTTATAGGCTTGCACCTTTACAAAATGGTCCACTTAGATCAACTTCTTAACTACTTAGACCAAAAACTACAAAATATTGACCAATTTCTACAAAATTATAACCAATTCACCTTGTACGCCATCTTTCACCTTGCACATCATCTTCCGCCTTGCTTAACATCCTTGGTGTTGCGCAGCTAATCTTTATCAAAAGCACCTTCCAATAGTACCATTCTCGTAAATAGATGGAACTTTTCAAGTGATCTATCTTTCCTCGACACTCGTTAAAAATAAAGTGATTCTGGTTGCTTTTGAAGGAGCGTTGGTCCAGTGATAGTTTACCCCTTTTTCGGACCATGCCAAATAAGTATGAAAAAGGTATACCTTAGTTTTTTGGAAGATAAGAGAGTTCTCCTCTGGATTGTTTTATACTTTTCTGGAATTAGGAGACTAACCTTACGAAAAATCACCCCCATCGAGTCTGCTTTGGAGTTTTCAGACTCTCAAAACTATGAAAACACCATTGAGCATTCACTAATTCGAGCTCATAAAATCGACGAATCATTGCTTTATCAAGCATTCTTCTTTCTCTTCTTTGAGCTTGTCAACAATGAAGAAGGTCCCGAGTTTTCTTTATTGGACTTGTTAAACCTTTACAAGAAAAAAGGGAAAGGGAAGTTCATTCATATCATTTTTACATAATGAGAGCAAGTCTTGTCTCCTTGAACAAAGCACCAATTTTGAGTCTATCAACAGTTGGTTTCTAATATTTTGACCTTCTCCCAATTCAAATTTTTTCCTCCTCCAATTGTATTCTTTTTCAATCATATGGGGAATTTTTCAATGTCTCCTACTTTACAGATTTGTATTGTTGGTCCCTTCGTGTCAAATATTCCCAAGTAGCTTTTGTGTCGTGCTCACTGTTCAAGGATAAACCTTTGTTGGTAATTCTACAGTTTCCTTGACCTTTTGTGTCAGACATTCCCTGGTATCAGTTCATTACATCATGCCTTTGGCGGTTCTTTTCATAAAATTTTGTACTAGTTTCAAATCCAATAAGTATTCGACTTACCTCATGTTGGATGATGGAGGATGCCTTAATGCCTTTCTTCCAGCAGATCACTTCCTATCGACATCAACAAATCTTGCTATGAGAATGAGATTTAGATTTTATGAAAACACCTTAGGGATTGTGATCATCAATGGTAATTTCCATTGCTATGGGGTAGTGGGAATGCCTTAATGTATCCTAATAGATGGATTCTTCAAGTGCTCAACTTCAACACCATTTATTCGCACTTGCTAGAATGTACTAGGTACATTGGGGACCATTTTAATTAATGGTGGTATCCCTCACATTTGTTAAAGGTCCTCATCAATGATTGGTAATCAAACGCTTTCCTCCATGTTTGTCTTCAGCTCCTTTATTTGCATGGTTAGGATTCATACCTTTGGGAGGTTTGGATTGAAGACCTTGGGTCAACAATAACATCGTCATATTTTTCTATTGCCCAAGTTGCAAAAGACCTTGTCACACTTCATGTGACATTGTTAGCAAGAAATACACACCTCCTACGGACAAGAGCTGGTTCCCTAGATCTGAATGGTTCAGATCTAGAACAAAACAAAAACACCAAATGTTAAACTTCCCCTAGATTTAGTTAATCACATGAATGAAATTCCATGATACTTTTCTTAAAGGTTGTCCTCGCTATCCTTGTAGAAGAACTTGTTAAAGATTAAAGACAACAAGAAAAGGATGATAACATACAAGATAATCAACTAGATCTATGCTTATGACCAAGGAATCAAACAATATATACATATGAAACAATAAAAATGGGAAAGAAAAGACATTTTTATTAGAAATGATTGGAGAGGCTACAACCTTCATGCCTTGGTGTTGAGAGTTCCTATCACATCCCCGGTTTCGACCCCGTTTGCATGATGTATATATTGTAATTAATCGTGGTGAGGAGCTCAAGGCAAAAGCCCCACCATCGATTTGGCTGTGTATGTTCGGCAATGGGGATAGTTTCCGATGGTATGTCATGCTATCCGGCACATTATAATTCGGCATCATGTAAACCCGCACATCAATTAAAATAAACCACAACCAGCTACGGCAGTGCAACGTTGAATGAAAAGGGCATGGTTCCAAAGGATAAGGGGTGGGGGATGTCAAACCTTGGTTAAGAGGAAAAACCCATGTTTTATTGCCTTGTTGTTTTGCCACCTTTGTTATTTGTCACCCTTTTTGTCTCATCCAACCTTGTCAACCTCTTTAATGCTTTAGAGCTGGTGGTTGAGGAGATATGGCTGAGTGGTTGAGGGCAGTTATTGCCTTTGGGAGTGGGGTGGCAGGGCTGTCAGCTCCATACCCACATCCACACTCCACCCATGTCTTCCCATTCTTCTCCCTCACGCACTCTTCCCTGGTCAGTTTTACACTCTCACCACGATTTTGGTCTGTTGGCTTCTCACGCACAGGCTCTGGGCGATTTTAGTCTCACGCAGACGTTCTCTGGGGCTCCACGAGTTGCTGAAGCACCCACGCACTATAATTCGCATCCTTGCTGATGTTTTGTTCATCCACGAGCAAAATCGGAGTTGTTTTCTCCTCACGCAGGGCCTCTACGGCTGTTCATCCTCACGCAGAGAAATCGGGTATGTATTTCCCGTGCATTTTGCTGTTGGGTGTAAGTTCTTCCTCACGCATAGGGTGTTTGGGTCGTTTTCCCATGTGGTGAGGGCAGTTCTCACTATCATGTTTTGGGGCTGCTGTTTCCCCTGTGTTTTGTTGGCTGTGGTGTTCAATTTCGTTTGGAGCCACTGTGGGTTTCCAATTCGTGGGCTGAGTTTCTGTGTTTTGGGACTGTGCATAGTTGCCATTGTTTTACTTTGGAATTGGGCTATTGTTGTTGTTTCCCTGGTCTAGGATGTTGTGGTTGAGTTGTTTTGGCCACATTAGGGCCAAAACCAACTCTGGGTTGTCCATTGGACTTGAGCTGTGCTCCTCCATGGTTTGGGGCTGTCCCCTGTTGTTTATGACTTCTTCACAGAGCTGTGAAGGGATTGCTTGGCTGTTGGTATGCAGTGGTTGAACCTTGGACTGTGCTGGCTTGGCTTGTCTGTTGAAAGCCTATGAAACCCAGCGGTGTTGGTTTGGCTGTTTTGTGTCCCCTTGGCTATGTGCAAGCCTGCAATTGACCCTTATCCTGAAGGAATCATTCCCAGCTCGGGGGTGGCAGCGTTGCTGAGATATTGATGAGCAAGCTGGCCTATGGTTGCGTGGAACGTTGCAGCGACGTAGCTGGTTGCGGTTGAATTCTCCATCAAGAGATGAGTGCTGTTGTTATCCCATCTCTGCAAATCATATTGATGTCAATTGATGAATTGTAATGAACATGTGGAATGCTGGTTATGAATATGGTTGCTTCCGCTGAATGTTGATTTATTATGCATCTGTGTGTGCCTATAAGTTTTAATTCCAGCATTGTTTTCTTTTAATTATGTTCATGGGCTGTTTTCCTGGCTGTGTTTGATGCGTTCGTCGCGTCCTCTTCGCTGGTTGAGGGCTGGGGACGTTACAGTTCCTTCCAATGGATCCTTGCCTCTAACTTCACCTGGCCTCCAAAGACTCAAGAATGATTTTGACAGAGTTTGGGTATGCAACACAATTCTTCCTCCTTTTCTCCATGGGGGGTGACCCAGTATTTAAAGGCATGGGAGGATAGGTATCATTGAGGATCTCATGGGTGAGGTGGAGATAAGATCCCAAAAGGGAGGATCTCGAGCTCCAGCTGGTCCTAAACCATAGGGATGAGGCTCCACAGAGGTCAGCTTTGAGAAGCCTTTCGAAGCTTCTCTTTTTACCTTGAAAACTTGAGCACCTCTCCTCCAATGAATAAAATAGGAGGTGTTAAGGGGGTAACTCTTCTTGCAGTAGGGACAGAAGTTGTGGAACCTCTCTTTAGTCATGTATCAGGAGTGGTGCTTCCCTAGCATCACTTGGGTAACACTTTTGTCAATGGAAGAGGAGCGTTACCAGCTCAAAAAAAGGAAAAATTGAAAGGGGATATTTTTGTATGTCATTTCTCCAGGGAAAACTTTGAGGTATTGAAGCAGATAAGGGAATACCTATCTCATAACTTGATGGTGATGAGATTTTGGTGTAACAGAGATGCCCTCGAAAGTATGATGGATAGAGGGAAACAATAGGCATAATACTTTGAAAGAACAAGGTGCAGTATCGAGGCAAAGATCTAAAGGTAGGAACTTCTCAAGCATCACAAAATTTCTGCAGCACATTTTGATACATGTCCCAAATGACTCACAACATGGCTATCGACTAATACAACGTAGATCCATGTGAGATACAAAAAGTCATGGCTACTAAAATACAACGTAGATCCATGAGAAGAAGACTCAAATTTGGACATAGCTACCAGACATACAATGCAGATCTATGTCATACAGATGCAAATTTGAGCATAGCCACGACCATACAAATGTGGATCCATGCTGGTACTTCATACAATATACTCCATCACAACCTGGGGAGAAAGCTATGAGTGCTTTTCAACAGACACCTAGGGTCTTCGTCTCGTCTTCCACATAAGTACGATTATTTCCATGTGATTTCAATGATTTGATATCGAACATGGTAGAAACCACTTGATTATCGGTCAATGATGTGAACTGTTAATAAGTGCGAGGGAAATCACCATTGATGTCAATGATTCCTAAGGTACCCTAGTACAATCACCCGAGTGTGAATAGATGATTTGATGTCGAACACTCAGTCAAATCTATCGATTAAAGGTCAATGATGTGAACCTATGTTGAAAGCGAGAGAATCTGTCATTGAGGCATACAGATCTCAAGGTACTAAACTTGTTTCTAAGACTAATTCCTGGATGATAAGCTGATGTCGATAGGAATAGTATCCTCAAAGGAGGGCCATGATGAATTCCACATCGACGACACGAAACTTGGAAAAAAGTATAGGAATTTTGAGTATGATGTAACCATAGGACTGGCTCAAAAGTAACTAACGAAAAATTTGTTTTGAATGCAGGTGTAAAATATCAAGACAATTTCCCTTTTGAACATAAGGTGGCACGACCGAAGACTTGGTAGCATTGACTTGACGAGGTATAACACAATGCGACAAAGGACAATGCATTCTCTAAAAGACTCAAAGGAGTGACATGACTCATGAAAGTGGATCAACTCGAAGACAAGCTAAATACCCAATTGACTGAATGAAATGCAGAAAATTGCCATGTTCAAAGGTGACTAACAACTGCCATTATTGCAAAATGTTTTCCCTTTCCCTTAATTTCCCCATCATGATTGATGAGTGCCTCTTTTCATTTTTATGAGTTCAAAGAGGGTAACAAATACTTGATATAGCTCGTCCTTCAGACAAGTCCAAACTCATATGTTTTACGAAACTAAGAAAGGAGGGGTTCGTTCCCAAAAAAGGGTCTCTCATTGTTTAGTTTAACGAGTCCAATGAAAGTTAACTCGGTATCATTCATGTTTAGAGAGTCTGAATGAAGATGGAAGAAGACTCCAAAGGGTCCTTTTTTGTATGATTTAGTCTCTAGGGCCTGAAAAAGTATAAAATAATACCCAAGAGAACTCTTCCAGTCATGATACCTTTTTTGTAAGTAGTGCCCCCTAGTCCAAAAAAGGGGTAAAATATCACTAGGAGGACGACTCTTCAGGGCATTTTACGAACATGAAGAAGACAAGTTCACTCGACAATCTTTTCACATTTTAAGAGTCTAAACGGATCTTAAAGAGGACTCTATTAAGGGGTTCTTTTTTCATGATCCAATTTTAACGAGTATGAAAAACAGTAAAAGTACACTCGATACCTCTTCACTAAGTTTTTAACGAGCACGCCGAAGGTATAAAAGGCACTCATAACCTTTTTCATGTTTGAATCCAGAGCAAAAAAAAGAGATAAAGTAAGCTCAAACCACTTTTCATGTTTTAACCAGAGCACGAAAAATGAAAAGTAAGCTCAACACCATCTTACTGTTTTTAACGAGCTCGAAGATCAGTTGAAAGAATGCTCAGGGTATTTGCTTCATTTTTTAACGAGTTTGACACATAATAAGAACTATGCTCAAAATGACCTGTTTCATTTTTACACAAGCTTGAAATAGAAAATAACTAAGCTTGAAACATGGTTTCATTTTTATGCAAGCTTGAAACCAAAAGGTAAACTATGCTTGAGAAAGCCTATTTCATTTTTTAACGAGCTTGAAATAAAAAATGAACTATTCTTAGGAATGGTTTCATTTTTATGCAAGCTTGAAACCAAAAGGTAAACTATGTTTAAGGAAACCTACTTCATTTTTTAACGAGATTGAAATATAAAATGAACTATGCTTAGGAATGGTTTCATTTTTATGCAAGATTGAAACCAAAAGGTAAACTTTGCTTGAGGAGACCTACTTCATTTTTTAACGAGCTTGAAATAGAAAATGAACTATGCTCTAGAACCTATTTCATTTTTTAAAGAGCTTGACATAGAATAAGAACTATGCTCACAAAATTGCTCCTACCCAACATGGTAGGTTTCCCCCTATACATAAAAATATAGCGACTTAAATCCAATATTATGTCTAGAGGCTAGAGCCATGTCCCCCATTTTACCTATGATGGGAAGAAGCTAACTAGAAGAAGGAGAATGAATCACAAGAACATGGGGCACATTCAGGGTAGTTTGATGACTAGGAGTAATGTGATGGTCAGGTGTAACAAAGAAAAACTGATCAATGGTCACAATATTCCCATCATGGGGAAAATGCATCACTCTAAAGAGTGTGGACACTACAATGTTCACGGTGTAAACATAATCACGTCCAAGGAGCAGATTGAAATCTAAAGGACCTTGAACCACCATAACATCAATATAGACTGTTCTCCCTCCTAAAGTAATAGGCAAATGAGGAAGGATCCCTAAAGGAGTAGTAGGATTGCGATTAAAATCCAATATCTAATCAGTGGCTGGCACAAGTTGAGGAGAACCTAAAGATTTCCAAGTAGTTGAGGATAGAATGCTAACAGAAACCCCTTTGTCAACAATAGCGAAAAGCATCCACCTAGTAGTAACATTGAAAACTATATAGAAAGGGACACTCAAAAGAGTACGAGACTCTATTGGGTTACTCCAGTTAAAGGAAATAACCTCATTACTTAGAGAGGGTTCTGTCGAAACAGACAAAATTTCCTCTTGTCGAGAACAATCAGAATGAAGCATAAAAATTCAGCAGGTTTCAATTCATTCTCTACTAGAAGAGAAGAACACGATGAATATTTTGTCAAAGCGACTACTTCAGTCTTAACACTCTCTGATGAAAGAGTGGGATCGGGTGGAGATGACATTGACTTGACCACTTTAACTTCACTCTTCAAAGGAAGAGTGGGATCAACCATAGATGAATCTGGATTGACAACTTGGAATTCACTCTTGGAAGGAAGAGTGGGATTAACCATGGATGAAACCGAATCGACCACTTGGTCAACCAGTGGGGGTTTAAGAGACAACTTATGATAACTTGTTGGAAGCTGTTGGTGAGAAACAATAATATCTTCCAACAAATTATAAGCTTCATCCATGCAAGGACAAAGGTAAGTAAAGTGCATGTCCTTACATATCAAGCAAGGATTTCTGACCTTACCCTTCCGATTCTTAATCATAGAGTCACTGGTTCAGGGGGGATCATCATCATGATGACCAAAGACTGATGACATCAGTTTCCAATAAAAGTTAGACCATTCTTCTAAAACTAGGGCCAAACCATAACAATCTTTCAGAAGGATATCACCCTTGCAACGTCAGCAAGGAATTTGGGCTTACACAGTTTTTGGGTGTGCAGATCAACACTCTCCACACTAGGAGGAGTAATTGGTTGAGACTTGGTTTTTTGTTTTCTTCTTCTTCTTCTTAATCATCCTTTTCTTCTTCTTCTTATCCACTTGAATACTAGTACTACAACTTTCAACAAACGAAGAGGGAGAAACGGGAGAAGACACATCAGGCGAAGGAGAGGGATCAACATGAGGTTGATTCTCCCGTGATGAAGGATTTGAAGCAGTTGGTGTACATGGGATGACTGGACTGGAGAATAACCAAATAGGTAATCCGATACTTAATCTAGGAAGGCTTAATGTAGCCATGAGAGGAGGACCAACATCCCCACATGGAGGGAAAACAAAATATGTGCTTGGTAAAGGAGTCTCTTGGTTGGTAGTCCTGGAAGGCGAAGCCATAACTATGTAACAAAACTATCTCTCTCTTCTCAAAAATCCTAACTATATAGATAACAAGCACTACTCAAACTAAATAAGCAAGAAAAATATGTGAGAGGAGTGGATCAAAGGTATGGAACCTCACGGGATTATCAAGGCTTCACAACTAGTGTGATGCCAAAACGACCAGAGGGTTAACTCGAATGGTATCAGGAATCCTAACAGTGTCTCTCGATATACGCAAGGTACATGGGAGATCCACTCTGTAGTAGTGATGCCTAATGCATAACCGTTCGAAAGGGGCCTTCCGATATACAACTAAGTATGTGAAGTACCTTTCGATATACCTCAAGGGCATGTGAAAGACTGTTCGATATACCAGTGGTACATGGAAGAACCACACGATCCTCGGGATGCAGTGCAGGAAATAAATGATAGATCCTACACTTAAAGACATTGGAACACATCTCTAACCTATCACACCTTGCTAAAAATTTTAAACCTAATCTAGCGCTTAATTTTATCTTGAACAGTTAGGTGGATGCATGAGGTGAGGACATAAAAATTAAAACCATGCAGTATGATGTGCAAAATTTCACTTTCACTTTCAAAGTATGCCCTACTTAAGGAAAGGAGAGAGAGGTTCAATTCATTTGAAACATAGAATAAATCCTATACAAAAATAAAAGACACTTGCTTATATGGTCCTTTCCTAACTGAAACAAACAATATCTTCTCTTTTGAATTGAAAAAGAAGCGAGATCTCTAATGAAAAGCAAGAAAAGATTGTTACAAATTTATACAAAAGTGTTCATATTTTTCAACTAAAGTGAGAATGAAATAAAAGCAACATTCTACAATAAATTTTATATGGATTCTATCACTTTTTGAAAAAAGGAAAAACCATACAAAAATCATGTATAACAAATGAAGAAAAACTGGAATGAATCTTTTCTTGTTCTATTAAAGAAGAGAGAAAATGGAAATCTAACAAAACCAAGTTCTATTCAAAGACAACTATGATGCTTTAAAGACCAACAACAATCACAATTATTGAAAGTACCTATGGATTCATACACACTCCTATGGAGGTCTGAGGGGTGGGTCCACCCCCCCGGCCTGAGAGTCTTTGGGGTTTTGGGGGCATGAGCCCCTGAGAAAACTTTTTTTGCCCTTTTTTTTACTTTTTGATTTTTGATTGAGTTTTCTGTTCAAAAATGAATTTCAGAGTTCAAACAACAACTGTAACTATCTGAAGCATGCACCTCAAATACTAAAACAAGAATTTAAGAATCAAACACCAAACAGGGCTAAGAAGCATACCTGACACCGCTTCTATAGGTGTTGAACAGGGCGTTACCAGCCTAAGCACCGCTTCTTACCCACAGGAACACAGTGGTGCCACCGCCTATGCAGGTTCACACTAGAGCGTTACTAGGGTCTCCCACCGCTTATTTAACACATAAACAGAGTGGTGGCACCATGTTTCTCTAATAGGGAAAAGGTAGTGACAACTCCAGAACTGCACTTATAACACATATCAGGAGCGGTTCCTGAGATGGAGATTTGAAAAATAAAAAAAGCAACAGAAAATTAAGTTACATTCAAAGAAATGGAACCAGATAATCACCAGAAAACCTAGTGAACCAAAAATATGAAGATCCAAAGGCAGATAGAGGCAAATCAATCAAATTCAAAGCAGATCTACAGATCTATCAATTGAAAAAGAAGATCTACAAACTGGAAATGAAGGTGGAGGTTTCAACTTACCAAAGATTCATAATTTGAATTAGTCCCCAGAAGAGTCACCAATTTTGTTAGCCAGAAATACGCACCTCTTGCAGACAAGAGCTGGTTCCCTAGATATGAATGGTTCAGATATAGAACAAAACACAAACACCAAATGTTAAAGTTCCCCTAGATTTAGTTAATCACATGAATGGAATTCCATGATACTTCTCTCAAAGGTTGTCCTCACTATCCTCACAGAAGAACTTGTAAAAGATTAAATACAACAAGAAAATGATTATCATACAAGATAATCAACTAGATCTATGCTTGTGACCAAGGAATCAAACAATATATACATATGAAATAGTAAATATGGGAAAGAAAAGACATTTTTTATTAGAAATGATTGGAGAGGATACAACCTTCATGACTTGGTGTTGAGAGTTCCTTCCAATGGATCCTTGCCTCTAACTTCACCTTGCCTCCAAAGACTCAAGAATGATTTTGACAGAGTTTGGGTATGCAACACAATTCTTCCTCCTTTTGCCCATGGGGGGTGAGCCAGTATTTAAAGGCATGGGGGGATAGGTATGGTTGAGGATCTCATGGGTGAGGTGGAGATAAGATCCTAAAAGGGAGGATCTAGAGCTCCAACTGGTCCTAAACCATAGGGATGAGGCTCCACAGAGTTCAGCTTCGAGAAGCCTCTCTAAGCTTCTCTTTTTGCCTTGAAAACTTGAGCACCGCTCCTCCAATGAAGAAAAAAGGCAGTGTTAAGGGGGTAACTCTGCTTGCAGTAGGGATAGAAGTGGTGGCACCTCTCTTTGTTCATTTATCAGGATAAATGCTACCCTAGCACCACTTGGGTAACGCTTTTTGTCAGTGGAAGACGAGTGTTACCAGCTCAAAACAAGGAAAAATTGTAAGGGGATATTTTTGGCTGTCATTTCTCAAGGGAAAAACTTGAGGGATTGAAGCAGACAAGGGAATACCTATCTCATAACATGATGGTGATGAGATTTCGGTGTAATAGACATTTTCTAAGACATAGATCTACCTTGTATTCTTGTGGCTATGATCAATTATTGAGCATGGATCCACCTTGTTTACTTGTGGTCATGATTCCTTTATATTTTATATGGCACTTTTTTGCATATTGTGTGACCATGATAGTTACATTAGTTATACACATGTTGGATCCACCTATATATTTATGGTGATCATTTGTATATGGACATATATGTCCCAGAGATCATTTTTGACTGACATTTATCTCTCTTTCAGATACCTTCATTCGAGCCTATGATCTTAGATTCTCCATCTCTTTGACTCCATACTTAGTTGTTTCCTTTATAATGTGTTTCAGCTATCGTATTCCCCTCTAACCTCAAACATTAGGGGGAATCTGTTATAGCTTAAAATGACACATTATCTTCCTATGACCACTTTCCCATGTTTTTGTCGCATGTCGACACTTCCATGGAAACATTTCATGAAAGTCACTGAAAAAACACCTATATTGTAAGAGCCATATCTATACTTTTTGTAACTTTGTTTGACCTCTTCTATAGACTATTGGAAAGGTATCTGAATAAGGAAAAACTTTCCAGAAGACCCTAAATCCTGAAAATGCCTTGAAGTACCCTAAAAATGAGATTTTTGACCTAACCACGACTTTGCTTAAGGGAACCCATGGTTATACCTTTGCATTCGCAACTCCGCTTCACTGGACCCATTATTTTCTCATGTAGTGGTAAAAAAATATTAAAATATGGTTAATTCTTGAATTAGGGTTAGTTTGGTTGGTTTTGGAATTGATTTGGAAGTTGTAACTGATCCCTATTCAACCCCTACTCTTCAACAAAGTATATAAGAGAGGGAGAGAGGTTTATGGAGGGGACTTGAACCTTTGCATTGTTATGCTGGTGGAATTGGGACTCTCATTCCCCCTACCTTTTCCCTAGATGTCATATTCCTATGTTGCAGAGCTTGGAGGTTGAGTTCCTTGGATAAGAGAAGCAAGAGAACCAGATCAAGGTTTCATGAGGTGCCTAGCTTGAGGAGAAGGTAATTTGTGTACTTCTTCCATGATTAATAAAGATGCGATGCTCTTCCTCTTCCAAATCAATTTTTCTTGTGTATTGAATCTCTATTTATGATTATATGATAAAGCTTATCAGATTAGGGTTTCATATTTTTTTGAACACAATCTCTTTTCATATAGTCTATTTGGTTTGAGGAAGGTTACGTTTGTTTTGCAGGTCTCTTGGAGTAAGAGGGGCAAGAGGAGGATTGAATGGAAGCTTGGATCAACCTTCATTGATTAAGGTATGAACCTATTTGATCTATGAATATTGTTTATATTTTTCTTACAGAACTATATGAATTAGTCTTTAAACCCTAGTATGTTGATGGTCTTAAACCCCATCTATAGGAACATTTTCCTCTACAACAACATGTTTGACCTTCAACTACTGTATTCAAATGGTTAAGATTCAGACTTTATTATATGGATTTGGATCATGCCATATTCTGTGACACCACTCCAGCTTTTGAAGATAAGTTATTGTACTCATGTGGCTATAATCCACTTTGTAAATAATGTGTGGAAGTATATCCCGTATTATATGATGTATATGTATCTTGTAAAGGAGCTAGTGTTCCACATTATTGAACATGGAATCCTTAGTAATGATTTCTGTAAAAATGACATCTATTTTGTTTTTTTCCAGTACTTCCTTGCGACCTGGATTCAAAGTCCTCTAAGCTAAAAGTTTGTAATGTCTTTTGGCCATCCTTATCCTCTGACTTCACACATTATGGGGAATCTATTATACCTAGAAATAGTACTTGTCCATCTGAGTGATGATACACAATGTGTAGTCATAAAAATGACTAGATGGATAGAAGTAGATTCAACAATATAAGAGGATTATACCTTGAATACACATTTTTCACTGTAGTATCAATATTTTTTTATTATGAGTTCATCTTAAAAATGTGACTTTCCTTCCGAAAACTTGCATACCATACGCGAGTTACACATAAGAAACCCCCGTATCTACCTCAAAAGATGAATACATGAATTTACTTAAAGAAAATCGCATACCATAAACAAGTTTCCTCCTTACAACTAACGTATTTCATTAGAATTCATTTAAAAAAATCTAACTAATCATGGGGAAGTTGGGGTCGGTTCGGAAACCACCCTAACTCCCATAACTATCCTAACCTCACAACCCTGCCTCCTAATCGAACTATAAAAAGAGGATATGGGCTAGGGGAGAGTGGGATATTTTGGAGGCAAAGTGATGCTGGAGGATTTCCTTGGGAGAAGAGAAGCAAGAGGGCTCAGATCTAGGTTTCAAGGAAGCTTGAGTAGGATGATGTATATGTAATTGTTCCAGACACTTCATGTATAAATAAAGTATTTTCCTTCCAGGTCTATTGTAATGCATATTTCAATTGTTTATGGAAATGACCTAGGTTATGATGATTTAATTTGCAGTCCTTATACATTCTCATATTGCCTATATTATAACAATTGAAAGTGCTTTGAGACAGGTTATTTCTTTGTTGCAGAGATTGAAGCTTTGGAACAAAGGAGAATTTGGATTGAAGATCAAACTAGCACCAGCCTTTAGAATAAGATGCATCCTCTCTTACCCTAAGATTTTTCTTTGATATATGGTTGTACTATCTCATCTATCTTTCAATAGAACCCTTAGTATGTTGGTTCCCTCAAACCCCAACCATAGGATGAATTCTCTAACAACAGAACTTGCCACTCTATTGGGGATGTTCCTTTGTTTTGGGATCTCTTTGTTGTAATTTTCTTCTAGTTTGTCCTTTCTGGTCTTGTTTGTGTCTTACATTAATACATATTCAGTAAGTTTGAGTCAAATTCTCAGCATTCTAGGTCTATTTTTCTTCTTTTTGAAAGTTTTTTGAGGAATTTGTGGGTAGAGTGTACTTACAGTCTCATATTCTTAGAGAATACACATTTTTTTCATAGTACAGTCGCGTATGGTACAAGGTTTGTCCACTGAAAAGTCACGTATTTCTTGTAAGTGGATGTTTAAAAGGCTAGGGTTAAGTTCCTCTAAGTTTTCTTTTTGAATGTCTGCATTCTTCTAATTTTATTTTTAGTTTTCATTGGTATATTGTGACTTGTCTAAGTCTATGTTTGTTTATATTGTAAGCCTCCTTCAGTAGGTTGGTTTGAATATTTGTAGAACACTTCCTAGGTCTCTCCACTTGGTATTTGTTTGAACTAAGAGTAGGTAGGGTATGTGTTTGTCATTTTCTGATGATGTTTGATCCTACTTACAGTCTGGTTTCCTTTTAAGTTAACTTAATTCCTTCTTTTTCAAGATTGGAACAACCTTGTCGTATAGGCTTTTGGTAGTTTGTCCAAGTAGGGTATTTTAAAACTTCTCATGGTCTTGGAGGTTTGCGTTTATGAGGTATTAAGATTGAGTATTGTTTCTGTAATGTTTCATAGTCATAACTTACATTTGTGCATAATTGTACATGTTTTCATTTCATTTTTGAAAAACAAATTAAAAAACAAAGAAATTAGGTGCGTATTAAGATTAAGTAGTTGCATTTGCATTATTATTTCAATTTTCAAAATGGAAAAGACAAATATATTTTCATTTTCAAAGTTAGCTAGGTAGCTTTAATTAGTTTTGTAAAACAAAAATATAAGTGGCAATTTCAAATTGAAGCATTTTACATCATTTTTTTTTCACTTTACTGTTGAGTCAAAACACCACAAGTTTCACGATCATTATCTTGAGTAAATAAAAACCTTAAAAATAACGCTTATAACTTAAAATTTATTAGTAACATTTTCTTTTTAGGGATGACATTCACTATATTAGGCTAGGGTTTTGTACTAGGGTTATATTTAACTATCCAAAACCATTTAAACTCAAGCATAGTGGCTTGTCAGTTAGGAAATCCATTTTTACAAGGAAGTGAACCGAAAATATCCTCTAACATAGGAGTCAGGCATGAGGTCGCGTGAAGAATGGGTTGCAGAGATACCGCTCTAACACTTAGTCTAGCATACACCAGAACTAATGTGCGTTTGGGGATTCAATTAGTACCACCTTTGGACCCGTATGGTGTTGGCACTGTTTGAATTTTGGGATTTGCTACCCTACCCATGCACACTAGTTGGACTAGCGACTGTTCTTCTGGACCTTCGTTGTATATTTGGTAGCCTCAGTATCTTGACCAAGGATTCTTACATAGGTTATTGTGGAATGTTATTTCTTCTATACCTACGGAAGGCTTGGGAGGAAATCCCTTACATATAATTTAGGAAAGCGGTTTAGTGATTCAAGTGTTTGTACCCAAGGAGGTGTATTATGGACCTTGGGTAACTTTTCTTCTCCCTTCACTGGTTAGTCCTGGGCCCTCATCATTCTAGGCTCTCCTTTGGAGCCCCCATCGTCACCTCTAAGGAAGAGAATTAACACAAGTGGTTAATTTGAATCAACTAACCAGTATCAGTGAATATACGAGATAACATGAACTAATATATATTCAGCTTGACCTTCTGTTGGTAGAGATCGAAGATTTGCAAGCTGAAGAGTTTGCAAGAAATTATAACTCACCTCTCAGTGATTTAAGAGATATGGTACTTATACAAATTTGACTATTTAGTCAACTTGGGTTTGGTGTCCCTCTAGGTGTTATATTGTCCAGTTCAAAAGAAGGATTGAGGGATATTTATACCCCTACCTCTTCTATGTTAGTTAGTGGATTATCACCTCCACATGTGCCACCAATGGTGTCATTAAAATTCACTTCTTCAACTCCTGTTTCACCAAGAAATAGATTCATTAGTACTCCAATACTCGCCATTCCTACCACTGTTCTGTCTAATATATTAGTCACTGGGATACCCAGTGTACCATTCACATCCTCTCCTCTTTTTCAGAACTTTAAAAAAAACCCTAGTATTTCCGATTCTTTTGTCCAAGGGTATCCTTGGTATGGAGGGAATATCCCTGCATCCTCTCCTTATGTAGGTTCGGCACCTACTTATTCAGGTGTATCCTCGAGAAGTTAGAATCAATTTTTAGGACTCATCTTTCAAACTTCTGGCCAGGTTTCAACTGCAGCAATTAGAAGCCGTGCTTTTTCACTTTTTGGTGGAAGAACTATTTCTCCCGTGTCTATGGCACCCATTTTAGTTGGAAGCAACCAGACCCATTATAGTGCACCTTAGGTTAGTAATCCCTTGTATTTTGGGTGGAATCCTTTCCATAACATTTCCACTTCGCGGCCAATGGCCGGGGGTAACCCAGACCAACCGTATAGGAACATAAGTGAAGGAACTTCCTCAGACCAAGATCCTCAATATCCAACTCTGGATAGGCCTGGACTCCCTTTTCTGGCAACGTTCAATTTTCCAGATATTTCAAAACTAATGAACGACCATGTGTTCCACCCCGACTTGGCCACCAGTTCCCATTAAACTACCTTTAGATATTCAAAATTTTTAAGGGAAAGAGATGTTCTCTAGAGGAAGTTACTCAAGTCCCTTTAACCACCATGATTCAAAAGATAGTTAAACAATTAGGGTTTAGTAGCCAACTTATTTTATATCTAAAGAACAACTTCATCAAAGAGTAGTTATCCATCCACCTTTTGCATCTTCCAATTTTGTTGTCTCCACATACTATATGGTCCATGGGACCCCCATCCCACTTTGCTAGGAATAATGCATTCCTTTTTTTACATTTAAGTATTATGGATATTATAGAGTGTCGATTACATGCATTGTATTTGATCTTGAACAATTGAATATGTACTATTTTTTTAACTCCACAGAGAACTAACCTAGAATATCATGATTTTTTTATTTCATACTTTAATTTAAGAAGGAAGTCTCAAAAATGTGTCTCAGTTGCATCCCTACAATATTAATGAATGAATCATTTAAACTTCTCTGAAGTTGGGCCCCTTTATTGTTCTAAATGTCTTATGTGTTTTGCATCAACTATTTCCTCCCACTTGCTAAATGTATGGAACGATTACTATGGAATGGAAATAAATATTTAATTTTTTTACTTTCAACTATTATTTGATGCAATATCTTAGCCACCTGATCCACTTTCAATAATTGTGGATGTAAATGGTAATGAGTTTGTTATAAATGCATCTTGTTATCTAAGGGGGAAATAAAAAGAAGTACCAAATCTATAAAAACATGGAGGATATTGCATATTCCCAATTTATGATTATCATATGATATTGAATCTTGTATTTGATGGGGTTGTAGATCAATACCTTTCCATAAAAAAATACTAGCAATAACATTATTTTTTAAAGTTTAAAATGTTGATATTTTTCAAACCATACCTTAAAAATCAACATTGTTATAAATAAAATGAATAAAATTATATATATATATATATATATTCTCTCAAACATAAGAGGAAAATCATATTTAAAATAAATAAATTAATTAATAAAATGAAATAATCTTTAAAAACTATTGAAAAAAAACCTTTCCTCGCCTCACTTCCCTCACTCTTTGAAATTATAACAAATATAAAACATAAAACAATTTTAGAAAAAAAAACTAAAATGAAAAAAACAAATGAGCAGTGAGGAATGTGTGTAATATGGGTGTGTTGGCATTGTACTCTCTCTGAACCAGGTTCAGTCCCTCTTTTGCACACAACAAATCCCAATATATCACCCTGACAGAGTGAGGCTTAGTCGGTAGCACCTGCGAAGCAGATGTGGTCTCATTCGAGATATCTTTCTATGTGTAACTGCCAGAACCATGTTTCCGTAGTTGGGTGGGGGATTGCTGGTCCCTTGGTATTCTACTGAGGTGCTCAACAAAGGATGATGGGTGGGGTCTTTATACTTATTATGCACAGTCAAGTTGCGACACAATTCATCCTTCGACACATATTATCACAATAAAATCGATGCAGCATAGATACATTTAATAATAACAATGCGACAGGTACATATAAACTCATTCATAAGAAAATACATAACCACTTATTCCCAACAACATATATATGCAATTCAAGCACATTCGTCATTCACACATATAACACATCATCTAACGTGGAAACCCATCTGAGAAATACCATTAAGATGCTCTTCATCTATCATGAGAAATATATGGCACCCTTTTGTTTGCACACTAAGCTGCATGCTTTGTTTTAGTTATTTTTTTCTTATCTATATAGACTTCTTACTCCTTCATGCTCTCTGGTCTTCTGTCGCTATTCTTTCTCTACTTAACTCTACTAATGATATGCACACAACCTGGACTGAATAAAATTCCTCTATGACTCTACTAACGATCCACACATGTCCTGGATTGACTCAATCTCTTCTACTCTTCTGCGCACTTAGCTGCAAGTTCTTCAACTCCTCTCTATGACTCAACACACTAACAGACAACACAACTTAAATAACTTAAAAATGACCTGATCCCACACATGCTAAAAATGACCAGAGGCTAATGAGGCTATAATGAGGCTAACCCTCATATAGCTTAGGGTTCCTCCTTTTATAGAATCTTACATGTCACTTTCATCCGACTTCATATAGTTAGCCAATAGGTCACCTTTCCTATTTTATAGACACATGACAGTAGGTACTAATGAACCGACTTACAAAGATGCTTTCATACTTGTGACTTCCGCCGAATCTAGCTGACTTCATGCCCACAATATTTTCGTAATGTTGCTTTCTAGTGGTTGCACAACTGCACGCCTTCTGACATGGTTTATTCTGTCACATATTTCCTTTTCACATCCTTTCCTTTGGTTGCGGGTTCTCCTCTGTTGCGAAATCTCTTCTTCTATTATCCCAACTTCTTCTTCAACTGCTTCTTTCCTTATCTCTTTCTTATTTGTCTGCTTCTGTTCCTCTTCTGTCGCTTCCTCCTTCCTTACTACTTATTCTACCTTTTCCTTCCTTCCTTCCTTCCTTCCGTCCTCGATTGCTTATGTCGTAGCTCCTTTCCCTTCTTTTCATTCTTTTGTTCTTCCTTCTCTACTTCTGTCGTAACTACTTTTACTTCTTGCGACTTGACTCTTTTCATACTTGGGAAGAACTCTAATTGAATTATGTCTGTCTTTACCTAGGCCCAACATGCTCACAACACTCACATGTGGATTGTCCTGAGCCACGCAAAGCTATTCCTCCATTTCTTGACTTGTGCTGACTTTACCTTGAAAATATTGGAATATTTTTAGGATCTCTTATGTCTCTTATCGCACATCTTCCTCTACTTTCTGCAAGTTTTACACAAGGTCGAAACTGAGGTGTTCCAACGATATGATCCTTGTTTCTTCCACTTCTCATTGTACTCTTTGATGTGTAGGATGAATAATGCCTGCAATCCACTCTGCTTCAGCCTACAACTCTATAACCTTTTCATTTCTTTCCCGTTGTTGTGTGTGCAATCCTATAAGTTGTTGGTGCAATTTCTTCATTTATGTCACCTTAGCCATTTTTTCTACTAAGGGAAACTTTTTCATCGCACTCTTCATTTGGCTTACATTTTCCTCAACTGTGCGCAAATCCTCTATGATTTTTTCTAGTTTTGCATCATCTATCAATGATTCCCATGCCTGAGAGACTTGGTCAAGTGCATTAGTACATAACGCTTCTAATTCTTTTATCTTTGTTGTAACTTTTGTTGCTTCTTTCCTTCTTTCTTCGATCGGTTAAAGTTATTGTTTCAGAGAACTAGGTAGGACGAGATGGAATAGCTCATCAAGATCACCGATTCTGAAAGTTGAAGACAAAATCCGAAGTGCTTGCTTGGGAATTCTTTCCTTTGGCTTCTGATGGCTACCTATTTTCCCCATATTATGTCTATACATCAGATAAGGAACCAAGTATTTTAATTGAATTTATCATCTATCTAAGCATCATTTGCATAAGTTTGAAGGCTATTCCATGAAATTTATAACAAGGTATATTTTTACTATTATTCTATCTCATTTGATTCATTTTTAAAACATAAATTTAAAATATTACATCTAATGATTTGGGATATAGATCTTTGGTTATTATGCATATTTCTCTCGCTGGTCTGGTACCTAATCCTGCACTTAATATGACACCAGCAGAACAAAGGGACAACGGTTCAAATGGTGCAAGATTCGATTGAAGTCCATCTATGGGTTTTTTCTTTGTTGTATCATGAAGGTTACGAGTTACCATATTGGGCTCAGATTGTTCCAGGAGGTCGTGGACCTAATTTCAAGCAATATATAGATTCGACAATGATGTTTCCGATCATTAATTTAGGAACCTGATTTTAGGCTTCATTTTTGAGAAATCTATGATGAATGTGGTGAAACAATTCAAAACCCACTTCACAAATATGGCCATTTACCCATATTGGCAAACCGTTTGTGGAATTTCGGAATGAATTTGGAGAAATCCTTTCCATAACAAACGTGATTTTCCCAGATTGGTATTGGTCATGTTCTGGGTTGTTGAACAAATTTCTGATTTTTGGGGATGGGTCTTATCCATCTATCCATGAATTAATGTATAAATAAATCCTTAGAAGGATGAGGGAAGGGGGGATCAATGATTAATGATGATATGAATAAAACTTATTTTGTTACAACTCGTTGAGAATTTGTGTCTTGAGATGTTGTATTGATTAGTTCTTGCATCAATGGAGTGTGAAATATCTTGATTCAGTTTGTGCATTAGACATATCTAGTTTCTAAGCTTCTCTAGGGCATGCATACCCATTGGAACAGGCCCACCAATCAGGTCACACAATTTTCACTTGTATTTTAATTCATAGGTTAATTAGTTTGATTTCTGAAAAATTAAGTGGAAATTTCATTACAGATTTGTTATGTGTTTGCATTCTGTAATTAGTTTGTATTCTTCAAATTGATTAGTAATAAATACAACTCAAATCAACACCATGTCACTCAAGGAATTGATACACTATATTTGATTCAGTTCAAATTCTTTTTATATGCTGTCAATTTAGTAGTTTCCATGCTACTCTGTCTACGAATTTAATGATTACTTCGCCAACAATTTAATTGCTTCACACATTCCCACATTCAATTTTCATAAAGAGTACTTTGTTTTTGGTAGTTCTTTCACAGCCAACGCATTCTTTTAAATCAAATATCTTCATGCCTATTCCATTACCCACACATCTACTATTGAATTTCCTTTTACTCACTTTGCTTCATTGATCAAATTTCCCTTTCAAATATGCATTCCAGTCCATTCATTACACCTTCCTTTCAGTTGTGTCAACACATATTAGAATAGAGATTTAGTATTTATTTAAACATTTGCATTCACATGTATATATTAAAACACAAAAACATATATTTTGAAGTGCATTTATTAACTACAGATCTATGTGTGTTTTGCTTCTTAATTATTCTTGTCATAGAACACTCTTCCACTTATTTCTTATATCCTTGATGATATGATATCATTTCTTGTTTGGTTTAATTCTCTCAAGCGCCATAACTAAATGAATATCAATCCAATATTGCATTCCTTTCAACTTTGTATTGAATGTGTGCCTCATACATTTCAATCTCTGAGTCAATTGCAAAGGTGTTCTTTTCTTTCACATATTCGTTACTGGATTTTATATGTTACATTCCATATCACAATTACAAGGAGTGTTCATTCATTTCACATTCAGTTTTTTCTGCAGATTTGTCAGTCCATTACAATAGGTATTTCTTTATTTTTCCTTTTTGCATTCTTCTTTTCATTCATTTTTCTCATATGATCGATGCATTTGACTAAGGACAAAGTTTGAGTTTAGATTTCATTTCTTATTTGTTTGATTGCTTTTATGATCAACTAGTTTGCATGGATATGGTTTTCTCATAGTTTAATGACCTTTTATTTTTCATTCCTTGTGTTCTTGCACCCATATTTTTTTTTTGTTCTGGTTCTTGTATTGCACTTCGTTCCTACACTAGTTTAGCATTTCCATTCTTGCACTTGGTTTCTATTGTATAGCTTCAATCACCAACACAAAGATTAAAGATTTAAATTGTGAGAAATGACCTCTCTGTAACGTGATTCTTCCTAAAGTGTTGGGATATTCCTGTTTCTTGTTTCTATTGCATTGGAGTGTGTTTATCAGCATTTATATTAGGCTATATTAGGCTAGTTTAAGATTTTACCCCACACATATAGTGTTTTCACCTCATAAGATTACCTCCATGGGTTAACAATTTAATGTCAAGATTATTAGTGCATGTAATTTTACCAACAGCTTCTTCCCTCTCACAGGAAGACCATGCTGCTCAAATTCTTCTTCATCAACAATGCAACTCGATGTTTAATCATCTCCTCTGTTTTATTAATGATGAAGTCTGCCATCTCATTGACCTCTTCCATTTATTTGACAATGAAATCCGCCATCTCATCGTCGTCTTACTTTTCTTCATCATAATTTTCCATTTCATCTTCTTCATTTAAACACCATCACCAACTATATTTTGAGATTCTTGTATATATTATGGTGATGATGATGGCATTTATCTTTGTTTTCCATTATCCTAACACGGGTTTAGACCGACGAGTTCTCAATGAATATTGTGCACTCTGGTGAATCATTCCACAATTTTGTCCAACGGTTTTGGTGGAATATCATTTAGCAATCGGATTTCAACCGCTACTTCTTCATCCTTCATCAGTAGTGCTGAGAGAGCTTTACTCTTGTGGGAACTAGAATGTTTCTTCATTGACTAACCTAGTAGGTTGGTTTGTATCATTATCTCAGGGATGACTGGAACTAGATCAACTTCCAATCCTATCCCTACCTACATGGAACATATCCGAAAACATCTTCCTCAATCAACATAGGTAACATAGTTTCAATTGTGGAGTCTGTGAGTGCAGGGACACAAGGATTCATAGTAACCATACTTCTGTAAACAACAAACTTACTTCGGCCCTGGGAGTTGTAGAGATAAATTTCTCATTCCAGCATATCCGACTAAATTGAAAGTGAAGGGTGAATGCAAGTAATACCTACTCATTTGATTAGCCAGACCTTCACATGCACACACATCGAGTGGGATAGTGGAAACACAATCTGTCATGTGGATTACCTGTTCAAATCATCATACCTAAACTGCCATGTAACCCACCAATTTCTGATATAACATCATTGCAATCATGAACGAAGTGACTTAAAAGCATGCCGCCAAAATCTCTCAAGATTTTGAAATTAATGACATGCAACTGTCATATCTGCGATTCTCATATTTATTGTGATATCGTTGCACTCCTTGCGACCTGTTTTCTCCTTTGACAAATCTTATTTTATTGCAAAAACATCACATTCCCTATGACCAGTTTTCCTCCTTTTTTAGGTTTCCATTTCTTGTGACAGATTAAGTGTCTTTGCCCTGAATTTCTGGTCTTTTCCAGACATTGAGTATGTGAGACTTCACCTTTTTACAGCGGCATACTAGCAGTCTGCAAACAAAATTTTCCTCTTTTTATTTCTTTTCTCTTCTCTCTCTCTCTCTCTCTATTATGCAACCAAGTCATTGCTATCGTAATACAGCTTCAACTGACTTCAATTAACCAGTACTTTAACTTCTATTCCATCTAACTTTTTCAATTTCACTGCTCCTCCGTCATTGATCTCCTTGACGATATACGGTCCCAACCAATGTGTTTTCAACTTGCCAGGATGCTTGAAAAATTTGGTGTCATACATAAGAACAAGTCCTATGACCTGACACTTCTTGTTCTTAATGTGTCGATCATGCCATACTTTTTGGATTTACTTTTCAACATTTTAATGAAAGCCTACGACAAAACATTCTTCTCCCAGTTGGAAAAGTTACGACAATATTTCTTCGACAACATTGACATCTGTCATTTCTGCGATCACAATAATTCTTAAGCCCAGGACAATATACTCCATAGGTATCACAAATTCTTGTCCATCCACCAACCGAAACGGAGTTTGGCTTGCCAATTTTTTACAAGTCATGTGATATGCCCATAATATTGCTGATTTTTTTATATCCCATTCATCCCTTCAAGCATTAAAAATATTTGTCATTGTTTTTTCTAGAATTTTGTTAAAGGATTCGACAACTCGATTTGCTTGAGGGTTATAAGGTGCTTTCCTTCTATGGTGAATCTGGAATTCGTCCGTGAGTTCTGCAATCAACTAGTTGGAAAACTACGTACCCAGATCAATTATTAAAATCTTTGGACATCCAAATCGTGTCATGACATTCTCAAATAAAAAAATCATAGTGGTCGCAGTAGTACAATACTTTACTAGTGCTGCTTCATCCTATCTGATTAGGTAATCAGTCATAGTAATAATATAGTGTGCACCAGTGCACTTTCCTGTCGGACTGATAGAACCCACAAAATCAATGGCCCATTTATCAAATTCCTACAAAGTTATCTGAGGTACTAATGGAGATTAGGGATGCACACACGACTATTTGCATTGTAACCCATGTGTCATACGTGCCTTTCCTATATATATACTCGCGTATACCTTAATTAAATGTTAAGAAATATAAATCACGATTAGTCAAGATTAGTTGATCCTTAATTAATTACTATCTCAACTGTCTCAACCATCTTAACCTTTCAAACTCCTCTATTTTCCCATGTATAAATAGAGGAAATGAGATGGAGCTAATCAATCATTCTTAAAAGAGAAAATTATGTTGGCGGTATGCCTTCAGACCTCTTCAAGCAGCAGAACTCAGTGTCCTTACTTTGCAAAGGAGTCCTTGTTTCAGAATATGGGTTGTAATATCACCATTCTCTGTTTATGAATAAAGAAAGTTCTTATTCCAATATTTGTATTGTTGCATTCTTGTATGTGATGAATTATGAATTGTTTAATTATTTTATTATGAACCTGCATATCATTAATCATTGACATATATACACAAAATATTTTTGGAAGGATTTGTCTTTTGCAGGTGAATTGGAGAAGCCCTGAAATCTTGGAAGGAGACAGAACGAAGAGAAGACCAATCTTGGATCAACCATCATAACAGGGTATGCTAAGCTTCCTTCCTATTCCTATTTCATTTTCTAGACAAGATGATTGTCTGCAAGTGTCTTAGTAAGTTGGTAACCCTAGAGACCCTAGGTTACAAGGGTGCATTTTTCTGAACAACAGAACTAGTGACTCCACTCGAGAGTCCAGCCTACCGTGGGTCTGTTCTTTAGGTTCCCTTACAAGACTTTGCTTGTTTTTAATTATGGGTGTGTTTAGTATTTTTTCTTTTGATTTATGGTGTGGCTTGTTCAGAACCTTGTTGCTAGTCTTTTTTCTTCGAAAAAAATTTAGCAGCACACATGGGTTGTCTGCATAGATATTCGCGTGTTTCACTATGTACATGCAGGTTTCCTTTTGGACAGTCATGTGTCGTACACGGGTTGTCTACATAGACAGACGCATGTTTCCTGTAGCATCCTTTTGGTCCATTAGCGTTGGTTTTTCCTTGTTTTTGGATTTTTGATTTATTGTTGGGGTTTTATTGTTTACATGACTCTGTGAGTCTGAGGTCTGTACTTCACACTGTTCACTTTATTTCTTCAAGTCCTTGAGATTTTGTGTTTGATTTTGTTTCATTGGTGAGTGTAGGTGGTCCTCATACTTGGGTTGTAAGTTTGGGTGCTTGTATTATAGGTCAGTAATCAAGTCCTTTGAATGATTTGTGCTCTGTACTGCTTCTTGTAGTCTGATTTTGTCACTCTTCTTTTGTGGATCTGGTAAGTTTTGAGTTTGTTGGTTCCTCCAAGTTAGGGTTTGTTCCAGTTTCTTTCTTTTGGTTGAAGTGGGTTAATTTGGGATCTTTTTGCCTCATTTCAATTTTGTATGCTTAGATTAGCCAAATTTTCTCAAGTTTGCATTCGTTTGCATAGTAATTTTTGAAGTTGTTTGAAAAGAAAAAAACAATTTTTAGTAATTAAAAGAACAACCTATTAAAAAGAACGACATAATTATAAATTATTAGTAAGTTTCTCTTTTCTAGGTTCATACACCAACTAGCTTAGGCTAGACGTGTGGATTGGGGAGTTTAACTCTCCACTAGTATTTGATTTTAGATGTAGTTGTCCAATCACTAGGTAAATCCTCCTTTGTATTGAGTGTATCTGGGAAGCTCCTCTCACACAAGAGTTAAGCATGAGGCCACGTGAGGACTTGGACTAAGGAGATAACCCTTCGATTCCTTGTTCGATCATAGATCAGGATTTTTACACATCTGGGGACTTTTGTCAATACCACCTCTTGGGCCCCGTGTGGTGTCGGCTTAATGATATAATATCATAAAGTATTTATGAGCTGACACAACAAACTACATGAGTATATACCACTTTCCAAGGAGTTAGCCGCAACTTTTCACAACTAGTACTTGCACTATGGACAAATTTTTGTAGACATGAGCAGAGTTCAAAAAAACTTAGCACTGGTATTCCAATAGAAATTTTATGCTAACCTCACCACTATAAAAGAACTTGATCAATAGATCGACATAGATAAAAACAAGCTCAAGGAGCTTCATAACAAATTTGAGTCATGGTCCAAGTATATTCGGCCATCATAAAAGGAAGATGACAACTTGGTAACCTAGATGGATAAATTGCTCACTGATGCAAAGAATCGGCAAATGCTCCTAGGGGAAGACCTCTACAATATAAAACATGACCCCGTCACATAAAAAATTACCAATCTCACCACTCTCATCATTGTCAGCACATACATATAAATAATTTTACATGAATGGAAATATTTCTATTCTCAACTCGCCTCCTATTCCAATACCATTGTTGAATCTTGTAGTGCACTAGACCAACCTACCAATTCATCGATAGATTCCTATCCATAATAAACATATTTTGAACTCCCCTCTTCTCTTTAGGACGAAGAAAGATTTTGTTGGTGGGGGAGATGTTGGAGGAGCCTATTCGGCCAGCTGACTTGGTACTCCACCCCACTATGGTTGACTTAGTCAGTCGATTGGCCGACCGACCTGACCTTTGTAACTAAATAACTGAATGTAACAAGTATAAAATAGGTCATTGATCCAGATCAAAGATATATTTATTGACCGATCCTTGTATATTGTCTTCTTTATAATATAAAGAGAGTTACTGTTGTCCCACTTACTCTTGCAAATAGTATGGTTATGGTTATGATCATGTGAATTCTTTGTTTATATATAATTATGTATTGTTGGTAACCCCATGAACCCTCAGACTACAATAATGCCCAAATTTTGACTCCATAGCCCAACGGATAAAGCACTAGTCTTCTCACCCTAGATAATTTATTAGATTCTTGGCACATCACATGGAGGACCCATCCCACAAAAGGAGTCGATGTTGTCACCTAAAATGGTCGTTCCTAAAAGGTATTTTTGCATGTGGGGCCAATCCCATCAAATTTTTTAGAAATCAACCAAATGACATATTTCATTACAGGGAATGGATTAAGCAATTTTATGTGGCTCATTAATCATTAATGAGCTATCGAAATTCACTTCTAAGATCCAGAAGCACGAAAAAAGGATTTGTCCCATACCACTCATCTTGGGTGAAATTGAGTTTTCATTTCCAAAGGGTGATTCAGGTATAGTGAATGGTTGAGAAAGGTTTTTTAGGTTATTGATGATGTTGTAGATGACAAAATTGAATTTTGAGTTGTAAAAGTCTGAAAACACCATGAGACCTACTTTAGGAAAAACTGGACATATAGGAAGAATGAATTATTTGAAGGAAATTATTGGTTCATACATGTCTATTAGGGTCACTAAACATCATATAATTTATAGAATTCAACTCTAACCTACATAAATGCAAATTATAGGATTAAAATAATTCATGCAAAAGTGCCTTGTTTTCCTTTCTGATTTTAAAATCCTATATCAAACATGCATTATAACGTGTAATGTAACTAGTCGTTGGAAAACCCTATGTTTCTACTTTCTAGTTCCTCTAACAACATGTAATTTTGACTCCATATGCAAGAGATACATCATTATTACTCTCAGAAACCAAAGGGACACTCAGTTTTTATGATGGTTTCGGTCGAGTTTTCCATGCAAAATTATGATTGATAGTACTCCCTCTCCGGTCCATCATTCAAAGGGAAATTTTATGAGGATGTATATGAGGTTGGGAGATACACACCACACAATTAATTCATCCACACGTGACCCATAGAAGTGGAATTTTTTTATGACGGACTTTCCTTTCCTTCATGCCCATGTGATCCTTTCCTTCTTAAATCATGTATGAAAAGGACTTTAAATAACCCATGGTGGTAAAGGATATGACGAGGACTATCCATATTTATCCTATCTTGAGCGACCATTTGATCCAAGTTCCTCCAAATATAATAATGGAAATTCAAATGGAGACCAGATTTGAAATGTATAAGGATTCTAAGATGATAAAGATAAAAATTGACATACTTTCCTTCGCAAGTTACTACCTTTTGAATGATGGTAAGGGGATGTTAGATTTTTATCATTTAAGCTAGCATTATATTAGGATCTTCAACTGAGAGAATAACAAGCACAACAATCAAACATAAGAGATAATGAACACAATGTTTTTCCTCGAGGAAACAATAAAGGAGAAAACCTGTAACTTCCTCAAAGATAGAATCAACACCAAAAGCAAAACGCTAAAAATAGTAAGATGATCTCCCGACAGCAGTAGTCTCTCTCTCTCTTGTCCCAACAACTTCTTCTTTCTCAGTTATGCACTATAACTGAGTGTGAGTGAGTGTGTGATAAATAGAGGGGCTCACTCTCTATTTATACTAATTCCTAACTTGACAACAACTCACTAGGTCCGACTTCACTAGGAGAGTCTAATAACCCTAGGGCCCCACAACTGCGGGGAATTTGACCCTTGATCAATAGGAGCGTTACCCACAATGAATTTACATGACTTGTTTACATTATTGAATCTCTCTACAGGAACATTGGGGCATGACATGACTCAAATACATTACAGACACTTCTCAGAATAAACATCGGGGTACAATACATAAAATATATAAGTGAATACATTCCGAAGTTACAATTATATCAACACTCCCTCTTAACTAGGAAGGTATTCTCTCAACACAATTTATTAGCACAAGTCTTCTTCTCTGTATCATCCGAATCATTGTCAAGTTCTCATCATCTTCATCTTCAAGTCATCTTGTTCTTTAAGACATTTTCATCACTGGATCTAGATCATCACTGGATTTGGATCATCTCTGGATCTGGAACATCTTTGTTGGATCATCATCACAGGTGCTATCTCATGAATCTTATTGTCATAGGAAGTTCTACAGAGCCAACCCTTTTTCATGCTGGTTGTAGGCCTAGACTCCAAGTAGGTCTTCATCTTCCTCAACACTTATATTTGACCATGATAGGAAACTCATTCACACATCATGTCAGAAAGGCTCTGCACTTACATCTAACCATGATCGGAAACTTTATTCACACATCATGTTAGAAAGGCTCTGCACTTACATCTGACCATGATAGGAAACTTTATTCACACATCATGTCAGAAAGGCTCTACACTTACATATGACCATGATAGGAAACTTTATTCACACATCATATCAAAAAGGCTCTGCACTTACATCCGACCATGATAGGAAAATTTATTCACACATCATGTCAGAAAGGCTCTGCACTTACATCTGACCACTATAGGAAACTTTATTCACACATCATGTCAGAAAGGCTCTCAGCTCCAAGCTGAGTATTCCTGGTAACTGACCAGGTGCCTTCATTCTCCAGGAGAATGGCATTCAATGCTTATATCTAATCATGTGAGAGCACAGCTCACAGTCACCTCATAATGGGTCAACACTCATATCTGACATGGAAGGAACTAATCCTCTCACCATGATAGAATGGCTCAGCCCTTACATCTAACCATGGAAGGAAACAATCCTCTCACCATGTCAAAATGGCTCATGGACTCATCACTTCCCCTTAATCTTTTATCAGCCTTATACTTGAGCCCATAATCAACTGTACACTTTAGGTACCTTAGAATATGCTTTGCAACAATCAAGTGAACATGTCTCGGATTTGTTAGGAACTGGCTCAAGGTGTTCATAGCAAAGCCAATATCTAGTCTCGTATTCATCAGGTACATCAATGACCCAATCATCTGACGATACATCGTAGCATCAACCTAATCTGATGAAGCATCGCTCAATAGCTTTAGGTTTGATGCCATAGGTGTGGTCATGGCCTTGTAACCAATCATCCCAAATCTCTTCAGGATCTCTACTATATAATTCCCTTGTCCCAGGGTAATTCCATCTGCATTCTGCCACACCTCCATGCCTAGAAAATAGTGCATCATACCCAAGTCCTTCATTTCAAACTCGGTAGCAAGCTGCCTCTTCATATCATAAATCAACACATCCATACCTGTCACAAATAGATCATCTACATATAGTAGGAGTATCATTGGGTTACCATATTCAACCTTGTAGTAAAGGTTGGAATCTTCTTTGCTCTTGGTAAAGCCCAAACTGGATAGAAAGCTGTCAATTCTGCCGTACCATGTCTTAGGTTCCTATTTAAAACCATACATGGCTTTCTTTAATTTACACACATGAGATTCCCTGTCATGTGTCTCAAAACCAAGTGGCTGCTCTACATACACTTCCTCTTCCATTACACCATTCAAGAAAGTAGTCTTGACATCCATCTAGTGTATATTCCATTTCATTACTGCAGCCAAAGAAAGTATTGATCTGATGGAAGTGTATCTGGCTATAGGTGCAAAAGTTTCTTCATAATCTATTCCTTATTTCTGGAAGAAGCCATGAGCCACAAATCTTGCTTTATATTTTTCTATGCTACCATCTGCAGCATGTTTGATCTTGTAGATCCATTTGGAAGTTACAATAAACTTCCCTTTTGGTCTTGGGACAGTATCCCAGACATCATTCTTCATGACCGATTTATACTCTTCAATCATAGCATCCTTCCATTCTTTCCTTTCTGCTGCTTCTTCATAGTTGGAAGGTTCATTATCAATTAAGTCACATAATAAGGCTACATATTCGGAGCAGGACCTGGTCCTTTTTCTTTCTCTGTGATTTTCTTCTGGAGCCCCATATCTTTCTGCACCTTGGATAGCTTCTCATACACAAGTAGGTTTCCTCTTATGAGGATTCTTCTCTTGAGGTGGATCTACAGGTTCTTGAGGTTCTTGATCTTCTTCTTGAATTTATTCGTTCATGGTTGTGTCATGAATTCTTGGTGCTTCTGTTTCTTCAGGTTCTTTAGCAGGTCTCTTTCTATATTTGTTGTAAGCTGAGTTTTCGTCAAATGTTACGTCCCTACTGATGACGATCTTCTTGAATCCTAGGAAGTATATCTTGTAAGCATTTGAGCTTTCAGAGTATCCCACAAATATACCCTTCTTTCTTGAAGGATCTAACTTTGTCCTCTTTTCTTTTGGAATGTGTATGTATACTATACAACCGAATATTCTAAGATGGATGACTTCTGGTTTCTTTTTGGAAAAGACTTCTTCAGGTGTCTTGTTCTCAAGTAATATGTGTGGAGTATGGTTGTATACATACACCGCTGTTTTGGAAGCTTCTGCCCATATATGCATGGGAATATCTTGATCATGAAGCATGGCCCTTGCAGCTTCTTCCTTTCTGCAACCCCATTCTATTGTGGATTATATGGAGTGGTTAACTCCCTCTTAATCCCTGAATCTTTGCATAATTCTTTGAATTCATTTGATGTGGATTCTCTACCATTATCTAATTGAAAGGTATTGATCTTCTTTTCTGTGTGGTTCTCGATCAAGGATTTGAATTCCTTGAACTTGCTGAATACTTCATCTTTATTCTTCAAGAAGTATATCCATGTCTTCCTAGAAAAATCATCAATAAGGGAAACATAGTATACATACCCGCTTAATGAACTGGATGACATCGGACCACATACATCGGAGTGAATGATTTCCAATATTCCTTTTACCTTGCTCTAGCTACTTAGAAATGTCTTCTTTGTGTTCTTTCCTTTCACACATCCTTTGCAGACACCATCATGTTTTGTTTGAATTTCTAGAAGTCCTTCAACCGCTTTGCTTGCAAGTTGTGGTGCCCTGTAGTGCACATGTACAAGCCTTCTATGCCAAAGTTCATTTGTCTCTATTGATTCATGGTCCAAATCTTGTTCTGGTTGGCCCTTCAATTTGTATAGTCCTCCCTCTTGCTCTCCAATTACTACTGCATCATCTATAGTCTTTCCCTTTGGCCACATAAGGACTTGGCCATCTACAAATGCAACCCTCATGCATTTTGCATCTAATGTAGATATGGAGAGTAGGTTCTTCTTTAGTCCTGGTACAAATAAGACATCCTTCATCTTTATATACTTTCCAGAGTCTAGCTTATAGGAGGATTACTCAATACCTTTTATTGGATACTGGTAGTCATCTCCAAGTTTCACCTTGTGGGGTGATTCATGTTCTGATAGTTTCATAAAGGACTCTTTGAATCCTATCATATGTTTGGAAGCCCCATTGTATATAAGCCAATCATTTCTTCCATGTGTGATGTTTCTCGTGAGAGTGGAAATCAAAACATATTCTTCATCACTTGAAGAATCATCACTTTCTTGCTTGATTCTTTTTCAGGAGGGTTCATCATCTTCAGCAGCTTGAACATGACATCTTCTCTTATTTCCCTTCTTCTTGTGAGAGACATTTGGGTTCTTAGGACATTCTTTAGCATAGAGTCCTTTTTCCATCACATATAAAGCATCTGAATCTAGGTTGATTCTTATTAGATTTATTAGGATGAGAATTATTACCTTTGTGATGATTTGTTTTGCTATTCTTGGATTGTACTGTGAGAGCTTGATCTTCACTTCCCATATTTTATTCTTGAGCTGTTATTAGAGCTTCTTCTTGAGAGAATTCTTCCCATAGTTTGGTGAACTTAACTAGCTTCTTTCTGGAACAAATCCCTTAAATAAAGGAGTCCCATGATCTAGGGAGACCATTCAAGGTGGTCATTCCAATATCTGCATTCTCCACTTCTGCATCCACTGCTTCAAGTTGTTCTTTGATTTGGGAGACCCTTGTGAAGTATGACTGTATAGTCTCCACATTCTGGATCTTCACATTCTTCAACTGGTTCCTCAAAGTCATCTTCCGATTTATGTTCTTTCCTTCAAATAGTTTGGCAAGGGCATCAAACATAGCTTTAGGTGCCTTTAGGGAGGACACTTGTGGTATGAGGTGATCCTTGATTTAATCAGCAATAATCCTCTTAGCCATGATAATTTTCTTTATGTGTAAGGCCTTAGCCTGATCTCCCTCTGGGACTGGAACCTCCTCATTGATGTAGGATTCCAACTCATTTTCTTCCAGGACCAAGGAGATCCTATACTTCCAGGATTGGAAGTTATCAGCTCCCTCAAGATTTTCATCAAGCTTGGTATGATCAAACATATTAATTGAGAAACTCAAATGGAAATACAAAATATTTAGATCTTACCAGGTTAAGATGTTGGAATTGGATCTGGAGTTGAATTTCTGTAGAGTTGGTTCAAGAGTAGATTAGGGTTTGACTTTCTTGGAGTTCTGTCCAACCAAAAACTTTGATCTTGATCTCTAAACTTCGATTTTGAGGAGGAGATCAATCTAGGCCTGGGCTCACTAAAAAATTTCATTGCTGTGGAAAGCCCTAATTTTCGGCAGTAGTGTTGGGCCAAAAACTGAAAATGCTCAGAATTAGATTCTGCTTCGACAGAAAGATGCGCGCTGGAGAGGAGAGTCATGCCAACCTTATTTTTCTGAAAATCTATGGAGAGAGATCCAAAAAATAGGAAGACTTAGTTTCCATAGCTGCACAGTGTCTTCTTCTCAGGTTACCTCTGATACCATGTTAGATTTTTATCATTTAAGCTAGCATTATATTAGGATCTTTAACTGAGAGAATAACAAGCACAACAATCAAACATAAGAGACAATGAACACAATGTTTTTCCTCAGGGAAACCATAAAGGAGAAAAACCCGCAACTTCCTCAGAGATAGAATCAACACCAAAAGCAAAACCCCAAAAAAAGTAAGATGATCTCTCGATAGTAGTAGTCTCTCTCTCTCTTGTCCCAACAAATTCTTCTTTCTTAGTTATGCGCCACAACTGAGTGTGAATGAGTGTATGATAAATAGAGAGATTGAATCTCTATTTATACTAATTTCTGACTTGAAAATAACTCACTAGGAGAGTCTAATAACCCTAGGGCCCCACAACTGCGGGGACTTTAACCCTTGATCAATAGGAGGGTTACCCACAATGACTTTACATGACTTGTTTGCATTATTGAATCTCCCGATAGGAACATCGAGGTATGACATGACTCAAATACATTACAGACACTTCCTGGAATAAACATCAGGGTACAATACATAAAATATATAAGTGAATACATTCCGAGGTTACAATTACATCAACACTCCCTCTTAACTAGGAAGGTATTCTCTCAACACAATTTATTAGCACAAGTCTTCTTCTTTGTATCATCTGAATCATCATCAAGTTCTTGTCATCTTCATCTTCAAGTCTTCTTCATATTCAATTCATCTTCATCTTCAAGTCATCTTCATCTTTATGTCATCTTCATCACTAGATCTGGATCATCACTCAATCTGGATCATCTCTGGATCTAGAACATCTATGATGGATCATCATCACAGGTGCTATCTCATGATCCTTCTCATCACAGGAAGTTCTACAGAGCCAACCCTTTTTCATGCTGGTTGTAGGCCTAGCCTCCAAGTGGGTCTTCATCTTCCTCAACACTTATATCTGACCATGATAGGAAACTCATTCACACATCATGTCAGAAAGGCTCTGCACTTACATTTGACCATGATAGGAAAATTTATTCACACATCATGTGAGAAAGGCTCTGCACTTACATCTGACCATGATAGGAAACTTTATTCACACATCATGGTAGAAAGGCTCTGCACTTACATCTGAACATGATAGGAAACTTTATTCACACATCATGTCAGAAAGGCTCTGCATTTACATCCGATCATGATAGGAAACTTTATTCACACATCATGTCAAAAAGGATCTGCACTTACATCTGACCATGATAGGAAACTTTATTCACACATCATGTCAAAAAGGCTCTCAGCTCCAAGATGAGTATTCCTGATAACTGACCAGGTGCCTCCATTCTCCAGGAGAATGGCATTCAGTGCTTATATATGATAATGTGAGAACACATCTCACAGTCACCTTAGAATGGATCAGCACTCATATCTGACATGGAAGGAACCAATCCTCTCACCATGACAGAATGGCTCAGACCTTACATCTGACCATGGAAGGAAACAATCCTCTCACCATGTCAGAATGGCTAACGGACTCATCACTTCCCCTTGGAGGGAACCTCAATCTGGAGACTCACCAAGCTTCTCCCTGAAGTACTCAAACTTCACTCTGGCCAATGGCTTCATCAACACATTAGCTATCTATTCGTCTGTCACAACATACTGGAGCTTCACTGCTCCTCTCTGCATCATATCCCTGATATAGTAATATTTGATCTCGATATGCTTTGACTTTCCACGGAAAACTGGGTTCTCAGACAACTTCACAAAACTCTGGTTGTCGCAATATATACAAGTAGCATCCAACTGGAGATCAAATAACTCAGACAGTAGCTTCCTCAGCCATATTGCCTCACAAATAGCTGAACAAGCCGTGCCATACTCTGCTTAAGCTGTACTCAGTGCCACACAAGACTTTTTCCTCCTAAACCAAGAGATCACACATGATCCCATACTGAAGCAACACCCTGAAGTTCTCTTCCTATCGATGGCACTTCCTGCCCAATCTGAATCAACATAACCTTCTAGGTTAATCTTCTGATCAGCCTTATACTTGAGCCCATAATCAAGTGTACCCTTTAGGTACCTCAGAATATGCTTTGCAACAATCAAGTGAACATGTCTCGGATCTGTCAGGAACTAGCTCAAGGTGTTCACAGCAAAGCAAATATCTAGTCTCGTATTCGTTAGGTACATCAATGACCCAATCATTTGACGATACATCGCAGCATCAACCGAATTTGATGAAGCATTACTCAATAGCTTCAAGTTCAATGCCATAGGTGTGTTCATGGCCTTGCAATCCATCATCCCGAATCTCTTCAGGATCTCTGCTGTATACTTCCTTTGTCCCATGGTAATTCCATCTGCATTCTGCCACACCTCCATGCCTAGAAAATAGTGCATCATACCCAAGTCATTCATTTTGAACTCGCCAGCAAGCTTCCTCTTCATATTAGAAATCAACCCATCCATACCTATCGCAAATAGATCATCTAAATATAGTAGGAGTATCACTGGGTTACCATCTTCAACCTTGTAGGAAAGGTTGGAATCTGCTTTCCTCTTGGTAAATCCCAAACTGGATAGAAAGTTGTCAATTCTACCGTACCATGTCCTAGGTTCCTATTTCAAACCGTACAATACTTTATTTAATTTACACACATGATATTCCCTGTCATGTGTCTAAAAACCGAGTGGCTTCTTCACATACACTTCCTCTTCCACTACACCATTCAAGAAAGCAGTCTTGACATCCATTTGCAAGTACCGATCTGATGGAAGTGTATCTGGCTATAGGTGCAAAATTTTCTTCATAATCTATTCCTTCTTTTTGGGAGAAGCCACAAGCCAGAAATCTTGCTTTATATTTTTCTATGCTACCATCTGTAGCATGTTTGATCTTGTAGATCCATTTGGAAGTTACAACAGACTTCCCTTATGGTCTTGGGAGAATATCCTAGACATCATTCTTCATGATCGATTGATACTCTTTGATCATAACATCCTTCCATTCTTTCCTTTCTGTCGCTTCTTCATAGTTGGAAGCTTCTTTATCAATGAAGTCACATATTAAGGCTACATATCTGGAGCAGGACCTGGTCCTTTTTCTTTCTCTGTGATTTTCTTCTGGAGCCCCATATCTTTCTACACCTTGGATAGCTTCTTGTACACAAGCAGGTTTCCTCTTACGTAGATTCTTCTCTTGAGGTGGATCTACAGGTTCTTGAGGTTCTTGATCTTCTTCTTGAATTTCTTCGTTCATGGTTGTGTCATGAATTCTGTGTGCTTTTGTTTCTTCAGGTTCTTCAGCAGGTCTCTTTCTAAAAATGTTGTAAGCCGAGTCTTCATCAAATGTTACATCCTTACTGATGTCAATCTTCTTGAATCCTAGGAAGTATATCCTATAAGCCTTCGAGCTTTTAGAGTATCCCACAAATATACCCTTCTTTCCTGAAGGATCTAACTTTGTCCTCTTTTCTTTTGGAATGTGTATGTACACTGGACAACTGATTATTTTGAGATGGATTACTTCTGGTTTCTTTCTAGAAAATACTTCTTCAGGTGTCTTGTTCTCGAGTACTCTGTGTGGAGTATAGTTGTGTACATACACCGCTGTTCTGGTAGCTTCTGCCCATATATGCATGGGAAGATCTTGATCATGAAGCATGGCCCTTGCAACTTCCATGATCATTCTATTTGTCCTTTTTGCAACCCCATTATGTTGTGGATTATATGGAGTGGTTAAATCCCTATTAATCCCCAAATCTTTGTATAATTCTTTGAATTCATTTGATGTGAATTCTCTACCATTATCTGATCGAAAGGTCTTGATATTATTTTCTATGTGGTTCTCGATCAAGGATTTGAATTCCTTGAACTTGCTGAATACTTCATATTTATTCTTCAAGAAGTATATCCATGTCTTCCTAGAAAAATCATCAATAAAGGAAATATAATATACATACACGATTAATGAACTAGATGACATCGGAACACATACATTGGAGTGAATGATTTCCAATATTCCTTTTTCCTTGATCTCGCTACTTGGAAATGTCTTCTTTGTGTTCTTTCCTTTCGCACATCTTTTGCAGACACCGTCATGTTTTGCTTGAATTTCTGGAAGTCCTTCAACTGATTTGCTTGCGAGTGGTAGTGCTTTGTAGTGCACATGTGCAAGCCTTCTATGCCAAAGTTCATTTATCTCTATTGATTCATGGACCAAAGATTTTTATGGTTGGCCCTTCAATTTGTATAGTCCTCCCTATTGCTCTCCAATTACTACTGCATCATCTATAGCCTTTCCCTTTGGCCACATAAGGACTTGGCCATCTACAAATGCAACCCTCATGCATTTTGCATCTAATACAGATATGGAGAGGAGGTTCTTCTTTATTTTTGGTACAAATAAGACATCCTTCATCTTTATAGACTTTCTAGAGTCTAGCTTATAGGAGGATATTGGGGCTCCGACCTTAACGGCCCTTGAGTTTGGTAACTCCGCGGTTTTTGCAAAAGTTTGTAAGTGGAGTTATGACTCAAGATAGTCTTAGGGGTGTCGGGGTTGAGTCAAATTCCTCTTTTTGTAATAAACCCATGGTTTAAGTCCAGGGTTTAGGGTTCGGGGTGCCCATGGTTTTGTAATAAGTGCAATGTATAAATAAGCACTTTTGTAAAGAAGTCAGGTTAGGCTTTTGATGTAATATGAATTGATGTGAAGCTAAGGCTATTTTGTAAGAGAAGGTTAAGTCCCAGCTGTGTGCATGGATGACCTCTGCAGCTGTGTGCACAGAGGGTTTGTGGGTGATTAAGGAGATCTGTAGATGTGTGCACAGAGGCCTACAACTGTGTGCGTGACTTTGGGGACTTGAAGGGATCTATAGTTGAGTGCGCAGATCAGAACTGTGGTTTTTGTAAAGAGTTGAATAAAACATAGTTCTGTGGATGTAGCCCCTACACTGGGGGTGAACCACATTATATCTTGTGTTGTGGTTCTTTGTGTTGTTTCTATTATGTTCTTTCATGCATTGATAAATATATATCTGATAAGTAAGATCACTGCTAAAATACTAACTTTGCTGTGAATTCCTAGTAAAGGGTTAAGCAAGTCATTGTCTGTTTATCTAGCAGTGAAGTTATATATGTAAATGTCGAAGCTCTATGTTATATAATTATAAGTTATTAAAGGCTAAAGGTACATTAATATCCCTCTTCTGCTTGCAGAAACCTGATTCTGCGGCACCCCATAGCTGTTTCGGGTGAGACTGCAACCTGCTCGCAGGTTGTTGCCGAAAGGGCCAACACTGTGGGTCTTTTGTTGGTGCGAAGTGAATGGTATAAAACCCGGGTCTGCCCTATAGCCCAACAAATTGGTTCCATTGCCGGTTGAAATCAGTATCTGCTCAAGAGGGGTTTGCGTCGTACCTTGAGGGCTATGTTCTGGAGACCCTCTGTGAAGAAAATCGGTGATTGGCTTGATGAGACTTATCTGAAATTCACTGAGCAAGAGAACAAAGATCCGCTTTGTAGTGCAAATGACTTTTTACAAAGGTATGTTTTTTGTGATGTTTATGAAATTTTCTTTGGTAGTATCCACATAGAGTTGCACCAGTGGTTATCCAGGTTGACAGAGAGAAGGATGAACTTCCAAGAAGGTCAGTTCCCTGCTTGGACCCCCGCAAGAATTAATATATTGAAAATGGTGAACAACGAGATATCTCGAGCTGTTGATTTCTGGATGACGCGAACCCTTGAAGCATTTTTGACAGATTTTGCCATCGACATGAGTACTTCCTTTAGTGAAGCCGAGCAGTAGTTTTTCAAAGGACCAAGGGGTAAGTTTTTGAATTCATTTAGTTTGAGAATTAAAATGCTATTAGCTGAAAAAGGTATATTGCTCATTGAATCAGACTGTTAGATTTAGTATTACTAACATATGTTTGCAAGTGAGACGAGCAAAGTGGTTTGCTGCGAAGTGGAGAAAGGTACAAGAGAGATTTTGGATCCTATTCCCTAGGTCAGAATACCAAATATTCCCCTGTAAGTACTGCAGACTCAGAGCCCGAAGAAACCCCTTCTGTTGGAAACCCTCTAGTAACCTCGCAGCGCAGACCTATTATCCCTAAGAACCCGTCGCAGTCCGAAAGTCACCCTAGCCTGAATCTTCCTATCGCAGGTCAGTCTACCCTAGCAAGTTCCCCCTCGCCTCCTTCCAGTCCCCCTCCCACTCCCCCTAGATCCACTATGGCCCACATGCATGATGATATTAAGCTTCCGGTTTTCAAAGGAAATGGATCAGAGGATCCAGAAGAGTTCTGGTTTTTATGTGAAGCAGTGTGGAATGCTAAGAACATTACGGATCAAGATGTAAGAAGGGTGCAGCTAGTTACTTCTTTTAGATACCGCACCTTGACCTGGTTCATGAAGTTTTCCATCACTCAGAACCATGTCTTGACTGATATAAAAGCAGCAATGATAAAGGAATTTAAGAAGCCGAAATCAGAGTCGCAGTGTATCACTGAATTGAAAGAGATTCAACAGAGGCATGGTGAATTAGTGTGGGACTTTGATTAGAGGTTCAAATTTCTGCTAGACCAAGTCAGTTTCACCATTGGAACTACGCAACACAAGGAATGGTTCAATGCAGCGTTGCTACCGCATATCAGAACTCCACTCATGCAACAGAAGGTTGCTGACCAGCAAGAGGCTCTGGAAATCGCGATGAAGCTTGAAACCGCTCCTGTCGAAGATAATTCTGGTATCGCTCAAATCCAAGCGCAGTTGGCAGCGATGGCTTTGGAGCTTCGCGATACAAATAAAGGAAAAACCGGCCTTGAAGAGGTTTGGTGTACATAATGTCGGATATAAGGTCACGACAAGGAACAATGTCCTGTGGTAAGAAATTACCTGAATACTGGTGCGCCAAACCCGTTCAACCCTACTGTTCTATATTGTGAGATCTATCGGACAACTGGCCAGCATCGACCTGAGAATTGCTATCTGCTACAAAGGTATGTGCAAGTCCCTAAGAACCCCTATTGTAAATTCTGTAAGTCCGTAGGACATAATGAAGATGAGTGTCGCAGTTACGACCTCATGAGAGAGCGCACCTACGATGCTTATCGGGTACAAAATGAGGGATAGAGAAATGATGGATATGGTTACCGTGGTGGTGCATCAGGTAGAGGTGATTTTGGAGGTCATGGTCGTGGTGGTATGGCTGGCAGAGGACGTGGTCAGGTGGTGTGTTATAACTGTAACCAGGCCGGACATTTAGCTCGCGACTGTCGGAACCCAACTACGACATGTCGGTATTGCAGAGCAGTTGATCATGTCATTGAGCAGTGCCCGCAGCTGATAGCCAAGATTCAGAAAAGAAATAGTGCCCCAACTCAGAGTATTCAGCTGATTGCTGTGGAGCAACGACCTATCCCATCCATTAATGTTCTTACTAGGAGTGGAGCCATGAAGGAAGTGCAGAACAAGGAAAAAAAACCTGACGAGGCTTGGGTTCGTAAGGCCCCAGAGAAAGTCCCAGCATTTGATATCAAAAGAGAAAAAGAGACATTCATGGAAGCCAAGAGAGATTTTGCTGATCCTAGCACATCAGTAGCACCTGCGCAACAACATCAGCAGCAGTTGCAGCCGCAAGAAGCTTCGACGGACAAAGTAAGTACATTGTCCTCCTTTTTACAAAGCTGTATGAAACTCTTAAGAAATCAGAATGCTTTACATGAGTTGCAGAAATTTATTGCTTCTTGCGAACCTCAACAAAGTTCTAGTAAGACAAAAACTGTTAATAGAGTCAGAAGAACTGGTAGGGAAATGAGGTTGAATGCTCAGATAGGAGAGTATGAGATGACTGATGTGATCTTGGACTTAGGGTCAGAAGTAAATGTCCTAACCAAGCAGACTTGGGAACAAATTGGAAAACCTACCCTTGATTGGTCCCCTATACAGTTGAGATTAGCCAATCAACAGAAGATTGTGCCCCTAGGAAGATTCCCTAGTGTATCAGTAGATATTGATGGGGTCAATACTTTAGCAGACTTCGAAGTTATTGAGATCATTGATGACAGCAATCCCTATCCAGCCTTGTTAGGAATTGAATGGGCAATGGAAAATGCTGCAGTCATTAACCTTAAGAAGAGACAGATGACTTTCAAAGGGAAGGGTTTAAGAGTCATAATACCACTGAACCCTTCTCAAGGAGAAAGGTACACAGAACCACTCCGCGATGAAGATCAGGATGTCCTAGACCATATTTATAATATCACAGCTAAGGAAGAAGATTATGTTGATCCCACTACCGGAGGTATCATGGATTGGCAGTGTGACAGCTCCTGCATGACTGATTCAGATGATGGGTTAGAAAATTGGCAGAATAGACTTTATGAGCTGCATGGACATAGATGTGCCAGAATTACCAAATCTCTCAGATGGCTTGGTGCACAGGTAAGAGTCCTACCTATTTTTGATGACTTTTCAGACCCAAAATAGTTTATTGAACAATTATCAGACCAGATACCAGACTCACAGAAAATGGAGACTCTGGATTCAGTATTCAGAGCCACAGTAGCCAGATGGTGGAATGGCCATAAGAAGAACATTCCTAGTTGGGAAGCTTGTCAGAAGTTCCTTCGCCTGATATTTATGGCTCAGCCCCAAGAGGTGCAAAGCAGGTTTGATGGAAAGACTAGCCCTCAGGAACATTTGGCACAGTGATATGAAGCGTGGCAGCATGTACCTCAGGAATAATGGCTACATAGGTTTGTGCATACTCTGGAATCGATAGCAAAGAACTGGTACACGGAGGCTGAGCTTCACCAGGATACTGTAAGTTGGGATTGTCTTGTTGATAGTTTTGTTCTTACCTTTTCTACTAATGAAGTTTGTCCAGCTTTAGATGCAGCTATTAGGTTGATCCATACTAAGGTATTTGATGATCAAGAAGTAGTAGAATACCGATCTAATTGGAAAGCATAAGAAGCTTATGCAGTAGAATACTATAACCTCGCAATTGACGAGGATGATGATCCACACAATATTGATATTCTTGAGTCAGAAGGACACTGTGACGTACACAGACCAGCAGTCGAAGCCCCTAAAGTGACTCAGCCCCTGAAGATGCAGACAATCAACATTGGATCAGAAGAACAACCTAAGTATGCTACCATTGGAGATTATTGGCATGAAGAAATGGTAAGCAAAGCGACCCAACTTCTCCATGAGTATCGGGACTTATGTCTGATGAAGTTCCTTGAAATAAAAGGAATCATTGAAGCTGTGGATGACATTTTGTCGTGGGTAGAAGCTCGACTCCATGTTGCAGAGGGTGTCCAGAGGTGTTGAATGTACTTATTAGGGCGCAATCACAGCTACTACTTGTGCCGAAGAAGGAAAGGTCTGTCGGAACTTAAAAAATGACCATTAGAAGAAATCAAATTTGGCGGTGCCCGGTACATTTTCTGTATTAACTGCCTATATTAATGCGATCTTGGAAAATATACCGCCGTTTGGACAAGATCTCTGTCAGATTTGGTGCCATCAATGCACAGTTATGACAGATTTCATGGATAGATTCTATAAGAAGACACCCACACCCACGATGTTCGCATTTTTCAGTTTCTTAAGTTTTACAATTACATCCATGTCAGCCGATCGTGAGTTCCAAGAACTATTGAGAAAGTTTGAGCAGACAGGTTTGCCGAACCTTTTCAACCAACGACCTGCATCTGCACCTCGTGGAGAAACTCCCCCAGCACCGACTCAGCCAATGTAGACACGATCTGCCCAAAAGAAGTTTAATCCTGAAGTACATTCTAATCACAACGAAGACCGACACAAGCAATCGGGGAAAACACCAGAGGACCCCGAGATGCCTCCATCTGGTTTAGTAGAGGTCCCACCTGTAGAAGATGAGAACATTGCACCGAAGTGTCCACCGTATCTTCCACCAGTTTGACCAGGAGTTCAGCCACCTCAGCGGACAAAGAAGTTCACATTACGCACCCCTTCGTTTCCACCGGGTGTGCAGTTGGTCAGGACCATGACAGGAAAAATAGACCGGCTTAAGTATGCTGACCATGACACGAATGATCGTGGGAAGTTTCCACAGTTCGCACCAGGACAATATTTGCATTTCGTCAACTATCCAGAGACTGGTGCGACATTGCTGGAAGTAAAACAGTGGGCTGCTGGCTTGGATCAAGCTGGTCTGCTAAATATGCTCGATGTTCCCCATTTTGGTTGCAGCACACAGGTGACCATAGTGGTCAAGCAGCTGCTGGAATTAGTACATGACAACCAACTATGGATAGGAGACAAGAAAATTCCTATTAATGGCAAGCTCATTCATAGGATCACATCCTTACCAATAGTGGGGCCTAATCTGGGGACCGAATTTCCTTCAAAGCATGAGGATACGAAGCTCGCACAAAGCATGAAGGACCGCTTCGGCCTAACGAAGGGAAAACGAGGCTATCACACTTCCGTGATTCAACACCATAATATTTGCTTCGCAGTTGAGCTTTTAGCATGAAAGCTCATGCGAAAGTGCAGACCATATGAAGTGCCTGCCCCAGTTATCAGAATTGCTGCGAACTGTGCCGAAGGCTACAGTTACAACTGGGCAGCGTATATCGCGAAGGAATTCCTTGAAGACACTCGCGATGCGTAGGAGAAAGGTAGGCCCTTTCACTATTAATGGTTGATAGTCCTTATCGCCCTGGTAGGATGGAAAGAACCTACCGAGGCGCAGTTTGCTACTATACCTCCGGACATGCCTGGCGCAGTACGGTATGCTTCTCTATGGGTTTCCCAGGATAAAACCCTACAGTAGATGACAAACTGTGTATTTGCCTTTTATATGATGAGTATCTCATATGAGATCAAAAAAACCCCTCAGCTCAGTAATGAGTTATTCTCTCAATACGACGGCGTAGCCCATTTCAGTGCCGACATGCATCATATTTTCATCCAAGCCCGTGTGGATCAAAAGCATCAATGGTTTAAGTTACCATATGTAGTGACCAAAGAAGACATCCTCACGGTAGTTCAACAGTGGCTGGATGAATGGTTGAAGGATGCAGGGACAAAACCCACCATTCCAGTTCCCTCAGTTACCAATGTGGGCGCAGGCCCTAGTCATACACAGCAGCAAGACCCCCCTGAAGACAGTGAAGAACAAAATGAGTCGAAGTAGAGTGAAAGCGACCAGGGTGGAGATGATGGTAATGAAGAAGAAGAATAAGACTCGGTTAAAACTGCTTCAGAACCTAATCGACAGGATAAGCGCAAGACGCCAGAGCCAGAGGAAGTGAACAAACCCCAGTCCCGAAAGAAAATGAAGGCATCGAAGGACAAGAATATTGACGAGGAGCCCAGCCTGACAAGTGAGGAGCTTGATCAGGCTCTATCGAAGTCCACAAAATTTCTCACCAAGAAATGGTCAGAATTTGCAGCTACACATCTGCATGCCATCACCGGTGTAGCACAACACATTTCGGAGTTGAAGGACTTAGCAGAAAAATCACTGACTAGCGCTTCAGCAAGCAGTGCCCCAGTAAGTGCGCAGCCAGACCTAAGGCAATGGTTGGCTAGAGATAACAAAGGCCAAGTGTCAAGTGCAGCCCTCATATTAACGGATGCAGCGTCTCATTCGGAAATGAGTATGAAGGTTGGAATAGATTACACTAAGATGTCCATGACGGAGCTACATCTCTGTCAGTTAGCGATTATGAAGGAAATCCAGGCACGAGACCACTATTCGCAAATGCAGTTGGAAAATGCCATAAGTCAGCAGCAGGGCTTCACAGCGCAGCTGGAGGTAGCGGAGTAGAGAAAGAGGGATGCAGAACGTAAGCAGATTACACTGGTATGAGTTTTGGATGAGGCATGTCGAAGTCTTCCTGACTTCAACGTACAGCTGGTGGAAGATCCAGAACAAAGATTAGTCAGGCTGAAAGACTACACACAGTAGTATCGCAGTCAAATAGAGAAGGTCAAAGTAGAACATGAGGCTCAAATTTCGGAGCTTCAACTCTGCATCACCCCGGAGAGCCCACCAGAGGTTAGGGAGCAACGCGGGGCAGACATTCAGGCCTCCGCAGCAAAAATATCAGATACTATGAGCAGCACAGCAAAGCTGCTAGAAGATAGTGTTGAGGCCTGGACCGCCCTACAGGAACATCCAGAAGTCGGACAGCTTCAAGAAACCATCAGGCAGCGACAGACAGAGTTGGATGCAGTAAAAGCAAAAATTAAGACTCTGCCGCGTATGGAGAAAATGCTCAAGGTAAAGCGAAGCAATGAACTCCAGCAGGAAATTGAGTCATGTAGAGCAAAGGAAACAATAGTGGAAAATTATATCCAGCCACTTATCAGTGAAGCTTTCAAGTTGAGTACTGCTGTGGACACCCAACTCAATGTTCTGAAGGAATATGATGCATTTGCGCAAAAAAAGGCCAGTGAAGCATCAACCGCAGTATTGCAGGAGTTGGTCGAAAAGGAGCAAGCAGCTGACAATATCATGCGTCATCTCAAAAAGCAGTTCACTATCTTCGCTAACAAAGTTCGTCTACTAGAAGATCAACATAGTGTCTCGGGACAGGCCACTAGTGAGTCTTAGGGGCCCGTTGGGGCTGCGACCTTAACGACCCTTGAGTTTGGTAAATCCGTGGTTTTTGCGAAAGTTTGTAAGCGGAGTTACGACTCAAGATAGTCTTAGGGGTGTCGGGGTTGAGTCAAAGTCCTCTTTTTGTAATAAATCCATGGTTTAAGTCCAGGGTTTAGGGTTCGGGGTGCCCATGGTTTTGTAATAAGTGCAATGTATAAATAAGCACTCTTGTAAATAAGTTAGGTTAGGCTTTTGATGTAAGATGAATTGATGCGAAGCTAAGGCTATTTTGTAAGAGAAGGTTAAGTCCCAGCTGTGTGTGCAGAGGGTTTGTGGGTGATTAAGGAGATCTACAGCTGTGTGCGTAGAGGCCTGCAGTTGTGTGCGCGGCTTTGGGGACTTGAAGGGATCTGCAGCTAAGTGCGCAGATCAGAACTGTGGTTTTTGTAAAGAGTTGAATAAAACACAGTTCTGTGGATGTAGCCCCTATACTGGGGGTGAACCACGTTATATCTTGTGTTCTGGTTCTTTGTGTTGTTTCTGTTATGTTCTTTCATGCATTGATAAATATATATCTGATAAGGAAGATCACTGCTAAAATACTAACTTTGCTGTGAATTCCCAGTAAAGGGTTAAGCAAGTCACTGTTTGTTTATCTAGCTGCGAAGTTATATATGTGAATGTCAAAGCTCTGTGTTATATGATTATAAGTTATTAAAGGCTAAAGGTACAGTAATATCCCTCTTCTGCTTGCAGAAACCTGATTCTGCGGCACCCCATAGCTGTTTCGGGTGAGACTGCAACCTGCTCGTAGGTTGTTGCCGAAAGGGCCAACACTGTGGGTATTTTGTTGGTGTGAAGTGAATGGTATAAAACCTGGGTCTTCCCTATAGCCCAACAGAGGATTCTCCACTACCTTTTATTGGATACTAGTAGTCATCTCCCAGTTTCACCTTGTGGGGTGATTCATGTTCTGATAGTTTCACAAAGGACTCTTTGAATCCTGTCATATGTTTGGAAGCCCCACTGTCTATAAGCCAATCATTGCTTCCATGTGTGATGTTTCCCATGAGAGCAGAAATAAAAACATATTCTTCATCACTTGAAGAATCATCACTTTCTTGCTTGATTCTTTTTCTGGAGGGTTCATCATCTTCAATAGCATGAACATGATGTCTTGTCTTGTTTCCCTTCTTCTTGTGAGAGACATTTGGGTTCTTAGGACATTCTTTAGTATAGTGTCATTTTTCCATCACATATAGAGCATCTGAATCTGGGTTGATTCTTATTATATTTATTAGGATGAGAATGCTTACCTTTGTGATGATTTGTTTTGCTCATCTTGGATTGTACTATGAGAGCTTGATCTTCACTTCCCATCTTTTCTTCTCGAGCTGCTATTCGAGCTTCTTCTTCAGAGAATTATTCCCATAGTCTGTTGAACTTGACTAGCTTCTTTCTGGAATAGATCCCTTAAATAAAGAAGTCCCATGATCTAGGGAGACCATTCAAGGTGGTCATTACAATCTCTGCATTCTCCACTTCTTCATCCACTACTTCAAGTTTTTCTTTGATCTAGGAGACCCTTGTGAAGTATGACTGTATAGTCTCTGCATTCTGGATCTTCACATTCTTCAACTGGTTCCTCAAAGTCATCTTCTGATTTATGTTCTTTCCTTCAAACAGTTTGGTCAGGGCATCAAACATATCTTTAGGTGTCTTTAGGGAGGAAACCTATGGTATGAGGTGATCCTTGATTGAATCAGAAATAATCCTCTTATCCATGACCAATTTATTTTTGTGTAAGGCCTTAGCCTCATCTCCCTCTGGGACTGGAACCTCCTCATTAATGTAGGAGTCCAACTCATTTTCTTCCAGGACCGGGGAGATCCTTTACTTCTAGGCTTGGAAGTTATCATCTCCCTCAAGATTTTCATCAAGCTTGGTATGATCAAACATCTTAATTGAGAAGCTCAAATAGATATACAAAAGATTTAGATCTTACTAGGTTAAGATGTCAGACCTGGTTCTGGAGCTAAATTTCTGCAGAGCTGGTTGAGGAGAAGATTAGGGTTTGACTTTCCCGGAGTTCTATCCAACCAAAAAATTTGATGTTGATCTCTAAACTTCGATTTTGAGGAGGATATCAATCCAGGCCTTGGCTCACTCAAAAATTTCACTTTTGTGGAAAGCCCTAATTTTTGGCAGTAGTGTTGGGTGAAAAAATGAAAATGCTCAGAATCAGATTTTGCTTCGACAAAAGGATGCGCCCTGGAGAGGAGAGTCATCCCAACCTTCTTTTTCTGAAAATATGTGGACAGAGATCCAAAAAATAGGAAGCCCTAGTTTTCACAGCTGCACAGTGTCTTCTTCTCAGGTTACCTCTGATACCATGTTAGATTTTTATCATTTAAGCTAGCATTATATTAGGATCTTTAACTGAGAGAATAAAAATCACAACAATCAAACATAAGAGAAAAAGAACACAATGCTTTTCCTCAGGGAAACCATAAAGGATAAAATCCCTCAACTTCCTCAGAGATAGAATCAACACCCAAAGCAAAACCCCAAAAACAGTAAGATGATCTCTCGACAGCAGTAGTCTCTCTCTCTCTTTTCCCAACAACTTCTTCTTTCTCAGTTATGCGCTACAACTAAGTGTGAGTTAGTGTGTGATAAATAGAGAGGCTCACTCTCTAGTTATACTAATTCCTGACTTGAAAATAACTCACTAGGGCTGACTTCACTAGGAGAGTCTAATAACCCTAGGGCCCCACAACTGCAGGGACTTTAACCCTTAATCAATAGGAGGGTTACCCACAATGACTTTACATGACTTGTTTACATTATTGAATGTCCCGATAGGAACATCGGGGCATGCCATGACTCAAATACATTATAGACACTTCCTGGAATAAACATCGGGGTACAATACATAAAATATATAAGTGAATACATTCCGAGGTTACAATTACATCAATAGAGGATTCAACCATTGTGGTTGCATCCACATCCTTGAAAACCCCTTGGATCCATCAACATATTTGAATTGAGGCTTGAAGAAATGGTTGCAAGCATCTCTATTCACATTCTAGTCTTTGAACCAATGTTCCCTTGTTTAAGGTAACTTAATTTCCTGTGCAATGGATGACTCAAATACATCAAAGACTAACGTAAAAAGGCATTATTTTCTCCCATCAAACCATATGAAAAATTGAAGGGAAACTTCATCATTATAGCCCTAAAATTGAGACATAAATTCACCCCAAATCGCCATTTAGAATAGCTCTCTACAATCTTGGTATTCATGTAAGCAATTAAGGGAGAGGAGGGTTTTTTAATGCTTGTCAACAACCATGGTGATGGATGGGGAAAAGATGTAAATCCAGGATGCAGGAAAATATGTAGAGTTAGGCCGCAGCGTGGAAAAATGAAAGGGATATAAAAAAAAGAATGGAAATGAGATCATATGAAGGTAATTACTTTACTAAATGATCTTGCAAATTTAATGCTTCAATTTCCCGTAACATCTTCCCATCATTCGTTATAATTATGGAAAATTTTTAGTCTTTAAACCATGGAAGCAAATAACAATTGAAACACATGATACGGTATGCTAATAATTAAATAGTGTGATATAATAAACACAAATTAAAAATCATATCATACAATTGAATTAAGCATGATGTAACAAAAATAATCAGTCCATTTTTAAAATAAGAACAAAATCATGTAAGAGTAATTTCCATTTGAAGACACCCTAATCACTTCATAATTAATCCCTTATGACACCATTCAATCATGGATTATCAAAATGTCATATCACCATACTACAATCATGCAAATGAAAATGTGATATAATAGTTTATCAGGTTACAAGTATAAAATTAAAATACATACCATGAAATAAGAATAGATCATGGGTAAATAAATCACGATGATGGGTCAATGTAAAATAATGAAAATAATATGAGAGAATGATGAATCATAACAAAAATAAGTAGACCTGATTTTTGGAAATATAATCTTATGATGACAACTCACAAGAATAGCAAGTCTAAAAAACATTAAAAAATAGTGGTTAATTTTAAAAGGATTTGAGAATTTGTGAGCTAATTTCCATTTACACAAATTGTTCTCTAGTTTCAACAATTTAAATAAAAAAAAGTTGGGAAGAGCTTACCCATTTTACCTTTACTTTGTATGATAAAAAGGATGTAATGTTGAAAGATGTGCAATGGTACAAGATTAAAATATCTTGGAAGATGGGATGTTGTTGATTATGAAGAGGAATTAAAAGCTAGATGATATGATTGAATTGATGGAAAAATGTCCAAAACCTTTATTTCAATAATTTTTTATATTAGTTTTGGTACTAGCAGAAAAAATGATCATCCATAGAATTTTTGGTAACAGAAAAGCAAAGGCTCAGAAACTGAATATAATCTATTGAAATGCTTCTAATAATATTATTCCATTATTTTTGAGGATATGCATATGCCTTATAGGGTTTGTAGTGAGTTTGAAAATTCTGAGAGGTCTGAAAATACTAGAAAAATCTAAAATTGTTGGAAACTGCTGAAAACTCAACTTGACATAGATATGTAGGCTACAAACTGAACACTTGTGCTAAGATTTTTTTAAGGTACTGGTGCACACATAGACATGATGTCCAACTAAAAGTAACTGCAATGGAAATGAGGCGTGTTACACATAAATCTCATCACCATCATGTGTTGAGATCCTATACATCATCAATTTCCCTGAAATCCCAAATTGTGAAGTGAAATATTTGCCTAGAATTCAGTTTGACAGACAAAAGTCCGGCACCATCCTTTCCCTTAAGGCAAGGGGTGTTACCTTCTTCATTAACTCCTACCGTCTCTTGACAGTAGGCGGTGCCACTGCTTTTTCCCCTTGTTCAAAGCATGGTTCTACGCTATCACCACTCTGTCATAGTGGAAGAAAAGTGGTGCCCAAGGTAAAAAATAAAAAAGAGAAGTGTCCATGAAGCTTCTCGAAAGAAGAATTTCTGGTACCCTCATCCCTAGTCTTGAGGACCAGTTGGACTTGAGATCCATCCTTTTGGGATTTCCCTTCCGCCTCACCCACCATGCCTATCCTCCCAAGGAATATAAAACCCGGTTCATTCCCATGGTTGAGAAAGAGAAAAGTTATGTTGTTGCATTGAGGTTCTAGCCAAATCTAGGGTGAGCATAGAAGGAGCAAGTTGGAGATTTTGGGGACAAGGCATTGGCATGTGAAGGAGCATCACAACACTAAGGCGAAGGTTGTAAGATTTCTTCTTCATCTTTAATGCAAAGTTGGTTCCCTTCTCGTTAGATATGTTATGTTGTAATCATGTATTTTTATTGTTGGATTCCTTAGTAACTGACATAGAGTTGTGGATTATATTCTGGTGCTTTTGATCTTGTTTGCTTGTTTCATGTGATTGTGTAGCTATGTCCATGAAGAGCCATCACCATAGGAAAAAACTATATCACTCTATCAAAGTACTCATTCTAGATCTCCACAACTTCTAGGGGAATTATTCCATATTTGTTGTAACCCATTTGTTCTACATCTGAACCATTCAAACTAGAGGAACAACTCTTGTCCGCAAGAGGTGAATTTTTCCTAGAAACAAATCTAGAAACTCTTCTGGGGAAGAGCTTTCAGCACATCTGATCTTCCTTGGTCTTCAAACTCTTGTCTGAAATCCAAGCTCCAATATTTCATTGATAAGATCTACTAGCTTATCTACTGAGATCTTGGTTCAATATATCCAGATCTGCTTAGATCTGATTCATTCTTGCTTTCTGTCCTTCATATTCCTATCAAATTAATGATTTGATGCTATTTTTACAGTAACTTACTTTCTCTTTTTCTCCATTGTTTTGTTTTGAGACTTACAACAAGCACCTCCTATGCACAGTGGATGAGAAGCGGTGCCACCGCCTATGTGTAGTACTCAGTAAGCGGTGCCAGCGCTCTGTCACAGTGGACAAGAAGTGATACTGATCTAGAACCAGTCTATCACTAACTCTCCTCAAGCGGTGCTAGGTAGGACTTCTAGATGCTTGTCATTTCAAGGATTTGAGATTTTTGCTTTCTTTTCTATGTGTGTTTGGGATTATTTTCCGAGATATGAGTTGTTAGATTCAAAGTATGGATGTGGTAAATGCTTGCTCTGTTTAATTCAAAAAGCTACGTTACACTCATCAATTTGATTTCCGGTATGCTTGGTTTTCATTTTCGAAAGGAGTGCTTGGAAGTTTAGTTCAGTTAGATCTCTTTTAACTGCTTGATAAAACTGAAAAGGAAGACTTCCTTTTTGGTTTTTGCTTTCATTCTTCGTTAGTTTATGAAAGAATTCCTTTTTATTTTAAAATAAATTTTTTTGTTGAGATTTGATTATAATTTTGCTTAAAGGTGAATTATTGGATTCCCTACTAGACTCATAAGCTTTCAGATCTCCATATTCTTCTTTCTTTTTACACTCTTGTCTCATCAAAAGAAAAAATATATCATAGTTTTAAGTTAGATCTTTCCATTTTTTGAAGAAAATTGAAAAAGCACTTAGTGTTCCTTTGAGTATTATTGTCTTTCCTTTTAGGAAAAGAGATCTCGCTTCATTGCTTGCTTTCAAAGATCAGTTTTAAGAAGTGTGTTGCTTGTTTTCATTCTCAGAAAGATTTGCTTAGTGTAACTGTTTGGAAATTTTTTGGTTTTAAGACAAAATTGAAAAAATAAAACACTCTCTCCTTCCCGTAAGTAGGGAATACTTTGAATGGTAAAGGGGAAAAATTTTCATATCATAATTGCATGGATTTACTTTTCTGTCATCACTCCATGCATTCACCTAACTGTTCAACTTAAAATTAATGGTAGCTTTAGGATAAAAATCTTAGTAACTTGAGTGATATGTTAAAGACGTGTTCCAACGTTGTAAAACGTAGGAGTTGTCATTTATTGCCTTCACTGCAACCCGGGACCTACGCGGTTCTTCCACATATTGTCGGTATATAGAACGACATTTCACGTACCCTTGAGGTATATCGAAAGGTACTTCACGTACTCGATTGTATATCGAAATTCCCCTTGTGAACGGTTGTCCATTAAACAACGCCACTACGGATTTGAACTCCCACATACCTTGTGTATATCGGGAGGCCCTTTTAGTATTCCTGAAACCATCTAAGAAAATCCCTTTTGGCCATCTTGTTGGCCTAATACATCGAGAAAAAAACTCGGGGAGATTACTACGTATGTGCCGTCCAGTTAGTCAGGTATTCAGGTGAGGGATGGTTGATCCTCCTCGCTGCGTTTTACTTTTGGACCCTGCGGTATATAGCGAGTTGCAAAAACTTGAAAATCCTAGTGAGGAACTAGCTTGTATCAGCCCCTCTTGTCACTTAAGTTTCCTTGTGGCCTTTGGCTTTGTGTAGGAGAAGTTTTGTGTGATTTTTCTAGTTTTGAAATCCTAGGTTAGGTTCTAGTGACCTTATAATCTGGCTTAGTTTCAGTTGAGATGATCCATAAGAAACCATGGCTTGGCACCTGAATTTCCTCTTGTCATAGGGGAGAGCCCAATGGAAGCCACAGATTAAGTTGCTGCAACTGAATCCCATGTGGAAGGAAGCCTAGTTGTAGAAGGTGGAGAGAAATTCACCACTTACACTAATCCCTTGGTCGAACAGCCTCCAACAGTTGAAAATTCCTTTAATTTTCCAATGGAAGGTCGTGCAATAGTGCTGTTGAGACAGAATATGTTCCTAATGCTCCTTTTTGGAGAACTTCTATGGGTCAAGCCCTTTCTGAATTTGGGTTTTCTAGACCTTGTTTTGTAAATCCTCCCATAGATGCTTCATTGGATGAAGATATGTACAGAAGGTTCCATCCTTCCTTTGATTGTTTACAAAACATTTACGATAACCTTGAAAAAATCATCTCTAAACTTGTTCCGCATAAAGAACCTATGTCTTCTCTTTTCCCCTGTCTTTCAGAACCTTTTCCTTCTGGATATCATTCACTTTCCTCGTCTTTGGCTGCTCCTAATGTATCACTGACTCATAGTTTTACCACTCCTAATCCAGGTCAAACCTCCAACTCTACTTCTGTAATTTTGAATCTTGGGTATGTGCCTAGTCCTCCCATACCCTCTGTATCTAGGGGGAAATCCTCAGCTTAAGTGGTATATTCCAACATTGGGGGGAAACCCCCACCTCAAGTTGTGTCCATTTTTAGTGAAGTTAATTCTAGTGTCAGATAGACCCCTGCTATAGGACAACCAACAATGGTTTTTCCTCCCACCAAAACCAATATGGTAAACCCTCCATCAAGTTCAAGTCAACCCTCAAGGGTACAACCTGTAGTTAACCAATCTTCTTGGTTCTATGTTTACCCACGAAATCAACCACCTGTAGGAAGTATAAATTATCAACCTACATCTACAGGGGCTATGTATCTTGGAATACCTTCCCAAGGAAGCATGTTTACGCCGTGGGGGAAACCTAATTGGTCCTTCTTGCTAGCAATGAGAGGAATACCTATTAATACTTTTGGAGGTTTTAGACAGCGACCTTATGGTGGCCTAGCCTTTGGAGGAACCCCTAGTGGAGGCCTACCTGGCGGAGTCCCACCTAGCAAAGGTCCACCTTACAGAGGACCACCACCTGGAGGCCCACCACCTGGAGGTCCACCTACAGGAGGACCACCACCTGGAGGTCCACCTTCGAGAGGTCCACCACCTGGGGTCCCACCTTCTGGGGGACCACCACTTGGTAGACCACCACCTGGAGGTCCACCACCACCCAGAGGCCCACCACCTGGAGGCCCACCACCTCTAGGTGGCCCTCGTTCTTGAGGTAGGCCCCCTTTGGGAGGATCATCTGCCTATCGACCAACCCAATAGCCTCTGTATTAGTCAACTTATGGTCCTACTGGTATGCATATTCCTTATCAATACAACCAATATGTTGAACCTAATCGACAACTTCCATTCTTGGCAACTTTGGACTTTCCCGATTTGTCCAAGTTGATTAAGGATCCCATTCAGCATAACCCTTTGTGGCCTTCTATTCTAGTCAAGTTGCCATTAGACATTTTGAGTTTGATGGGAAGTAGGGAGATGATCCCAAAAATCATGTCATGAAATTCCATCTTTGGTGTTCTTCCAACTCCTTGATGGATGACTCTATTCGTTTGAGACTCTTTCAACGAACTTTGACCGATACAGTCGCAAAATGGTACATTGAACTTCCACAACATTCATTTGTGGATTTTATCTCATTGGCAGGCATTTTTCTCACACACTTTCAGCTACCCATTCGTTATGAAATGGTTATGGACCATTTAACTTCGCTTCGTCAAAATACTTCCACGCATATATCAGACCATATTCATGAGTGGAGAAGGCAGAGACGACTCATTAAAGCTCCCATCCCAGACCAACTATTAGTTGATTGGTTTACGAAATCCTTGTTGCCTCCCATTTCCCAAGATGTGGCTATGGGTGGTGCTGTTACTAAAGAACAAGATATGGGCCGTGCTCAGTATCTAGAATTGGTATATTTCCATTTCAGAACTCTGTATGACCTAATCCATCAAGCTCCTTGTCCCAACACAAACACTGCCAAGCCACCCGCAGAAACTCCTGTAGATGGGGTTGTTGGTTCAATCCAGCTCTCATTAGTAGCCAAGATTTCCAACCAGTAGAGTACTTCTACTATTGCTCCTTCTACTCCTACGGTTTCTGTCGAGGTGGATCCTATCCAAATAAGACACCCGATAGCAAGAATAAAGGTAAAGGGAAAAATAAAAAAACTAGGAACCAACAGTAGAATCCCAAGGCTATGACCATAGAGAATGATAATAAAGGAAAGAGAAAGGCCAAGTACACCTGTCTGTTGTGTGGTGGTGATCACTTCACAAAGGAGTGTCCTCGTCATGAGGAGATTAGTAAATTTTTGAAGAGTAACCCTACACTAGTGGTGCTTACCGATCCCTTCCCATATTAGTAATAATTGATAGATGACATGTCTAATCAAGGGACCTATAATTCTATAAAAGAAATCAGAATGATGTCCTTGGAAACCATTAGTTTTACCACTTGTAATTAGACATACGAAAAACTTGTAGAGAAGAAGGATGAAAATCCTTCTCCAAAGAAAATTCCTCCTGTTAGTTCTTCTCTATCTTCGTTTAATGGCCCTCTTATAATCAAGAAACCTAATCTCAACTTGATTTTGCACCCACCTAAGAATTCCCTTAGGAAGGCTGTCTTTAATCCCAATTCCCAAGATGCATAGTTCTACAATGTTGTTGAAGATTTGGCTCAGGAACCCTGTGCGATGTCTACCCTGGAGGTGCTCCAAATTTGTCCTACACAGCGCAAGAACTTGTTGAATGCTTTAGGAGCTTTAGACCCGATAACACTACTCTATTTCATTTCAATGTGGATAACTATAAGTCCAGGTTACCCCACCAACTCGCATTTTCGATCGTGATGAGAGTAGTTGGGAGAAAGGTCCATCAGACTATTTTGGATGAGGAAGCTTCAACTTCAGTTTGTTCTGTATCATGTTGGAGGGCCATTGGTTCTCCTAAAATTAGGAAGTCACCTATAACCTTAAAATCTTTTGATGGATGAGGTTTCCAACCTCACAGTCTATTTCCAGCCCTTTCAGTTGAGCTTGGGGGAAAGACTGTTTCCATTCAAGTGGAAGTAGTTGATTCCCCATTGGATTACAATATTCTATTGGGGAGAAACTGGTTCTATGCTATGAATTTCGTCACTTTGAAATTCTTTTGAATTCTCCAATTTCCTCATTTGGGGAAGATTGTAACTATCGACTAACTTGATTTTTGTTCACCAAATGTTGCTACTCCCACCGCAAATAAAATCCCTATGCTAGGTCAGTTCCCTCCTCCTTATCAATTGATTATGGTAGGTATGATGAAGAATTAAACCCTCATGGGAGTGTTTCCATCAGCCCTTCCTAGTATGAAAGTGGCAACCGTGAACATTATTTCCATGATTGGTTATAGTCCTAAAGGAAAATAAGTTGTTGAGTCATCCTATCTTGGCCCTTATGAAGCACTTTATGATGTTGTTCAATCTACTTTCGATGTCCATTCTGATGATATTCATGTAGTGGATTCATATCCTTACCACCTTCCCTACTGGCTAGAACCATCCCTCCCTACTCTAGACTATTTCTCATAGAATTTTCCTTCAGATGAGTCCATCAAGGAGATCATGAGTACGCATGAACCCATATGGGTAGATCACCATCATTGAACTTCTTTTCTTCCCAATTCCAGTTCGGTAGACTTTGACCTGGTATCTCTTATTAGCACTGATATTGTCAGCAATCTGCAAACACCTCTATTGTTGTAAGAGATAGATTCCGAAGGAAATATTTGCAACATCACTAAGAAAACCCCGATTGACATATCATTCAAGCCCAAAACTGTTGAGCACGTTCATGTAGGTCACAACTGCTCGACAGAGGAAACTGAAAGTTATAGAGCCCTTTTCAAAGAACTCTGTGATATTTTCTCTTGGACGTATGAGGAAATGCATGGGATCGATCCATCCATTGTTGTACATGAGATTAAAACCTATCCCATGACAAAAACTATCTGAAAAAAATTATGTCAATCCATCCAAGGAAGGCTGCGGCTATTAAAGCTGAAGTGGAAAAACTTCCGAAGGTGGGGTTTATTTATCCCATACCCTTGACAGAATGGGTATCTAATATTGTCCATGTGGCTAAGAAGTAGGGCACTATTAGAGTCTATATCGATTTTCAAGATTTAAATAAGGCTTGTCCTAAGGAAAATTTCCCTACTCAACACATCGATCAGATCATCGATAACTGTTTTGGGAGCATCAACTTTTCTTTTATGGATGGATTTTTTTGGCTACAATCAGATAGAGATTCTTTTCTCCGATCAGCATAAAACGAAATTCATTTGTTCGCAGGGAACCTTCACATATCAGAAGTTACCTTTTGGACTAAAAAACGCTGGAGCTACATTCCAGTGCGCCATGTCCTACGTTTTTCATGATATCAAGAACATCGTGGAGTTGTACCTTGATAATCTCCCTACTCATTCACAACAACGGGAGGACCATCCAGGGCACCTTAGAGACATTTTCCTTAGGTGTCGTCATTAGAATATTTGGCTTAATCCACACAAATGTGTCTTTTGTGTTGATACTGGACGTCTTCTTGGCTTTGTGGTTTCCAAATATGGCATTCAGATTGTTCCTTTGAAAATTGTTGCTATTCTGGCCTTACCCACCCCAACAAACATCACTGAGCTCCAAAGTTTGTAGGGAAAGGAAAAATTTATTTGTCATTTTGTATGCAACTTCGCAGATAAAACACATGGTTATATGCATCTCCTAAATAAGGACACTCCATTTTTCTGGGATGACCAATCCCAACGAGCTTTTGATAATATGAAAGATGCTTTGACCCATTCACCAGTGTTGCACCCCCCAAATTATTCAAAAGACTTTATGATGTATGTTGCTTCCTCCACTACTAGCATTGGAATGGTTATAGCATAGGAAGATCCCAACGGATAAGAACACGTGATATATTTTCCTAAGTAAGAGTCTCATTGAATCTGAAACCCATTACTCACATGTGAAGAAGTTAGGTCTTGCTACGGTCATTGCTGTATAAAATTTTTGTCATTACATTCTACTTTGTACTACAACTGTACTCACGGATCAAAACCCGATGTACTACATTCTGACTTGTTAGGTACTAGGGGGAAACTAATCCCGTTGGATTGTTATCTTACAGGAATTTGATCTTGACTTTACCAAGGATATTTCAAAAAAATCCTTGGTTTTTGTGGGGTTGATATGTGACCTTCCCTGTGCTTTGATAGAAACTGAGCCCAACGATTAATTTTCGGATGAAATTTTGTTCTTGATAAGCACAATTATTCCATGGTATGGAGATTTTATTATCTATCTCTAGACTCAGATATTTCACCCCGACATATCCTGTGATGATCGATGTGGTATCCATCACCACACAAAGTACTATCTAATCTTAAATGAAATGTTGTATTGACATGGTATTGACTCTATCCTTCGATGACGACTTACGCACAAAGAGGCTGAATAGGTTCTGAATGACTGCCACTATGGAGCATGTGACGGTCATATTTCTAGGATGGCTACAGTCTAGAAATTCCTTTGTGCTAGGTTTTTTTGGTCCTCGATCTTTAAAGATTGTCATGAAGAGGTTAAGAAATTCCCACCCTGTCAACACTTTTATCCAAAAAAGTGCACCCACCCTACTCCTTTACACCTGGCCTTCATTGTTGTTGACCCTTTTGCCAAGTGGGATATTGATTTCATGCATTGTAATCCTACCTCAGCTGGGGGGCATGGTTGCATCATCGTAGCCGCCGATCACTTCAAAAAATGGGCTGAGGTAATGCCTACATATGCAGAGGATGGTAAGACTTCCACCCTCTTTTTATTCAACCATGTGATAGTTAGGTTTGGAGTCCCGCAAGCTACAGTCACTGACCACAGTTTTCATTTCCAAAATCATATGATGGCTGAGTTAAGCACTAAGATGGGTTTTCTCCATGAAAACTCAACTCAGTATTACTCGTAGGGTAATGGTCAGGTAGAGGCCATTAACAAGGTTTTGAAAACTATGCTGCATAGGATGGTTGGAGATAAAAAATACAACTAGAACTTGAGTCTCTTCTCTGCACTTTGGGCTTATAGGAATTTAGTGAAAACAACAACTAGTTTCACACCCTTTTAGTTGGTGTATGGACTAGAAGCTCTCCTCCCTATCGGTTGTCAGATTCCATTGCTTAAACTCGTAGTAGAACTTCTAAACACTTTTAACGAGGAAGAGAGATTTTTGTACTTGAACAACCTTGATGAAAGTAGAAGAGATGCTGCCTTGGCTAATGAGACACACAAAAAATGTGTCAAGGTATAGTATGATAAGTCTGTTCAGTCTTGTGTTTTCAATGAAGGTGACCTAGTCCTAACTTATGATTAGAGACATGATAAAATAGGGAAGGGAAAGTTTGAATCTATGTGGTACGGTCCCTTTGTCGTTAGTAAGGTCTTAGAGAAAGGGGCTTACGAGCTAGTAGACTATTACGGGTTACCCTTTGGGAAACCTCGTAATACGTTGTACCTGAAGAGGTACTATGCTTAAGTCATTACTGTGTGGTACCTTGTATATATGTATATTATCTGAATTTTTAGTGTGTTTTGGCATTTTCAATATGGTTTTGACTTTGTTGTCCATACTGTTTATACCATGTTTTGGTTATGCAGATGAGATTCCTTTTTAAGGTTTTGCTGATGGTGCTTGTCGTCATACCTTGAACCTCGCTTTAATTGCTTTGGTTTTTTATTCCCTAGCTCATGACTTAGTCAGTTTAGGAGTAGTTTGTATTGGTCTGACTACCAACAACATCATCGAGTATCAGGCAGTGATAGTTTTACTCACCAAGGCTGCATCTCGTGACATTCATGTTTTGGTAGTATTTATGGATTCTCAGCTTATGTTTTGTCATTTAAACCATGTTTATACCATCAGGAAACCCACACTTCTTTGTCTCTTTCGAAGAGTGCATCTGTTAGAGAGGTATTTTTATTTCATTACTTACAGGAATATCCCTAGGTCTGATAATACGGTTGTTATCAACCAAAATGGCACTTCTCCATCCGAGTACTGACATCCAATATGTCGGGACACAAAAGGAAAATTAGGATTGAAGTAAGCCAAAACACTATAGATGTGCATGACCATTGATACATAAACTCTTGACCATCTTAATATATTTTCATTTGGATATTAGGGATGCACACACGACTATTTGGATTGCAACCTACGTGTCATACGCGCCTTTCCTATATATATACTCGCGTGTACATTAATTCAATGTTAAAAAATATAAATCATGATTAGTATAGATTAGTTGAGCCTTAATTAATAACTATCTCAACTGTCTCAACCATCCTAACCATTGAAAGTCCTCTATTTTCCAATGTATAAATAGAGGGTATGAGATGGGGCTAATCAATCATTCTTAGAAGAGAAAATTTATGCTGGTGGTATGCCTTCAGACCTCTTGGAGCAGCAGAACTCAACGTCCCCGTTTTGTAGAGGAGTCCCTTTTTCAGAAGCTGGGTTGTAATATCACCATTCTTTGTTTATGAATAAAGAAATCTCTTCTTCCAATCTTTGTATTGTTGCATTCTTGTATGCGATGAATTATGAATTGTTTAATTATTTTATTATGAACATGAATATCATTAATCATTGACATATATATACAATATATTTGTGGAAGAATTTTTCTTTTGTAGGTGAATTGGAAAAGCCCTGAAAGCTTTGAAGGAGACTGAAAGAAGAGAAGACCAAGCTTGGATCAACCGTCATAACTGGGTATGCTAAGCTTCCTTCCTATTCCTATTTCATTTTCTAGACAAGCTGATTGTCCGCAAGTGTCTTAGTAAGTTGGTAACCCCAGAGACCCTACGTTACAAGGGTGCATTGTCCTGAACAATAGAACTGGAAACTCCACTAGGGAGTCCAACCTGCCGTGGGTCTGTTCTTTAGGTCCCCTTACCAGCCTTTGATTCTTTTTAATTATGGGTGTGTTTAGTCTTTTTTCTTTTGATTTATGGTGTGGCTTTTTCAGAACCTTGTTTCTAGTCTTTTTTCTTTGAAAAAAATTTAGTAGCACATGCGGGTTGTCTTCATAGATAGTTGTGTGTTTCACCATGTACATGCAGGTTTCCTTCTGGATAATCGCATGTTGTACTCGGTTTGTCTGCATGGATAGTCACATGTTTCCTATAGCATCATTTTGGTCCATCAGGGTTGGATTGTCCTTTTTTTTGGCTTTTTGATTACTTATGGGGGTTCTGTTGTTGACATGACTTTGTGACTCTAAGGTCTATACTTCATACCGTTCGCTTGATTTCTTCAAGTACTTGAGATTTTGTGTTTGATTTTATTTCATTGGTGAGTGTAGGTGGTCCTCCTACTTGGTTTGTAAGTTTGAGTGCTTGTGTTATAGGTCAATGATCAAGTCCTTTGAATGATTTGTGTTCTGTACTGCTTCTTGTAGTCTGAGTCTGTCACTCTTCTTTTGTGGATTTGGTAATATTTCAGTTTGTTAGTTCCTCCAAGTTAGGGTTTGTTCCAGTTTCTTCCTTTTGGTTGAAGTGGGTTAATTTGGGATCTTTTTGCCTCCTTTCACTGCTGTATGCTTAGATTAGCCAAATTTGCTCAAGTTTGCATTCGTTTACATAATAATTTTTGAAGTTGTTTGAAAAGAGAAAACATTTTTTTTTTGCATTAGGTTGCATGTAGTATTTCTCTTCACTATTTTCATAGAAAAATTCAAAAATTCCTAAAAAAAAGTCTTGGAGTTTCTCATGCTTAGTTTTTAATTCATTAGATTTTACTTAAAAGAAAAGAAAAGTTGGCTTGGTAGTTGCATCTTGCTTTGAATTTCTAGCTATTACATCATTTTTTCTTTCTTTTATCGAGTCTATAACACCACATACATTTCACTCCATTTGCCTTTGACTAAGAACAACCTATTAAAAAGAATGACATAATTAAAAATTATTAGTAAGTTCTCTTTTCTAGGTTCATACACCAATTAGCTTAGGCTAGACTTGTGGATTAGGGAGTTTAACTCTCCACCAGTATTTGATTTCAGATGTAGTTGGCCAATCACTAGGTAAATCCTCCTCTATATTGAGTGTATCGAGGAAGCTCCTCTTACATAATAGTTAAGCACAAGGTCGCGTGAGGAATTGGATTAAGGAGATAACCCTCTAATTCCTTGTTCGAGCATAGATCATGATTTTTACGCATATGGGGACTTTTGTCAATAGCACCTTTTGGGCCCCATGCGGTGTCGGCTTAATGATATAATAGCATAAAGTATTTATGAGCTGACACAACAAACTACATGAGTATATACCACTTTCCAAGGAGTCGGCCACAACTTTTCACAACTAGTACTTGCACTATGGACAGATTTTTGTAGAGATGAGCAGAGTTCAAAACAACTTAGCACTGGTATTCCAAGAGAAATTCTATGCCGACCTCACCACTATACCAGAACTTGATCAATAGATTGACATAGAGAAAAACAAGCTCAAGGAGCTCCAGAACAAAGTTGAGTCATGGTCCAAGTATACTCAGTCATCATAAAAGGAAGTTGAAGACTTGGTAACCTAGATGGATAAATTGCTCACTGATGCAAAGAATCAGCATTTTCTCCTAGGGGAAGAACTCTAGAATATAAAACATGACCCCATCACATAAAAATTTACCAATCTCACCAATCTCATCATTGTCAACACATACATATAAATAATTTTGCATGAATGGAAATATTTCTATTCTCAACTCGCCTCCTATTCCAATACCATTGTTGAATCTTGTAGTGAACTGGACCAGCCTACCAATTCATCAATAGATTCCTAGCCATAATAAAAATATTTTTGATCCCCCTCTTCTCTTCAGGATGAATAAGGATTTTGTTAGTGGGGGAGATGTTGGAGGAGCCTAGTCGGCCAGCTCACTAGATCCTTCACCCCACTATGGTCGATTTGGATTAGTCGGTTGATTGGACGACCGACCTGACATTTGTAACTAAATAACTGAATGTAACAAGTATAAAATAGGTTGATGATCCAGATCAAATATATGTTTATTGGCTGATCCTTGTATATTGTCTTCTTTATAATATAAAGAGAGTTATTGTTGTCCCATTTACTCTTGCAAATATTATGGTTATGATCATGTGAATTCTTTGTTTATATATAATTATGTATTGTTGGTAACCCCATGAACCCTCAAACTACAATAATGCCCAAATTTTGAGTCCATATCCCAACGGATAAAGCACTGGTCTTCTCACCCTAGATATTTTATTAGATTCTTGGTACATCACATGGAGGACCCATCCTACATAAGGAGTCGATGTTGTCACCTAAAATGATCATTCCAAAAATCTATTTCTGCATGTGGGGCCAATCCCATCCAAAATTTTACAAATCAACCAAATGACATATTTCATTACAAGGAATGGATTAAGCAACTTTATGTGGCTCGTTAATCATTAATGAACTATCAAAATTCAATTCTGAGATTCAGAAGCACGAAAAATGGATTTGTCCCATACCACTCATCTTGGGTGAAATTGAGTTTTCATGTCCAAAGGGTGATTCAGGTATAGTGAATGGTTGAGAATTTTTTTTTAGGTTACTGATGATGTTGTAGATGACAAAATTGAATTTTGAGTTATATAAGTCTGAAAACACCATGGGACCTACTTTAGGAAAAACTGGACATATTGGAAGAATGAATTATCTGAAGGAAATGATTGGTTCATATGTGTTTATTAGGGTCACTAAACATCATATAATTTATAGAATTCAACTCTAACCTATGTAAATGCAAATTATAGGATTAAAAAAATTCATGCAAAAGTGCCTTGTTGTCCTTTCTGATTTTAAAATCCCATATCAAACATGCATTATAACGTGTAATGTAACTAGTCGTTGGAAAACCCTATGTTTATACTTTCTATTTCCTCTAACAACATGTAATTTTGACTCCATATGCAAGAGATACATAATTATTACTCTCAGAAACCAAAGAGACACTCAGTTTTTATATTGGTTTCGGTCGAGTTTTCCATGCAAAATTATGATTGATAGTACTCCCTCTCCGGTCCATAATTCAGAGGGAAATTTTATGAGGATGTTTATGAGGCTGGGAGATACATGCCACACAATTAATTCATCCCCATGTGACCCATAGAAGTGGAAATTTTTTTATGACGTAATTTCCTTTCGTTCATCCCCATGTGATCCTTTCCTTCTTAACTCATGCACAGAAATAACTTTAATTAACCCATGGTGGTAAAGGATATGATGAGGATTCTTCATATTTATCCTATCTTGAGAGACCATTTGATCCAAGTTCCTCCAAATATAATAATGGAAATTCAAATGGAGACCAGATTTGAAATGTATAAGGATTCTAAGATGATAAAGATAAAAATTGGCTTATTGTCCTTCGCAAGTTACTACCTTTTAAATGATGGTAAGAGGATTCAACCATTGTTGTTGCATCCACATCCTTGAAAACTGATCCGTCGGACCTCAACTTTAGTGCATTAAAAGTTTGTTGTAAAAGAATGCGTGCAACAGGTTAATTAATGGAACAACATTAACAGAAATTAAATTCCCAGAACAGGAATGAAAAAACAAGACTGATAAATAGATGCCAAGCAGAAAACACAGAAACAGAGTCACAAACAGAAGTTGATAACGGATTTCACCCCCTCCACTGGGCTACGTCTCCGGGTCCCTCTCCAATGGGTACCGATCCAATTAATGGCTTTAAATGGTACAAAATGGTTCTGGAAACAACTTCAACAACTGTAAAACAGAATGCTGGACAGAAACAGTAAAGTCTTCAAGACCTCCTCTCTGAAAGTTACAAAACTGGACTTCAACAAACAAAAGAAGCCAAGTTATAACTGAGAATAGTCGACTTCAAAAGCATGTGGATAGTTTTATGGAAAAATCTCCAAGCCTGTGTTCTCAACAAACTGAGTCCCCCTTTCTGGGCGCCAACTTCCCTTATTTAAGCCTCATTTTTGCCATTATAAATGAGCCGAAGCACCAAAGAGAATGCGACCGTTCACATCCCATGCCAAATGCCAATTCATCATCATAGCAGCCTGTTCATCTTCTTATCGACGTTACAATCACATGGTAAAAACGTTGCCAATGCGTCGGTTCCATTCCCTGAAACGCGGCATCAATACTGTGTACCAAACTGCCAAGAAAACTTACCAAATTGTTACAGCTAAGCTGTGCCATGTGCATTGCAGTGTTTGAATTGGAGGTTGTAGTCATCTGCTTGTCCGTCGTTGCGGAAGAGGATAAGAAATGGGCTCCGACGGTCTCAATCGCAATCAGCTGTCGATCGGTTTTTGAGTCAGAGGCTTTAGTTACTTTGGTTTCCGCAGTTGCGGATGGCGTACCACTTCTTTTTTCGATTCCGTCGAGTTATTTCACCGATTTTTTAAGTTTTGGGCTTCTGCCGTTGCGGATGCCTGAAGCGTTGTTCTTTCGATCAAGCTTGTGGCTGTCGTTGCGGACTGCTTATCGCTCTAACTCCCGATCCATTCCAAATTCCTGTAAGTTTCCGCCGTTGCAGAAGGGGAAAAGCTTTCGACCGCTGATCCTTATATTTTTTTCATCCGGTTATCTCCGCGAACAGACTAATAGTTTGGCCGCCCGCCGTTGCGGAAGAAGATGCTCTTCCGACCTCCGATGTCGCGGAAGGAGATCTCTTCCGACCTCCGATCTGCGCGGCTTCTATGAACCATGTACCATATTGGATATTTACAGAGGAATAATCCGCCGGATCAATCCTCCCCATTGGAGAGCTTTTGGACCACCAAAAGCCTGAATTATTCTGCAAGTAAGTGAGGGTAAAGTTCCCTCACTTTACCAACCTCCATCCATCTTGCTTTGCTAGGATGCATTCCTTTAAGCCCCACTCGAAGGTACTCAGCATTCCCCCTTTGTGAAGTCCTTACATTTCTGTCAAGAATAACATCATCCTGCAACTCTCTCATGTATTCAGGTGCCAAATAATCAACTGAAGGAATCTGTATGTTAGTTTCCTCATCCATGATCATAGGAGGCTCATACAGTTTAAGATTCTCAACATTGATAACTGAATAAATTTGCATGTATGGAGGTAAATTCAAGCGAAAAGCATTAGTACCGATCTTTTCCAAGATCTCCAAAGGACCATACCTGATAGGCTTAAGATTTTTACCTTCACCTTTCATCCTTTATTTGGTGATATGTAACCAAACTCGGTCACCAACCTGAAATTGATGATCAATTCGATGCTTGTCATGCCTGGCTTTGTACTTGGCCTGGCTCTTCTCCAACTATTCTTGAACTGCCTGCTGCACTGCTTGGATTCTCTGAATGAACTTTAAAGCTTTATCTACATCATGATGTCCATCCATTGCATTTTTTCCAAAAGAGAAGTCCATCGGTGTTTTTGGCAGATAACCAAAACAAGTTTCAAAAGGAGATCTTTTCGTGGAAGAATGAACTGCATGATTGTAAGCATGTTGTATATATTGCAACTGCTCATCCCAAAGTTTAGGATGCTTACTACAATATCCTCTGAGCAGCTGAACCACTGTTCTGTTCACTACCTTTGTTTGCCCATCGGTCTATGGATGAAAAGCTGTACTTTTGTTCAGTTTAGTGTCCATAAGCTCCCATAAAGTTGACCAAAATTTTCCCAAGAACTGGGAATCTCAATCAGATACAATAGACATGGGTAGCCCAAAATGTACCCAAACATTTTGAAAGAATAAATGAGCTATTTGTTCAGCAGTGATCTGCTTGTTACATGGCATTAAGATACACATTTTGCTGAATCTATCCACAACAACATATAGGTAATCATGTCCTTTTCTAGACATAGGTAGTCCCCCTACAAAGTCCATAGAAATACTTTCCCAAGAACGAGAAGAAACTGGAAGAGGAGTGTACAACCCCAATTTCCTATTGCTAGGCTTACTTGTTGCACACATAACACAACCTCTTATATATTCAGCTACAGTTTCTTGCATTTGAGGCCAATAACAATGATTCTGCAATACAGACAATGTTTTGTTTACACCAAAATGTCTAGCAATCAATGAACTATGTGCCTCTCGGATCACATGCACTCTTTCTTTCTCTGGAATACAGAGTTTACCGAGATGATACAAGAGATGTTCATGCACAAAATAGTTCTCTTCCTGTTTACCATGTATTAGTGATGCATATACTTTCTTAAAATATTTATCTTCTGCATACTGTTCAATATAACTTTCATGTGTTAATGAACTTTTCTGAAGAGTGATTGAAGCATTTGTAGGTGGCCTTGATAACATGTCTGCTACTTTATTATGAATTCCCTTTTTGTACTTGATTACAAGATGAAATTGTTGTAAGAACCCCATCCATCTTAAATGCCTACTTTGCTGTATTTTAGTTTGAGATTGTAAATATTGAAGTGGCTGATGATCAGTATGTATGACTGTCTCTTTTCCCATGATATAATGTTTTCACTTCTTCACACTCTGTACTAAAGCATACAATTCTTTGTCATAGGTCGGATAGTTACTTACAGCAGTAGAGAATATCTCTGAATGGTAACAAATTGGATTCCTTCCTTGCATCAAAACAACTCCCATGGCAAACCCACTGGCATCGGTTTCGATCTCAAATGGCTGCTGCAAATCTGGCAATGTTAGAATTGGTGTTGTGATAATCTTTTCCTTCAAACTGTCGAAGGCTCTCTGATGCTTGCCTTCCCACTGGAAAATTTCTTTAATGCTTGTTAACGCATGTAAAGGAGCAGCAATGGAAGAAAACCCAGAAATGAATTTCCTCCAATATTGAACCGCACCCAGAAAACTTCTGATTTCAGTAACGGTGTTAGGCCGTGGCCAGTTTACAATGACAACAACCTTGGCTGGGTCCACTCGCAGGTGGCCTCCACCAATAACATGGCCTAGATATACTAACGAAGTTTTAGCAAATTCACATTTAGACATTTTTACATAAAGCCTTTCCTTTCTTAGTACATCTAAAATTTTCTTCACATGTACCACATGCTCTTCCCAAGTGTTGATAAACACAAGGATATCATCTAGATATACAATTACAAAATCATCAATGAATGAACGAAAGACATCATTCATGACCCGCATGAAAGTAGCAGGTGCGTTACAGAGCCCAAAAGGCATTACAAGCCATTCATACAAACCCTGTTTCGTTTTAAAAGTTGTTTTCCAAGCATCATGCTCAGCAACACGGATTTGATGATACCCACTACGTAGATCCAATTTTGTAAAATAAGTTGCATGTTTCAACTGATAAAGCAAATCATCAATACAAGGAAGAGGATACCTGTTTTTAATGGTGATTTTGTTAAGGGCCCTGTAGTCGATACACATCCTCCACGACCCATCCTTCTTTGGAACCAAGACTATAGGAGAGCCGCAAGGAGAAGTGCTGGGCTAGATGACCCCCTTCTCAATTAGCTCCTGAACCTGCTTCTTGATTTCCTTGTTCTTCATTACAGACATCCGGTACATGGCTATGTTCAGGAGTGGCACATCCTACTGCAAATGTATCTCATGCTAAATCTCTCTCTTCGGCGGTAACCCCTTCGGATCTTGAAACAAATCATTATATTCAGAAATGATGTCAATCAGTTCAGATTTATGCTTAGGGTCACATTCTTCAAAAGATTTAGAGACTTCATCATTTTTCATCTTAACCATCATCAACACAAAATTCTTACTAGCATTTACCAACCTCTTCATTTGTCCTGCAGAGACTATTGCTAGATTGGTTTTCATCTTATGTGCTCGTACAATATATTCCATACCTTCTTTAAAAAGATGATACTTATTCTGCTCTCTATAAAAGACTACTTTCTGGTCATACAAATATGGACTCCCAAGTACAATCCCACAAATGTCAAGTGGTACTACATCCAATTCTACCTCATCCCTAAACTTTTCAGTAATTGCAAATTTTAATACACATTTCCTTGTAACTTGCAATCGTGTATCATTAGTAACCCAACCTAGAGGATAGGTCTTTTCATGAGGCACAATAACCAAATGCAATTTCTTAACCACTTCTTCTGATATCAGATTTACTTGTGAACCACTATCAAACAATGTATCAATCTTTGTGTGATTTGCAATGACATGAACATGAAACAGTGCACTTCTATCTTTATCATTTTGCTTAGAAGTAGATGGCAGACTTGTACTTGCACTAGAACTTGATTGTGCATCAATGGGAAGTGAGATACTTTTATCCTTACCTTGGATTCCGACAGCTGTAACTTTTGTTTCATCACCTGAGTCGGATCCCAAGTCTTGAATAACGGCTGCAGTAGCTTTTGATTTTCCTTTGTCTTTGTTTCCTCCATAATTCTTTGGCCTTAACTCTGGATGAAGTTTCCAACACTTAGAGACATCATGTCCCTTCTGACAATGCGAACATGTAGGTTTTTCACCCTCTTTCTTAACAGTAGCCATCTTCTTTTTCCCCTTATCTTTACCTTTTGATTTGCTGTCAAATTTAAATGACTTCTTCACAAAAGTATCATTAGCATGCTTACCCCTGGCTTCTAAATGGGTAGCTTGAACACATACATCATCCAAATTACTGGGATTAAACATTAACAAAGTATGCTTCAAATAAGAATGCATGCCACCAATGTACTTAAGATGAGTTTCCTGTGTATCTAACGAAACATTCAATGCAATAGCCCTCTTTCTGAATTCATGAGTATAGTCTTGAATGCTTTGTCCTTTAGCTTGTCTAAAGATTTGCCAATTCATGGTTAATTGCTGCATGTGACCTAAAGGATAAAATTGCTTTCTTAATACTTCGATCAATTCATTCCAAACTGAAATATTTTTACCATTCTTTTGAAGATCTTGCTGAATCTTTCTCTCCCACCAAGTAAGAGCCATTCCACTCATCCTCAAAGTGGCCAATTGAATCCTGGAAGGGTCATCATTAATGCCCTGCACCCTGCAATATACTTCAAGCTGCTTGATCCAATTGTCTAATTTACATCTCCATTATAAATAGGTAATTCAAATTTTACATCCAATTTGAAATAAGGCATATTAGGACTTGCATTATTTGAATGAGAAGTATGAGAAGAAGAAAAAGTCTGATTAGTGTCAGGAGGATCACCATCACCTCCTACTCCTTTACCATTTTCTTCCTTCTTCACTTCTGCATCTCTGGATGAAGATCCTTCTTCTTTCTTCTTCATTTCTGCTCGCTCATCGAGTAGGATTTCCATCATGGCTTTCATGCTCATAAAAGCCTCCAGAAACTCAGTTTCAGAAATGACAGGTTTTTCCCGTTCGGTATGTCCTTCTTCTTCCCCTCGTGGAGAAGACATGGTTCTTGAGAATGTTCTCCTGGAGCCAATCTCAGGATCTCCTTCAACTAATTCTCCTTCACCAACCTTTAACTGGGACCTGGTAAGCATTCACAAACTTGCACAATAGTCAACCAGCTCTGATACCATAATATGATCCATCGGACCTCAACTTTAGTGCATTAAAAGTTGTAAAAGAATGCGTGCAACATGTTAATTAATGGAACAACATTAACAGAAATTAAATGCCCAGAACAGGAATGAAAAAACAAGACTGATAAACAGATGCCAAGCAGAAAACACAGAAACAGAGTCACAAACAGAAGTTGATAACGGAGTTCACCCCCTCCACTGGGCTACGTCTCTGGGTCCCTCTCCAATGGGTAACGATCCAATTAATGGCTTTAAATGGTACAAAATGGTTCTGGAAACAACTTCAGCAACTGTAAAACAGAATGCTAGACAGAAACAGTAAAGTCTTCAAGACCTCCTCTTTGAAAGTTACAAAACTGGACTTCAACAAACAAAAGAAGCCAAGTTATAACTGAGAATAGTCGACTTCAAAAGCATGTGGATAGTTTTACGGCAAACTCTCCAAGCCTGCGTTCTCAATGAACTGAGTCCCCCTTTCTGGGCGTCAACTTCCCTTATTTAAGCCTCATTTTCACCGTTATAAATGAGCCGAAGCGCCAAAGAGAATGCGACTATTCACATCCCCTGCCAAATGCCAACTCATCATCATAGCATCCTGTTCATCTTCTTATCGACGTTACAATCACATGGTAAAAAAGTTTCCAATGCATCGGTTCCATTCCCTGAAACGCGGCATCAAGACTGTGTACCAAACTGCCAAGAAAGCTTGCCAAACTGTTACAGCTAAGCCGTGCCATGCGCATTGCAGTGTTTGAATCGGAGGTTGTAGTCATCTGCTCATCCGCCGTTGTGGAAGAGGATAAGCAACGGGCTCCGACGGTCTCAATCGCAATCGGCTGTCGGTCGGTTTTCAAGTCGGAGGCTTTAGTTACTTTGGTTTCCGCAGTTGCGGATGGCGCACCACTTCTTTTTCCGATTCCGTCAAGTTATTTCGCCGATTTTTTAAGTTTTGGGCTTCCGCCGTTGCGGCTGCCGGAAGCGTTGTTCTTCCGATCAAGCTTATGGCCGTTGTTGCGGACTGCTTATTGCTCCGACTCTCGATCCGTTCCGAATTCCTGTAAGTTTCTGCCATTGCGGAAGGGGAAAAGATTTCGACTGCCGATCCTTATATTTTTTTCGTTCGGTTATCTCCACGGACAGACTAATAGTTTGGACGCTCCCCGTTGCGGAAGAAGATGCTCTTTCGACCTCCGATGTCGCGGAAGGAGATCTATTCCGACCTCCGATCTGCGCAGATTCTATGAACCATGTACCATATTGGATCTTTACAGAGGAATAATCCGCCGGATCAAAAAACCCTTGGATCCATCAACATATTTGAACTGAGGCTTTCAGAAATGGTTGCAAGCATCTCTATTCACATGCTACTTTTTAAACCAATGTTCCCTTGTTTAAGGTAACTTAATTTCCTGTGCAATGGATGACTCAAATACATCAAAGACTAATGTAAAAGGAATGATTTTCTCCCATCAAACCCTATGAAAATTTGAAGGGAAAAGCCATCATTATAGCCCTAAAATTGAGACATAAATTCACCCCAAATTGCCATTCAGAATAACTCTCTACAATCTTGATGTAAGCAATTAAGGGAGAGCAGGGTTTTTTACTGCTTGTCGGCAACCATGGTGATGGATGGGGAAAAGATATAAATCCAGGATGCAGGAAAATATGTAGAGTTAGGTCGTAGTGTGGAAAAATTAAAGGGATAGAAACAAAATAAGAATGGAATGAGATCATATGAAGGTAATTACTTTACTAAATGATCCTGCAAATTTAATGCTTCAATTTCCTGTAACATCTTCCCATCATTGATTATAATTATGGAAAATTATTAGTCTTCAAAACATGCAAGCAAATAACAATTGAAACACATGATACAGTATGGTAATAATTAAATAGAGTGATATAATAAACACAAATTAAACTCACATCATACAATTGAATTAAGCATAATGTAACAAAAATAAGCAATCCATTTTTAAAATAGGAACAAAATCATGTAAGAGTAATTTCCATTTGAAGACGCCCTAATCACTTCATAATTAAACCCTTATGACACCATTCAATCATGGATTATCAAAATGTCATATCACCATACTACTATCATGCAAATTAAAATGTGATATAATAGTTTATCAGGTTACAATTATAAAATTAAAATACATACCATGAAATAAGAAGCATAAAATTAAAATACATACCATGAAATAAGAATAGATCATGGGTAAATAAATCACGATGATGGGTCTATGTAAAATAATGAAAATAATATGAGAGAATGGTGAATCATAACAAAAATAAGTAGACCCGATTTTTGGAAATATAATCTTATGATGAAAACTCACGAGAATAGTAAGTCTAAAAAACATTAAAAAACAATGATTAATTTTAAAAGGATTTGAGTATTTGTGAGGTAATTGTCATTTACACAAATTATTCTCTAGTTTTAAAAAATTAATAAAAAAAGTTAGGAAGAGCTTACCCATTTTACCTTTACTTTCTATGATAAAAATGATGAAATTTTGAAAGATGTGCAATGGGTACAAGCTTAAAATATCTTGGAAGATGGGATGTTGTTGATTATGAAGAGGAATGAAAAGCTAGATGATATGATCGAATTGATGGAGAAATGTCCAACCTTTATTATACCTGCCTCAGTAGGTATAGGTATATTGTAATCGATTGCAAGTCAACTTGGGTTGACTCACCTATTAGTTCAAAGGTACATAAAAATTAAAATGTTGTTACCTATTAGTTCAAAGAGTTCAAAGGTACATAAAAATTAAAATGTTGTTTATAATGTTTAACTTTATAATTTTATAAATAATAATTTTTAATTATAATAAAAATGTATTTATTTGTGTTGTAATAGGCCAATCACAAATGATGTCAGCTTTGGAATTTGGTATCTGGTTTTCAGATGACAAGTGGCAACTATGACATCAAGATGACAAGCTCTATTATTTTTTCCATATTACTCGGTTGCTGTCACGTCTCACGCGGTGCGGCCTTTCTTGAAGGCAATCCAGTGGGTGCCTTAACTTCCCCTGCAATCTATTTACATCGCAATCGACTGTTCCTATAGCCATTAGCAGAATTGTAACTCAACAGAATGGCAATGCATAGCAGCAGCAGCAGCAATAGCAAAAGCAATGGCTGTCTGTTAATGGTGGCCATGGCCTTAGTAGCAACAACACAACTTGTTCTTACTCAACAGCAACAGCAAGAGTTGCTCTCAGTCGATTACTACCAGGGATCATGTCCACAAGTGGAAAATATCATTCGCAAGGTAATGGTACGCATCCCAGCTGAGCGTCTATCAAAACTAATTTCTCTGTAACTGCTAGAAATAACACATTTATATTTGATCAGATTATAGTGATATAAGGGCTGTGATGTATCCGTCTCTCAAAACAAATTGGAAGCTTTTCAAATCCATAAACCCTTATTTTTAATAAAAACATGGAAATCAACTAACCGCTGCAAAAAATGTGATGATTTAGTATCAGTTTTTTACCTGGAAATCAACTAACCGCAGGAAACAATGTGATTTAGAATAATATTTTTACCTTGGAAATCAACTAACCGCAGGAAACAATGTGATTTAGAATAAGTTTTTTACCTGGTCTCCTCATGAATCAGTCAAATTCCATGCCAGATTGCGGATCTTCAATTAGCTAGAGCAAATGGCAAATACTGAAGATATCCATCTGTGTAGAGGTCCTACTCTCTTGCATCATAAAAATACAGATAAAAAACACAGCACTAAAGGTAACCTGAGAAACAAAATTCATAAACAGAAATTCCAAAGAATATGGAAAGGAAAACAACAACATTAACAAGAGTCGAATGAAAAGGAAAATACCGGAAGCACGGAACCAGTTAAAAAGGGCGAAGGACAAAACAAAATTGTGTCCAGATTATAATTGAACGTGGTCTTAAATAGCCAAGAAGCATCCAACGACTAGAGAGAAAAAGCTTGAGAACAGTTGAAAAGATGCACCATACAGACAATATAAGTTCGAACCGTTGAAGATCCTTTGAGCAAGAAAGCATAAATAAACCTACGATAGAGAGACGGATCTGGACACGTGGATGTCTTTCTTTTTCCAGGTCGTTACATTTGTCCGTAAGACAAATATTGAGATAATTTAGCAAAATCAGCCTCCGCAATTATCTGATAACCGTGTTCAAGCATGCACATTTTCATATTAAAATTAAAGATACAAAATTGAAGTTATTTTATAAATTGTATTTAATGTATTAGCAATAATTTCAAGATGATATAGATTTTTAGAAATATCTAAAATTAAGTTGGCTATACAATGTTTCCTTTTATAATTGTAAGACACTTGCAAAGTGTGTATCATAATAACATATTTTATTAGAAAAGACACATGTATGTTTTTCAATATATTTTTTATATCTACCTCAAATTTTGTAAAAACCTATGTTTATCATTATATTTTTTTATAAAATACACATGTTTTTATTATTTTTATGAGTATTATGTCCAGCACAAAGAGATATATATTTGAAATTTTGTAAAAACCTATGTTTATCATTATATTTTTTATATAAAAATACACATGTTTTTATTATTATATTAGTATTATGTCCTTCACAAGGATATATATTTTTGGGTGACTCCTTATTAATTTGTCTGGACTTTATAATTTTTCTTACTTTTATAATTATTTTATAGTTGAAAACTTATTTAATTAAACAATTTTTTTTTAAATAGTATTTTTAATTTTTCATTGGTAGTAGATAATGGGGTAGTCCTTGATTTTTGCAAACCAGCAGCAGGCCTAGTCACTACCTACATTATTATTATGATATCGACCATTATGTAATCCTCCATTTTTACACAGTAGCACAATCAATAATTCAACTCAACTAAGGCAGTGGTGAATCACTAAATACCATAGTGAAGAAATTCCTCAATGGGCCTTACTTGAACAATTGTACTAATTAGAGAAATAAGGTTGATGCAGAGTCTTATGACTTTAGTCTTCACCTATTGTAATAGTGGAGAAAGGGATATGAGTATGCTTTATATATAAAATCTCGCTTGGTTTTTTTTGGTGGCTTTAATTAATGTAATCTCCGCTTTTCCAAAACGTTTATAATAAAATGAAGACCTTAAATTAATTGAATATCAGACGACTACCGTGGAACTAGCTTTAATTGAAATGGCGATGATTGGATTAATTTTGTAAGAAACAACATGCATATGTTTGATTGATTGACAATGGTAACTCCCAATGTCCATTGTTTTTAATAGAAACATTGATTGATTCATAATGGGTAACTCTCAATGTCCATCGTTTTTTATAATAGAAACAATCCAAAGTCCCAAATCTCTCTATCCCACTACAGGTCTCATAGCTCCTAGTGTCCATTATTATCAACTTCCATGCCATTGCTTGAATTTCATTGAAAGATGGCAAAGGTGGTCATATGGGTGTCATAGACTCCTTCTGGTGCAAATGATGACTACAAAAGGAGTAGCGCGGTGTCCATTGATGGCCACAACGCAGAATATCACGCTCATATTTGTGGTGGAGGGCATGGGTCAAGGGCCAACCCCTGATCAGGAGCCAATAGAATGAAAGTGGGAACAATGGTCCCGTGAACTAGTATGTGAATGGTTCAAGATGTATAGGCCTGACATAAACCTTTCCAGCAACTCTTTGCTTGAATGTGTTATGATGTTTGCAATGCCAGGGAGATCCAACTTCTGTAGATCCACCACCTGATCTGTGTTGTGAATCTGGTCTCCCTCTTTAGCTTTTGATAAGGCATAGGCAGCTTATGACATCCAACTTCCGTAGATCCACCACCTAATATGTGTTGTGAATCTGGTCTCCCTCTTTAGCTTTTGACGAGGCATAGCCAGCTTATGATATGTCGAATGGATTCCATTAATTGATTCCTTTTTTCAGAACCAAACTACATTATGTGGGTCATGTGGATTTTTCTAGCTAATTAGGAACTCGAAGGCTAGAGTTTACTCAGGTACAATTTGGTCAGATGTTCCCAATGCTAGTTTGTAGAAAACTCCATGAGATTACGCTCTGCATCAACTACACCTTTAAGACACAAGCATTTGCACAAAAAAATCAAATGGTGGCACTAGCGGTAGCGGTACCTATGGCCAATCCCCTAGTTGTACTCCATAAGAGCGACAAATTGTTGAAGTGGAAAATTTAGGTTCAAGCTCAACCCCAAGCCAACTTGTTCTCGAGAAGTTTCGCGAAGAGATTGAACTAGAAACCTGTCCATTTTGTGAAGTTCGTGAAAGTATGAACAAGAGAGTGTTTTGAGATTTCAACTTCAAAGTGTGTGGATTCTTGAAATTGCTTTTCCATTGTTTATTCTCTTTTTTATGGATTTATTGTTGGATTGTCTGAAAAACAACGAGTTTCTCTGATATTGACTCAGAACTGGTCGGGTTTGTCTTATATGAATGCATTGATTGGTGCTGTCTGCTTTGTTGCTAACTTCCCTGAAACCAGTAGTCGATTGCATGCTTTTTTTGCCTCTTTGTAGCTTCCTTCAGAAGTTTGAGATTATGTATATCTAATATAAGAAATGATTATCCTTATTTTATTTATTTTAAAGGACGATGTTTCAACGTTCCCATTAACTCAGTAGGCCATGAAGTCCACTTCGGAACCAACGTCCTGAGCCTTGGCGGTGTGCTGGCATCCTACCCGTCTATTCTGGTCTGGAGTTTAATTTCCCATGTCCTTCTGAAGTCTGCAATCTTTTAATGGTGGCCTGCAAGTTTTTTATGGTGGTATTCTTTTAGTTCGCCACCTGTGTTATGGAGTACAACGCCTTTGAGGCTTTAATCTTGGCATTTCAGGTTCAGGTTTGTTTGATATGCATGTCAGGTTTCCATTTTTGTGTTTCCCTTCTGGGTATTTACGATATAGAGATGGAATTTAGTAATTAAGATTGCCTATGGAGGAAGGAAACTTCAAGATCAAGTTCTTTCACCTCTGCCTTGGGTGAAGTCTTCTATGTCCACAGCCACCACCAAGCACCGCCACAGCCTTCTCTGTTAATGTATCCATGGCCTTCTATGTTAATGTATTCCCTAGTATTCTCTTAGATTAGCAATGTGAAAATCAAAATTGTCTATTGGATTTCCTGTATTGTCATGGGAAAAACGACAAATGTTGCAGGTGTTGTATGTCTATGCCTAGAAGCCTTCGATAGCTTTGATTCTTGAATAAAAGCAAAAAATATGCAAGGAATTTGAATGCTCAGAAGAAAATAATTGTTGGGATGTGCAACCGTAGAACTTCATTAGCATTTAGTACTGGGATTTTGCCTCTGAATTCAACCTTGGTTTTGAAGCTTTTGTTCACAAGTTCCAACATTCGAATTATTGTTGTGCTCTTTTATCTTGAAAAAAGATTTGTTGTTCTTATGATGGATACAACAACAAAGCCTGGTTGTGCTTCTTCCACTTCTTTTGGACATTTGAACCTATGTACCCAATAGTTTACACCAGGTCCTTATGCTATGGGATAACAGGTACTTTCACGACCTCTCATTCAATGGCTTCAATCCTCCCCACCGCTTTCACCTCGTCACATGTAGATTCCCATAAAATATTGAGATTCTCATTAGCTTATTTAGAGGTTTTCATTACCTGTCAAAAGAGAATCGAGCACCTACAACTACTTCTAGAGGTTCGAGTGCTTGCCCAATAGCTGATATGACAAGCGAATATGATCGAGTCACTCCCTGCACAACAACCGCTTCCCCCATCTTCTTGGTCGTGTTTCTTTGCTCTGCATATCAAGGTCAAGATTTTATAATTATGTGCATTTGTTTTCATACAAAACGATATAGTACTTTGCATACATTGCAATACTGTGAAGTAGGGCTTGAAATATGCATCTTCTTATAGATTGGATTCCAAGCTCTTCCACTATGAGAATTCGTTTTCCTATGGCTTCCAATAACAAGTGTGGTGGTGGTTCTAGATATGGTTATAGTATGATGCACGTCTCCCTGTATCAACCTCTGCCTTAGGTGGATAACTTGTCTCACCTTAGTTCCTCAAGGGTTGAGCTCTTCCTACTAGTTGGCCCGCGAACTCGATGGATGAAGTGGTCTTCAACAGATCACGCAGCTTTGCATCCTTTACCTCTCTCCAGGCTTACTTAGATGATTTTCATGTGTATAAACAATCACAATATTGCATATTATGGTAAATGTATTATCTGCAAATTGGTTCCTTGAGTCCCATATGCTTATATCCATATATTCCATAAAAATAATTGTTTTAATTTTAAATGAAAATGGTATTACAATGCAGTCCTCCAGCCATACACATTTCAGTTTAGAAGTGGTTAAATTAAAGTTGAACAGCAGGATTACTTGGGCAGTGAATTTTTTATCTACTAAAGTGTTGTAGACTTGTTAATCAGGAGAATGATCCAAGCAGTTGATTCATGTCTTCGATGTGTGCGCAATTGATGTGAGGCAAGATCCAAGAACCTATGATTGGACATAGTTTTTGAGGCAAATTGGAGGAAGCCTCGACGATTGAGGGGTTTGTTTCCAGAAAAAGATGGTATATGTTTTATCTAAGAGTAATGTCTGAAGCATCGTTGGACTAAGATTCTCATGGCAGTTTTGTCTCGATATGGTGTTGGGTTTTGGTTTATTGCTCTCCATCTTTGTAAATCTTTGTAAATCTTGCCTCTATGATTATGATTATTTATGTGTTCCATAAAATATTCTTATTTGTTATGCAAGTTAAAAAATTCTATACTTATGGAAACTATTTTTTATGCAGCCTAATTATTAAAAACAATTGTGACTGAAATATAAGCCAAATACCAACCATCCATGACTTTCCTTTACCTTAATCAAGAGCACCGAGATAAATATTCCCTATGCACTTTCTTAGGCCAACAATGGTTGGGCAACCTTGCTTAAGAACCAGTCACATGGGCAACCGAATGAGTAGGACATCCTTCTCGCTTGAACAATGGACTATTTTTTAAACTTGAGTCCCATCTTCTGTGAGCATGCTCAGGGTTTAAGTTTAATTTAAACTTCGCTAAAAGCATGGATATATCAATTAGACTTTTTTTTTGCACTGTATTCTTCATGGAACTTATCGTTGCATCTTGACCGCATGCAAAAGGATTGACATCTCGACAAACCTAGCTAGACTTACCTTCTAGATAAGGCACGATGTTTTTCTCTTTGTGGTTGATCATTGCCTCAGTCATATTTCTTATATGCATGCATGGTGTTTGTATATAACAGGCTAACACGCCGATGTATGTATATTTTACTAGAATATTACATTAGAATGGGTGAAAAATCATGAAGTTGTATCATGCACGGGTTCCCTAAGTGTCTCATTGTTGTCGGGTAGAGATGCCAGATGTTATATAAAGTGAAGGGTGCTTTTAGTAGAGGACAAATACAATCTGCATGGTGACCAAATGTGGAATGCACATGTGCACTGACAACGGTGATTATGCATCTGTGAAATATATTAAGAGTGTTTATGAATACTATCAATTTCAATTTAATTTAATAATTGATCTCTTTGTTTTAAACAATCTATATAATTACCTAGTTTTCTATGTAGAGAATGAAATCTACATTAAAAAAATCAAATCTCGCATTTGGCATGGGCGTGAAACTGAAGTATGTCCATATGGTAACCCAAAGGCATCGGATTCAGCCAATTTTGGCAATGTGGCAGAAGTATGTACTTGCCCTCGATTCTAGTAAACAAGATTATCTCCATTGGGGGACATTTATGTTTAGTGAGGTTTTATTAATTTTATTTCAGCGACCTTAGTGTGTGCAATGTTGTGGTATTTTTATTTTTATTTATTTTAATTTTGGTTTTTTTTGTCTGTTAGTCTTTGGGTGGGACAAGTTGGTGTCACGTCTCGGAATTCCCCTTGCAAGCGTTGGCGACACTCTTATGTAAGCATGCATTAAGTTAGTTTTGTTGTTTCGTGTGGGAGGTGGCTTTGAGAAGGGTGGAAAACTTAGAGGGGGTGTATGTACGACGGGCTTCAGGGTTGAGTTGTCCATTACTTAAACTACTTGGAATTCTCAACTAATGTTTGACAACAAATATTAAGACATCGTCCAAGTCATAGTAATTGCTTGGTTCATAGTGGATAAGGGTAACTTGGTTCCCATAAAGACGTAGCTTCCTTATAAATTTTATTCTCTCAATTATTATATACCAAGAACAATTGTCAATACATTCTTCCAACTGGGACATACAATTAATTATCTATACTTTTTCTAATGCATTAACATTCAACATTGTAGGTATTGGCACTCATTATTTCCATTGCACATAGCTACCTCGATTCCTACATTTTGTTCTCGTAAGTCTTTCTATTCTGGCTCTAATCCTATTCTGGTCTATGCATTCTAACTATTCCTTTCTTATGTGGTTTCCAAGAACTTGGTTCTTTGGTGCTTTCCTCTATTCAGTTAGCGGGTTGTTATAATTTTAAATGGTGGAGTTGACTGTGTTTTTTAAAGTTTCCTATCGCGTGCATAGATTACACCTACGGTTAATTTAATTGTTTATACATAGATTTGAAATATTCATTCACCCAACATGGGAAACACTAATGCCAACTTGGGTTGTTATCTCCTTTCGATTGTCACATTCCGTTAAGCGTTTTGCACTCCATTGTTTCCACTCCATTTAAGCAGTGAAATTTCCCTTCTATGTTTTGCCTCTTAGCCTCTACAACATGGGAGGGCAACACATTAAACCCTAGAACAATGATGACTTAGCCAGTCCATAACCGATGTTATTCCATATCCAGGTAGCCCACAGTGTTTCCTGTCAGGGGTCCCTGTCTAATTCAATGATTTTGCAACGGGCTAGCTATAACTTTCGACCAGGCTCTGGATAGCTTCCTATACCACTAAAATTTTTAGAAATCATTTGTTCGAACTTTATTTCTATGTTGTTTTGTATGATTGTATGTTACCTTTCTTTCAAAATGCTCCAAATATTGAAATCATTAACAGAGGAGAGTTGTTAATTTTAGCGCGTATTTACCAGGTATAAATCTTCAGATAATGGACAAGAAATTATTTACAACTTATTTACGAACTACGGCTGATGAAAGAATGGTCAGCTGATTTGGAAACAGTAAGAATCCAGTTCTATTATATTTTCGATTTCACTCTACCAATAGATTCCTTTCAAAATGAGGAATATATCTATAGGAAAATATAGTCAACTCTCATTGGCTAAGTTACATGAGCGATGTATTCCTTGCCATGTCAAGCATGTCACATCCCCACCCTTCTACTAGAGAGGGAATGCGACTATGCTGCTATCAATCCGGGAAACTAGCCCCATGAACATGATAATTAAAATGCATTGAGCTTAAGAACATACACATATGTATAAATCATTAACATACAACGGAAGCAAAACACATTCATTCAAGCATTCAACACATTAGACATGTTCATCATATTTCATTAAACAAATACGAATGCAGAGATTAACACAAAGATACTTATCTTATGAAGAAGCTTCCCCTCAACTAGCTATGTCGCTACAACATTCCACCCAACCATATGACAGTGTGCTCCTTATTCTCTCAGCATCACTGCCACCCCCGAGCTGGGTATGATTTCCACAAGGAACTAGGGGACACAAACTTACACACAGCAAGGCCAAACACCCACAATCAAGTCAATAACCACATCCAAACACAATCAGCCCACTAATAGATGGATTCTTGGACTTACTCAGCTAATCCAACATAGGGATGCACTACACAACAAAATGCAAGTTCTGGGTATGAACCAAAAACGTAAGGGGAACCCAAAAATCGAAATGACAAATAGCGAAACAACCCAAGTGACCCAAATCATTCAGAAAACGTTGGATGGCCTTCCATAGGAAAAAACGACCTTTGTTCACACCCAAATCGTGGGTCTAGCTTCCCAGCCACAGAACATAACCAAAACGGGTTTGCAATCCAAAACAAACTGGTAAAATGGGGGAAAATGACCCAGGATGAACAATTCGTTTCATAAACGTTCTATGGGTTTCAGATGGGAAAAAAAGACCCCTTCTATTCCCCAATTCGTGGATCTATTCCCCCATTAACTATGCAACCCCAAAAAATGAAATTTCTCAACCGTATGAAGGAGGAAACAACGGAAAATTGCCCAGAAGAGATCCCAGCCACTAAACATTAGCAAAGCAACTTCCAAGCCATGGGGAAAATAAAAGAAACTGTTGCAACATGAGGAAAAAACGACCCAGAGCTCCAGAAAATGCATGAGGAAGAGAGGACATGAATGAATGATGGAATGGGCAGACGATTTTGGGTTTTTACTTTCTCAGGAAGTCAAAACACGTTTTCCAAAATCTGATGGCTTCCCCAATTCGAATTTGGACTGCCGTACCCTTCCCATCCCCAAGCATTACCTAAATCAACCACTTTTGGATGATTGGGCACCAAAGAAAAATTGGGTAGTTTAGCACTTTATGGGTTTTCCCCATTGGCTCAAGGGTTTGAATCCCCCCCCATTCCTTGTGCAATCATTCCCCCATCTCTTTAATGTTGCATTGACATAGCTCATTGTGGGTATTTTATTGCATATTTACATGATGTAGAAAATTATATTGTGTCGTCGGCTAGTACAATGACCATCGACATTGATTTTAATTACCAAAACGTAGAAGACTAAATCCATGGCGGGGTCTTTTCCTTGAGCTTCACACCATGATTTATTAACGCTATTTACATCATTTATAATTTAATGCAATTGGGGTTGAAACTGAGGTATTACAAAGCAATTCAGGAAAATCTTGTCTAGGTAAACAAGTAGGGACCGGTTTCCGTATTTACATAGCACATTTTCTAGGCCTGTGTTAGAAAAAAAATTAAACAACTCCACCATTTCCAACCTCAAGGTTCATTGTCATATTTTTATAGTAGTTGTTTTAGGCTTGTCTTAGAAAAGAAAATTAGACAACTTGAGTATTTTGAAACTAGCCCAGTTAAGAAATATGCAGAGATCACATTGAGAACTCTCTTTATGTGGTAAGTATTATGGTTTTGTTTTTGGGCTTAGTTCTTCATTGGATTGGTGGTAAGGACTCAAGTTTTCTTTTCTTTGCGGAATTTTTTGAAGGTATAAAATTATGCACGCATAATAAAGTATGGCTTTCTTTAGGGTCTGCATAACATTGTTGGATGGATTGTTGACATCTTGTCAGAATTGGCATTATGATTTCTTCTTATCAAACCGCTGGAACTACCAACCTTACCAACTTTGGTTGACCAAGTATTTAACTGGTTTCTTTTACTGCAATTCCATATGAGAGAGAGCTGAAGATCTGTAATTATCTATGCTGGATAATTCTCGATGCAAAGTCCACAAAGAACTTTAAGGAAAAAATAGAAGATGAATATCGTGTTAACATGTAAGTTTTTTTTAGCTGTGAATTTCACTTTACTTTGTGCCTAAATCGCTTCTACTAGGTGAATTGGCGAGCAGTTTTTCCTGGGAAGTTCATTATTTATGTTTTAGTGTATGAGAAGTATATATCTTGTTTCATATTTGGGATAGGATTCTGGATATTACATATGTGGTTGTAGACATACAAAGAGAAGATGGAACTCCATATGAACATGGCTTTTGTTTTGGGTTTAAAGCAAGTTATGTAAGGGTAAGTTAAGATGCGGTGTTTATGTATTAAAATTCTCAAAGGATTCTCCTTTGGATCCTAACTATCTATCTATTGTGGAATTCAATGCAAATTTTGCAGAGTTCAGAAGAGAGGTACTTCATACACAACCATCTATCTTTTGAGATCAAGTTTCAATTCGTTCACCATAATTTCATTTTTTGTATGAAGTATACATAAACTATAAACGTATAATAAAAATAAAAATAACTAAAAGTATTTATAAAAGTATTTCTGTTTAAAAAATAATTGTAATTATTCATATTTTTAATTACATATTACAAAAGATAACATTTTTTAATGCATAAATGTTTTAATTGATAAATACAATTGTGTTTTTATTGATATTTTGATTCACAACATTTTATTATATAGTTAACTTATAATAATAATAACTAAAATTATTTAATAAAATATTTATAAAAGTATTTCTATTTTATTGTAATTATTCAGGTTTTTAATTACATATGGCAAAATATACATTTTGTATGCATAAATGTTTTAATTATGTTTTAATTAAATGTATTTTATTTTTTATTAATTCTTTATATATATTATATAGTTGTTTGATATTAAATGTAA
>LPNX010910216.1:699760-710295 GCA_001517045.1 Pseudotsuga menziesii | reverse complement strand
TTTAAATATTTAATAATTTCTCACTAATACAAGAATTATATATTAAAAAAAACAAAATAATAATAAAATATTTAATTATTTTATTACTATATCACATTTATAAAATGTATTTAATCTTGGCTTAGTATAATTTTTTAAATTTCAATTGCAAAGATTTTAAAAAGAAATAAAGCAACCACCCATACTTAATATACATAAGCTTTCATTTTTTTATAATAAAACTTCTTTCATAATATAGGTCAAAGATTGTAAGAACCTTTACATCAATATCCAATACAACACTATTTAAGCTAACAAGCATGTTATCCTTAAATATGTGACTTGGTTTAATTCATTTTCAATTAAAATTTAAACAATTACATTGAGTCAAGTTTAAATACCATTGCTAAGTATGTGATATAGTAAAAAAACATCAAATATTGAAATTAATTTTATTTAGAAATTCTAAATAGATACAAAAAGTTATTTTATTGTCATAAATTTTACAAGAAATTTCTCTTAAAATATTTCAAATTGCAATTTTTAATATTTTTCATTTTTTACATGAAACTTGGTTTCTTAAAAAATATATTTTTTAATGTTTACTAAAATTGAGGAACTCTTTAAATCATGTGTTTTTTGGATCTTTTATAAGATCATTTTTAAAGTACCTATGGCCAAATGAAAACTTTTATAATTATTTTCTCATTCCCAGTGCCCACAAAGGACCTAGTTTTAATATAAGTATGCTCAATAATTTTCTAATTTTAAAGGTTTTTGATAATTTTCTCATTCAAACCAAACAACCATGTACACTTAATTGACACATACATATTATATTTCATCATAATAATTTTCTTCATTGTCAAACAACTAACTTTGCATTAGCAAAATGACATTCTATTTATTACATCAAATAAACAAGCTAAGCTATAAAATAGCATTAGAAGAATTAGTTAAGCTATTTAATCCATATTTTATGTCTTTTGATATGTTTGTTAATAAATTTTGTTTGTGACATGTTTTTAACCTTAAGCTCTCTGGAATTTGGGGAAGTGTATTTTTTCAATGGGATCCGTAACTTTTATTGACTACTTGTAGTGCAACACATATTTATGCTCACTAACCCAACTTTTAAATTATATAATTTTGTGCAAACTCAATGGTTGTTTTATTAGGCCTCCAATTGAAGTATATGTAAAAACTCAAACTATTTTAAAGAGTATGAAGTCATCCATCTAACATTGGTGGTGGTTTCATAGAACATCTTTTTGCTACATCTATTGTTACTTTTTTTTTTTATATTCAACCTATTACTATTTTCTTGAAACTTTTCTTAAGAGGCAGGTACTTAGCAACTATGCTGCTATTTCCATTGTTTCAATAATTTTTTATATTAGTTTTGGTTTTGGTACTAGCACAAAAAATGATCACCCATAGAATTTTTGGTAATAGAAAAACAAAGGCTCAGAAACTGAATATAATATATTGAAATGCTTCTAATAATATTTTTCCACTATTGTTGAGGATATGTATATGCCTTATAGGGTTTGTAGTGAGTCTAAAAAGTATGAGAGGTCTGAAAAGACTAGAAAAATCTAAAATTGTTGGAAACTACTAAAAACTCAACTTGACATAGCATATGCACGTTACACACTGAATACTTGTGCTAATATTTTTTTAAGGTACTGGCACACACATAGACATGATGTCCAATTGAAAGTAACTACAATGGAAATGAGGCGTGTTGCACATAAATCTCGTCACCATCATGTGTTGATATCCTCTACATCATCAATTGCCCTGAAATCCCAAACTGTGAAGTGAAATATTGGCCTAGAATTCAGTTTGACAAACAAAAGTCCAGCACCGCCTTTTCCCTTAAGGCAAGGGGCGTTATCTTCTTCAATAACTCCTATCGTCTCTTGACAGTAGGCGGTGACACTACTTTTTCCCCTTGTTCAAAGCATGGTTCTACCCTATTACTGCTCTGTCATAGTGGAAGAAAAGTGGTGCCCGAGGTAAAAAATGAAAAAGAGAAGTGTCCACAAAGCTTCTCGAAAGAAAACTTCGTGGCACTGTCATCCCTAGTCCTAAGGACTAGTTGGAATAGATATCCATCCTTTTGGGATCTCCCTTCCACCTCACCCACCATTTACTCAACCATCCCTATCCTCCCAAGGCCTATAAAACCTTGTTCATTCCCATGGTTGAGAAAGAGAAAAGTTATGTTGTTGCATTGAGGTTTGAGGCAAATTTAGGGTGAGCATAGAAGGAGCAAGTTTGAGATTTTGGGGACAAGGCATTAGCATGTGAAAGAGCATCACAACACTAAGGTGAAGGTTGTAAGCTTTCTTCTTCATCTTTAATGCAAATTTGGTTCCTTTCCTGTAAGATATGTTATGTTGTAATAATGTATTTTACTGTTGAATTCCTTAGTCACTGACATAGAGTTGTAGATTATATTCTAGTGCTTTTGATCTTGTTTGCTTGTTTCATGTGATTGTGCAGGTACATCCATGAAGATCCATCACCATAGGAAACAACTACATCACTATATCAAAGGTCTCATCCAGATCTCCACAACTTCTAGGGGAAGTCTTCCATCTCTGTTGTAACCCATTTGTTCTAGATTTGAACCATCCAGACTAGAGGAACAACTCTTGTATGCAAGAGGTGCATTTTTCCTAGAAACAAATCTGGCGACTTTGCTGGGGAAGAGCTTGCAACACATATGATCTTCCTTGGTATTCAAACTCTTGTCTAAAATCCAAGCTCCAATATTTTATTGATCAGATCTACTAACTTATCTAGTGAAATCTTGGTTCGATATACCTAGATCTTCTTAGATCTAAGTCATTCTTTCTTTCTGTACTTCATATTCCTGTCAAATTCATGATTTGATGCCAGTTTTATAGTAACTTACTTTCTCTTTTTCGCCATTGTTTTGTTTTGAGACTTACAACAGGCACCGCCTATGCACACTGGACGAGAAGCGGTGCCACCGCCTGTGTGCAGTACTCAGTAAGCGGTGCCAGCGCTTTGTCACAGTGGATGAGAAGCGATGCTGATCCATAACCACTCTGTCACTAACTCTCCTCAAGCGGTGCTAGGTAGGCCTTCTACATGCTTTTCATTTCAAAGCTTTGAGATTTTTGCTTTCCGTTCTATGTGTGTTTGGGCTTCTTTTCAGAGATATGAGTTGTTAGATTCAAAGTATGGATGTGGTAAATGCTTGCTTTGTTGAATTTAAAAATCTAGGTTACACTCATCAATTTGATTTCTTGTATGCTTGGTTTTCATTATCGAAAGGAGTGCTTGGAAGTTTAGTTCAGTTAGATCTTTTTTTAATGCTTGATAAAAATGAAAAGGAAGACTTGCTTTTTGGTTTTTGCTTTCATTCTTCGTTAGTTTACGAAACACTTCTTTTTGCTTTTAAAAGAAATTTTTTTGTTGAGATTTGATTATAATTTTGCTTAAAGACGAATTATTGGATTCCTGACTAGCCTCATAAGATTTCAGATCTGCATATTCTTCTTTCTTTTTACACTCTTGTCTCATCAAAAGAAAAAATATATCATAGTTTTAAGTTATATCTTTCTATTTTTTGAAGAAAATTGAAAAAGTACTTAGTGTTCCTTTGAGTTTTATTGTCTTTCTTTTTAGGAAAAAAGATCTCACTTCATTGCTTGCTTTCAAAGATCAGTTTTAAGAAGTGTGTTTCTTGTTTTCATTCTTAGAAAGATTTGCTTAGTGTAACTGTTTGGAAATTTTTTGGTTTTAAGACAAAATTGAAAAAATAAAACACTCTCTCCTTCCCGTAAGTAGGGAATACTTTGAATGGGAAAGCGAACAAATTTGCATATCATAATTGCATGGATTTACTTTTCAGTCATCACTCCATGCATTCACCTAACCGTTCAACTTAAAATTAACAATATATTTAGGATAAAATCTTAGTAACTTGAGTGATATGTTAGAGAGGTGTTCCAACGTCGTAAAACGTAGGAGTTGTCATTTATTTCCTGCACTGCAACCCGTGACCCACACGGTTCTTCCACGTACCGTCGATATATAGAATGACATTTCATGTACCCTTGATGTATATCGAAAGGTACTTCATGTATTCGATTGTATATTGAAAGGCCCCTTGTGAACATTTGTGCATTAGACAACGCTACTACAGATTTCAACTCCCACATAGCTTGTGTATATCGGGAGGCCCTTTTAGGATTCCTGAAACCATCTAAGAAAATCCATTTTGGCTATATCGTTGGCGCAATACATCGAGAACAACATTTAGGGAGATTACTACACATGTGCCGTTTAGGTAGTCGGGTATTCAAGTGAGGGAAGGTTGATCCTCATCACCCCGTTTTACTTTTGGACCCTACGGTATATAGCGAGCTGCAAAAACTTGACAATCCTAGTGAGGAACCGGCTTGTATCAGCCCCTCTTGTCACTTAAGTTTGCTTGTGGCCTTTGGATTTGCGTAGGACAAGTTTTGTGTGATTTTTCTAGTTTTGAAACCCTAGGTTAGGTTCTAGTGACCTTACAATCTGGCTAAGTTTCAGTTGAGATGATCTAGAAGAAACCATGCCTTGGCACCTGACTTTCGTCTTATCACAGGGGAGAGCCCAATGGAAGCCACAGATAAAGGTGCTACAATTGAATCCCATGTGGAAGGAAGCCCAGTTGTAGAAGGTGGAGAGAAATTCACCACTTACGCTAATCCCTTGGTTGAACAACCTCTAACAGTTGAAAATTCCTTTCATTTTCCAATGGAAGGTCATGCCAGTAGTACTACTGAGATAGAATATGGTCCTAATGCTCCTTTTTGGAGAAATTCTATGGGTCAAGCCCTTTCTAAATTTGGGATTACCAGACCTTGTTTTGTAAATCCTCCCATAGGTGCTTCATTGGATGAAGAGATGTATAGAAGGTTCCATCCATCCTTTGAATGTTTACCAAACATTCACGATAACCTTGAAAAAATCATCTCTAAACCTGTTCCGCATAAAGAACCTATGTCTTCTCTTTTCCCCCATCTTTCAAAACATTTTCCTTCATAATATCATTCACTTTCCTCGTCTTTGGCTGCTCCTAATGTATGACCGACTCGTGGTGTGACCACTCCTAGTCCAGGTCAAACCTCCAACCCTACTCTTGTAATTTCAAATCCCAGGTCTGTTCCTAGTCCTCCCATACCCTCAGATAGACCCCTGCTGCAGGACAACCAATAATGGTTGTTCCTCCCACCAAAACTAATATGGTAAACCCTCAAGGGTACAACCTGCAGTCAACCAATATTCCTGGGGCTATGTTTACCCACAGAATCAACCACCTGTAGGAAGTATAAATGATCATCCTACATATACAGGGGCTATGTATCCTGGAATCCCTTACCATGGACACATGTTTATGCCGTGGGGGAAACCTAATTGGTCCTACATGCAAACAATGAGAGGAATACCTATTAATACTGTTGGAGGTTCTGGATGGACACCTTATGGTGGCCCACCCTTTGAAGGACCCCCTAGCAGAGGTGCACTTGGTGGAGGCCCACCTAGTAGAGGTCCACCTTATGGAGGACCACCACCTAGAGGCCCACCACTTGAAGGTCCACCTTCGGGAGGACCTCCACCTGGAGGCCCACCTTCGGGAGGTCCACCGCCTCGGTGTCCACCTTCTGGGGGACCACCACCTGGAGGTCCACCACCACCCGGAGGCCCACTGACTCCAGTTGGCCCTCCTTCCTGAGGTAGCCCCCCTTCGGGAGGATCATCTTCCTATCGACCAACCCAATAGCATGTGTATCAGTCAACTTATGGTCCTACTGGTATGCATATTTCTTATCAATACTACAAGTACATTGAACCAAATCAACAACTTCTGTTCTTGGCAACTTTGGACTTTCCCAATTTTTCCAAGTTGATTAATGATCCCAATCAGCATAACCCTTCGTGGCCTTCTATTCCAGTCAAGTTACCATCAGACATTCCAAAGTTTGATGGGAAGTAGGGAGATGATTCCAAAAATCATGTCATGACATTCCATATGTCACTGTTCTTCCAACTCCTTGATGGATGACTCTATTCCTTTGAGACTCTTTCAGCGAATTTTGACTGGTACGACCGCAAAGTGGTACATTGAACTTCCACAACATTCATTTGTGGATTTTAGCTCATTGGCAGCCATTTTTCTCACACGCTTTCAGCTACCCATTCGTTATGAAACGTGTACGGACCTTTTAACTTCGCTTTGTCAAAATACTCCCACGCATATATCAGACCATATTCATGAGTGGAGAAGGTGGATATGACTCATTAAAGCTCCCATCCGAAACCAAATATTAGTTGATTGGTTTATGAAATCCTTGTTGCCTCCCATTTCCCGAGATGTGGCTATGGGTGGTGCTATTACTGAAGAACAGGATATTAGTCGCACAAAGTATCTGGAATTAGTATATTCCCATTCTGAACTTTGTATGACCTAATCTCTCAAGCTCCTCTTCCTAACACGGGCCATGCCAAGCCACCCATAGAAACCCCTGTTGATGGGGTTGTCGGTTCAATATAGCCCTCGTCAGTAGCCAAGATTTCAAAGAAACATAGTACTTCTATTGTTGCTCCTTCTACTCCTACAGTTTCCACCGAGGTGAATCCTATCCAAAGAACACAGACACCCGATAGAAAGAAGAAAGGTAAAGGGAAAAATAAAAAATCTAGAAACCAACAGTAGAATCCCAAGGCTACAGCCACGAAGAATGATAATAAAGAAAAGAGAAAGGCCAAGTACCCCTGCTTGTTGTGTGGTGGTGATCACTTCACAAAGGAGTGCCCTCGTCGTGAGGAGATTAGTAAATTTTTGAATAGTAACCCTACACCGGTGGTGCTTACAGATCCCTTCCTGTCTCAGCAACAATTGATAGATCACATGTCTAATCAAGGGACCTCTAATTCTATGAAATAAATTAGAATGATGTCCTTGGAAACCATTAGTTTGACCACTCGTAATTAGACATACAAAAAATCATTCTCTCGATAAAATTCCTCATGTTAGTTCTTCTCTATCTACGTCTAATGGCCCTCTTATAATCAAGAAACCTAGTCTTGAATTGATTTTGTGCCCACCTAAGAATACCCTCAGGAAGGCTATCTTTAATCCCAATTCCCAAGATGCACAATTCTAAAATGTTGTTGAAGATTTGGCTCAGGAACCCTGTGCGATGTCTACCCTAGAGGTGCTCCAAAGTTGTCCTACACAACGCAAGAACTTGTTGACTGCTTTAGGAGCTTTAGACCCTAATAACACTAATCTAATTCATTTCAATGTGGATAACTATAAGTCCAGGTTACCCCACCAACTCGCGTTTTTGATCGCGACGAGAGTAGTTGGGAGAAAGGTCCATCGGACTGTTCTAGATGAGGGATTTTCAACCTTAGTTTTGTCTGTATCTTGCTAGAGGACCATTGCTTCTCATGAACTTATGAAGCCACCTATAACCTTAAAATATTTCGATGGAAGAGGTTTCCAACCTCATGGTCTGTTTCCAGCCCTTTTAGTCGATCTTGGGGGCAAGACTATCTCCATTCAAGTGGAAGTAGTTGATTCCCCGTTGGATTACAATCTTCTATTGGGGAGAAACTGGTTCTACGCTATGACTGTTGTCGCTTCAAAAATCTTTCGAACTCTCCAATTTCCTCATTTGGGAAAGATTGTAACTATCGATCAACTTGATTTTTGTTCACCAGATGTTGCTACTCCCACCGCAAATAACATGCTTATGCTAGGTCAGTTCCCTCCTCCTTATCAGTCGATTGGGTTAGGTATGTTGAAGGATTAAACCCTCATGGGAGTGTTTACCTCAACCCTTCCTAGTATTGAAGTGACAACCGTGAACATGATTTCCATGACTGGCTATAGTCCTAAAGGAAAATAAGTTGTTGAGTCATCCTTCTTGGCCCTTATGAAGCACTTTATGATGCTGTTCAATCTACTTTCGATGTCCATTCTGATGATCTTCATGTAGTAGATTCAGATCCTTACCACCTGCCCTACTATCTAGAACCACCCCTCCCTACTCTAGACTATCTCTCGCAGACTTTTCCTTCAGATGAGTCCATGATTGAGATCATGAGTACATATGAAACCATATGGGAAGATCACCATCATCGAACTTCTTTTCTTCCTATTTCTAATTCGGTAGACTTTCACCTGGTATCTCTTATTAGCACTGATATTGTCAGTGATCCACAAATGCCTGTATTGTTGCAACGAATAGATTCCAAAGGAAATAGTTGCAACATCACTAAGACAACCCCGATTGACATATCATTCAAGCCCAAAAATGTTGAGCACATTCATGTAGGCCACAACTGCTCGATAGAGGAAACTGAAAGTTATAGAGCCCTTTTCAAAGAATTCCATGATATTTTTTCTTAGACGTATGAGGAAATGCCTGGGATCAATCCGTCCATTGTTGTACATGAGATTAGAACCTCTCCCATGGAAAAACTTATCCGATAAAAAATATGTCAAGTCCATCCGAGGAAGGCTGCGGCTATTAAAGCTGAAGTGGAAAAAATTATGAAGGTGGGGTTTATTTATCCCATACCCTTGATAGAATGGGTATCTAATATTGTCCCTGTGGCTAAGAAGTAAGGCACTGTTAGAGTCTATATCGATTTTCAAGACTTAAATAAGGATTTTCCTAATGACAATTTCCCTACTCCACACATTGATCAGATCATCAATAACTGTTTTGGGAGCATCATCTTTTCTTTTATGGATGGATTTTTTGACTACAATTAGATAGAGATTCTGCCCGCTGATCAACATAAAATGGAATTCATTTGTCTACGGGGAACCTTCGCATATCATAAGTTACCTTTTGGCCTAAAAAAAATCGGAGCTACATTCCAGCATGCCATGTCCTATGCTTTTCACGATATCAATCAAATCGTGGTGCCATACCTTGATGATCTCCCTACTCATTCACAACAATGGGAGGACCATCCAGGGCACCTTAAAGAAATTTTTGTTAGGTTTCGTCATTAGAATATTTGGATTAATCCACGCAAATGTGTATTTTGTGTTGAGACTGGATGTCTTCTTGGCTTTGTGGTTTCCAAAGATGGAATTCAGATTGATCCTTTGAAAATTGTTGTTATTCTGGCCTTACTCACCCCAACAAACATCACTGAGCTCCAAAGTTTGCAGGGGAAGGAAAAATTTATTCTCCATTTCGTATGTAACTTCGCAAAGAAAACATGTGGTTATATGCGTCTCATGAATAAGGATGCTCCATTCTTTTGGGATGACCAATCCCAATGATATTTTGATAATATGAAACATGCTTTGACCCATTCATTGGTGTTGCACCCCCCAAATTATTCAAAAGACTTTATGCTGTATGTTGCTTCCTCCACTACCACCATTGGAATGGTTCTAGCATAGGAAGATCCCAACGACCAAGAACACATGATATATTACCTAAGTAAGAGTCTCATTGACTCTGAAACCCATTACACATGTGTGGAGAAGTTATCTCTTGCTATGGTCATTGTTGTACAAAAGTTTCATCATTACATTCTATTTCATACTACAACTGTACTAGCGGATCAAAACCCCATGTACTACATTTTGACTTGTCAGGTACTAGGGGGAAAGTAATCCCGTTGGATTGTTATCTTACAGGAATTTGATCTTGAGCTCACCAAGGATATTTTGAAGAAATCCTTGGTTTTTGTGGAGTTGATATGTGACCTTCCCTGTGCTTTGACAGAAATTGAGCACAATGATTCATTTTCGGATGAATTTTTGTTCTTGATAAGAACAATTGATCCATGGTATGGAGATCTGATTATCTATCTCTAGACTCAGATATTTCATCCTGACATATCCTGTGATGATCATCGTCGTATCCATCACCACACAAAGTACTATCTCATCTTAAATGATATGTTGTATCGATGTGGTATTGACTCTATCCTTCGACAACGACTTACGCATGAAGAGGCTGAACAGGTTCTGAATGACTGCCACTCTAGAGCATGTAGAGGTCATCTTTCTGGGATGGCTATAGTCTAGAACATCCTTTGTGCTGGGTATTTCTGGCCCTCGATATTTAAAATATTGTCATGAAGCGGTTAAGAAATTCCCACCCTATCAACAATTTTATCCAAAAAAGTGCACCCACGCTACTCCTTTACACTGCTTCATTGTTGTTGACCCTTTTTCCAAGTGGGGTATTGATTTCATACATTGTAAGCCTACCTCAGCTGGGGGGCATGGTTACATCATCATAGCCGTTGATTACTTCACAAAATGGGCTGAGACAATGCCCACATATGCAGAGGATGGTAAGACTTCCACCCTCTTTTTATTCAACCATGTGATAACTAGGTTTGGAGTCCCGCAAGCCATAGTCACTGACTACGGATCTCATTTCTGAAATCATATGATGGTCATTAGAGAGAATTTGAGGTAAAAAATGGGCCACCTAAGAGATGTACTACAAAAATATAAGATATATTAAAATATTATGAGTCAA
>LPNX010910216.1:639100-699459 GCA_001517045.1 Pseudotsuga menziesii | reverse complement strand
TGGGGGATGATGTCATCTACTAGAATGTAATTGGTTGATTTTTATAGTACATTTTGGTCCTTTTGAGGCCCATTTTTTACCTCAAATTCTCTCTAATGTGAGTTAAGCGCTAAGCTGGGTTTTCTCCATGAAAACTCAACTCCATATTATTCATAGGCTAATGGTCAGGTAGAGGCCATTAACAAGGTTTTGAAAACTAGGCTGCGTAGGATGGTTGGAGATCACAAATCCAACTAGAACTTGACTCTCTTCTCCGCACTTTGGGCTCATAGGACTTCAGTGAAAACAAAAACTAGTTTCACACCCTTTTAGTTGGTTTATGGACTAGAAGTTGTCCTCCCTATCAATTTTCAGATCCCATCGCTTAAACTCACAGTAGAACTTCTCCCAAACACTTCTGCCGAGGAAGAGAGATTTTTGTACTTGACCAACCTTGATGAAAGTAGAAGAGATGCTTCCTTGGCTAATGAGACACATAAAAAATGTGTCAAGGAATAGTATGATAAGTCTGTTCAGCCTCGTGTTTTCAATGAAGGTGACCTAGTCCTGACTTATGATCAGAGACATGATAAAATAGGGAAGGGAAAGTTTGAATCTATGTGGTACGGTCCCTTTGTCGTTAGTAGCTATTAGAGAAAGGGGCTTACGAGCTCGTATACTATGATGGGATACCCTTTGGGAAACCTCGCAATAGGTTGTACCTAAAGAGGTACTATGCTTAAGTCATTACTGTATGGTACCTTGTATATATTTATATTATCTGAATTTTTAGTGTGTTTTGGCATTTTCAATATGGTTTTGAATTTGTTGTCCATACTGTTTATACCATGTTTTCGTTATGCAGATCAGATTCCTTTTTATGGTTTTTCTGATGGTACTTGTCATCATATCTTGAACCTCGCTTTAACTGCTTGGGTGTTTTATTCCCTAGATCATGACTTAGTAAGTTTAGGAGCAGTTTGTATTGGTTCGACTACCAACAACATCGTCGATTATCAGGTAGTGATAGGTTTACTCACTGAGGCTGCATCTCGCAACATTCATGATTTGGTTGTATTTATGGACTCTCAGTGTATGGTTTTTCATTTAAACCACATTTATACCATTAGGAACCACACACTTATTCATCTCTTTCGAAGAGTATGTCTGTTAGAGAGGTCTTTCGATTTCATTACTTACAGGCATATCCCTAGGTCTGATAATATGGATGTTATCAACCAAAATGGCACTTCTCCATATGAGTACTGACATCCAATATGTTGGGACACAAAACGACAATTAGGATTGAAGTAAGCCAAAACACTATAGTTGTGCATGACCATTGATACATAAACTCCTGAACATCTTAATATATTTTCATTTGGAGATTAGGGATGCACACACGACTATTTGGATTGCAACCCACATGTCATACATGCTTTTCCTATATATATACTCGTGTGTAACTTAATTCAATGTTAAAAAATATAAATCACGATTAGTCTAGATTAGTTGAGCCTTATTTAATAACTATCTCAATTGTCTCAACCATCCTAACCTTCGAAACTCCTCTATTTTCCGATGTATAAATAGAGGGTATGAGATGGGGCTAATCAATCATTCTTAGAAGAGAAAATTTATGCTGGTGGTATGCCTTCTGACCTCTTGGAGCAACAGAACTCAGTGTCCTTGGTTTGTAGAGGAGTCCTTGTTTCAGAAGGTGGGTTGTAATATCACCATTCTCTTTTTATGAATAAAGAAAGTTCTTCTTCCAATCTTTGTATTGTTGCATTCTTGTATGTGATGAATTATGAATTGTTTAATTATTTTATTATGAACATGCATATCATTAATCATTGACATATATATACAAGATATTGGTGGAAGCATTTGTCTTTTGTAGGTGAATTGGAGAAGCCCTGAAAGCTTTGAAGGAGACTCAAAGAAGAGAAGACCAAGCTTGGATAAACTGTCATAACTGGGTATGCTAAGATTCCTTCCTATTCTTATTTCATTTTATAGACAAGATGATTGTATGCACATGTCTTAGTAAGTTGGTAACACATAGACCCTAGTTTACAAGGGTGCATTGTCCTGAACAATAGAACTGGCGACTCCACTGGGGAGTCCAGCCTGCCATGGGTCTGATCTTTAGGTTCCCTTACTAGCCTTTGCTTCTTTTTAATTATGGGTGTGTTTAGTATTTTTTCTTTTGATTTATGATGTGTCTTGTTCAGACCTTTGTTGCTAGTCCTTTTTCTTTGAAAAAAATTTAGCAGCAAACGCGGGTTATTTGCATAGACAGTCGTGTGTCTCACAGTGTACATGCAGGTTTACTTATGGACAGTCGCGTGTTGTACATGGGTTGTCTGCATAGACAGTCACGTGTTTCCTATAGCATCCTTTTGGTCCATTAGGGTTGGCTTGTCCTTGTTTTTGGATTTTTGATTGCTTCTGGGGGTTCTGTTGTTGACATGACTTTGTGACTCTGAGGTCTGTACTTCACACCATTCACTGAGATTTTGTGTTTGACTTTCTTTCATTGGTGAGTGTAGGTGGTCCTCCTACTTGGTTTTTAAGTTTGGTTTCTTGTGTTATAGGTCAGTGATAAAGTCCTTTGAATGCTTTATGCTCTCACATAATATTTAAGCACGAGCCGCGTGAGGACTTTGACTAAGAAGATAACCCTCCGATTCCTTGTTTGAGTGTAGATCAGGATTTTTACGCATATGGCGACTTTTGTCAATACCACCTCTAGGGCCCTGTGCGATGTCGACTTAATTATATAATAACATAAAGTATTTATGAGCTGACACAACAAACTACATGAGTATATACCACTTTCCAAGGAGTCCTTCATAACTTTTCACAACTAGTAGTTGCACTATGGACATATTTTTGTAGACATGAGCAGAGTTCAAAACAACTTAGCACTGGTATTCGAATAGAAATTCTATGCCGACCTCACCACTATACCAGAACTTGATCAATAGATCGACATAGATAAAAAAATCTCAAGGAGCTCTGGAACAAAGTTGAGTCATGGTCCAAGTATACTCAGCCATCATAAAAGGAAGTTGAAGACTTGGTAACCTAGATGGATAAACTGCTCACTGATGAAAAGAATTGGCAATTTCTCCTAGGGGAAGACCTCTAGAATATAAAACATGACCCTGCCACATAAAAATTTACCAATCTCACCAATCTCTTCATTGTCAGCACATACATATAAATAATTTTACATGAATGGAAATATTTCTATTCTCAACTTGCCTGCTATTCCAATACCATTGTTGAATTCTGCCGTGCACTGGACCAACCTACCAATTCATCGATAGATTCCTAGCCATAATAAACATATTTTTGAACTCCCCTCTTCTCTTTAGGATGAAGAAATATTTTGTTGGTGGGGGAGATGTTGGAGGAACCTATTCTTCCTATTGACTAAGTCCTTCACCCCACTATGGTTGAGTTGGATTAGTCAGTCGATTGGCCGACTGACCTGACATTTATAACTAAATAACTGAATGTAACAAGTATAAAATAGGTTGGTGATACAGATCAAAGATATGTTTATTGGCCAATCCTTGTATATTGTCTTCTTTATAATATAAAGAGAGTTACTATTGTCCCACTTACTCTTGTAAATAGTATGGTTATGATCATCTGAATTATTTGTTTATATATAATTATGTATTGTTGGTAACCCCACAAACCTTCAGACTACAATAATGCCCCAATTTTGAGTCCAAAGCCCAATGGATAAAGCATTGATATTCTCACCCTACATATTTCATTAGATTCTTGGCACATCACATGGAGGAACCATCCCGCAGAAGGAGTCAATGTTATCACCTAAAATGATCCTTCCCAAAAGATGTTTTTGCATGTGGGGCCAATCCCATCCAAAATTTTACAAATCGACCAAATGACATATTTCATTAGAGGGAATGTATTAAGCAATTTTATTCAACTTGTTAATCATTAATGAGCTATCGAAATTCACTTTCGAGATTCAGAAGCACGCAAAATGGATTTGGCCCATACCACTCATCTTGGTTGAAATTGAGTCCTTGGAACCCATTTCTTCAAAGTTAAGAACTTCAAGTCATGAGGATCCCAATAGATCAACCATTACAAACTTCAAGCCACCTATGGCTTCGCACTATAATCAGTGCTAGAAAGAAGCTCTAGGCATGGAAGCTATAGTATGCCAAGTAGTAGGTGCAACCAGTCATAGCCTTAAGGTAATTCCCATAGCAGCCATACCTCTACCCTCTACCTTGAACTATACCTCTTCCTCGAACCTCAAAGGAAACACAGCTCCGTATACCTTGAACTATACCTCTGCTGCTACGAAACATTTGAATGACTCCTGGATGAACGACACAGTTGGGTTTGGCCCATACCACTCATCTTGGGTGAAATTGAGTTTTCATGTCCAAACGGTGATTCAGGTATAGTGAATGGCTGATAATTTTTTTTTAGGTTACTGATGATGTTGTAGATGACAAAATTGAATTTTGAGTTGTATAAGTCTGAAAACACCATGGGACCTACTTTAGGAAAAATTAGACATATAGGAAGAATGAATTATCTGACGGAAATGATTGGTTCATACGTGTTTATTAGGGTCACTAAACATCATATAATTTATAGAGTTCAACTCTAACCTACATAAATGCAAATTATGGGATTAAAAAAATTCATGCAAAAGTGCCTTGTTGTCCTTTCTGATTTTAAAATCCTATATCAAACATGCATTATAACATGTAATGTAACTAGTCGTTGGAAAACCTTATGTTTCTACTTTCTATTTCATATAAAAACATGTAATTGACTCCATATGCAAGAGATACATCATTATTACTCTCAGAAACCAAAGGGACACTCAGTTTTTATATTGGTTTTAGTCGAATTTTCCATGCAAAATTCTGATTGATAGTACTCCCTCTCCGGTCCATCAATCAGAGGGAAATTTTATGAGGATGTTTATGAGGATGGAAGATACATGCTACAAAATTAATTCATCCCCACGTGACCCATAGGAGTGGAATTTTTTTTATGACGGACTGGGCCTTTCCTTCATCCCCATGTGATCCTTTCCTTCTTAACTCATGTATGGAAAGGACTTTAATTAACCCATGGTGGTAAAGGATATGATGAGGATTCTTCATATTTATCCTATCTTGAGCGACCATTTGATCCAAGTTCCTCCAAATATAATAATGGAAATTCAAATGGAGACCATATTTGAAATGTATAAGGATTCTAAGATGATAAAGATAAAAATTGACATACTGTCCTTCGCAAGTTACTACCTTTTGAATGATGGTAAGAGGATTCAACCATTGCGGTTGCATCCACATCCTTGAAAACCCCTTGGATCCATCAACATATTTGAACTGAGGCTTTAAGAAATGGTTGCAAGCATCTCTATTCACATGCTAGTTTTTGAACCAATGTTTCCTTGTTTAAGGTAACTTAATTTCCTGTGCAATGGATGACTCAAATACATCAAAGAATAACCTAAAAAGGCATGATTTTCTCCCATCAAACCCTATGAAAAATTGAAGGGAAACTTCATCATTATAGACCTAAAATTGAGACATAAATTCACCCCAAATCACCATTCAGAATAGCTCTCTACAATCTTGGTATTCATGTAAGCAATTAAAGGAGAGCAGGGTTTTTTTACTGCTTGTCGACAACCATGGTGTTGGATGGGGAAAATATATCAATCTAGGACACAGGAAAATATGTAGAGTTAAGTTGCAGTGTGGAAAAATTAAAGGGATAGAAACAAAATAAGAATGGAAATGAGATCATATGAAGGTATTTACTTTACTAAATGATCCTGCAAATTTATGCTTCAATTTCTTGTAACATATTCCCATCATTCGTTATAATTATGAAAAATTATTAGTCTTCAAATCATGCAAGCAAATAACAATTGAAACACATGATACGATATAGTAATAATTAAATAGTGTGATATAATAAACACAAATTAAAACTCATATCATAAAATTGAATTAAGCATGATGTAACAGAAACAATCAATCCATTTTTAAAATAGGAGCAAAATCATGTAAGAGTAATTTCCATTTGTTGAAGATGCCCTAATCACTTCATAATTAATCCCTTATGACACCATTCAATCATGGATTATCAAAATGTCATATCACCATACTACAATCATGCAAATTAAAATGTGATATAATAGTTTATCAGGTTACAAGTATAAAATTAAAATAGATACCATGAAATAAGAAGTATAAAATTAAAAGACATACCATGAAATAAGAATAGATTATGGCTAAATAAATCACGATGATGGGTCAATGTAAAATAATATGAGAGAATGGTGAATCATGACAAAAATAAGTAGACCTGATTTTTGGAAATATAATCTTATGATGAAAACTCACGAGAATAGTAAGTCTAAAAAACATTAAAAAACAATAATTAATTTTAAAAGGATTTGAGTATTTGTGAGGTAATTGTCATTTACACAAATTCTTCTCTAGTTTTAACAAATTAAATAAAAATAGTTAGGAAGAGCTTACCCATTTTACCTTTACTTTGTATGATAAAAAGGATGAAATGTTGAAAGATGTGCAATGGGTACAAGCTTAAAATATCTTGGAAGATGGGATGTTGTTGATTATGAAAAGGAATGAAAAGCTAGATGATATGATCGAATTGATTATGAAAAGCTAGATGATATGATCGAATTGATCGAAAAATGTCCAAACCTTTATTTCAATAATTTTTTATATTAGTTTTGGAAAATACTCATAGAATTTTTGGTAATAGAAAAACAAAGGTTCAAACACTGAATATAATCTATTGAAATGATTCTAATAATATTATTCCAATATTGTTGAGGATATGCATATGCCTTATAGGGTTTGTAGTGAGTTTGAAAAGTATGAGAGGTTTGAAAAGACTAGAAAAATCTAAAATGGTACGAAACTGCTGAAAACTCAACTTGACATAGCATATGCAGGTTACACACTGAATACTTGTGTTAAGAATTTTTTAAGGTACCAGTACACACATAGACATGATGTCTAACTGAAAGTAACTGCAATGGAAATGAGGCATGTTACACATAAATCGCGTCACCATCATGTGTTGAGATCCTATACATCATCAATTGCCCTGAAATCCCAAATTGTGAAGTGAAATATTGGCCTCGAATTCAGTTTGACAGACAAAAGTCCAACACTGCCTTTTCCCTTAAGGCAAGGGGCGTTACCTTCTTCAGTAACTCCTACTATCTCTTGACAGTAGGCGGTGCCACTACTTTTTCCCCTTGTTCAAAGCATGGTTCTACCATATCACCGCTCTGTCATAGTGGAAGACAAGCAATGCCCGAGGTAAAAAATAAAAAAGAGAAGTGTCCACGAAGCTTTTGGAAAGAAGACTTCATGGCACCCTCATCCCTACTCTTGAGGACCAGTTGGACTCGAGATGCATTCTTTTGGGATATCCCTTCCACCTCACACACCATTTACTCAACCATCCCTATCCTCCCAAGGCCTATAAAACCTGGTTCATTCCCATGGTTGATAAAGAGAAAAGTTATGTTGTTGCATTGAGGTTCTAGGAAAATCTAGGGTGAGCATAGAAGGAGCAAGTTGGAGCTTTTGGGGAGAAGGCATTGTCATGTGAAGGAGCATCAAAACTATAAGGTGAGGGTTGTAATCTTTATTCTTCATCTTTAATGCAAAGTTGGTTCCTTTCCCATAAGATATGTTATGTTGTAATCATGTATTTTACTGTTGGATTCCTTAGTCACTGACCTAGAGTTATGGATTATCTTTTGGTGCTTTTGATCTTGTTTGCTTGTTTCATGTGATTGTGCAGGTATGTCCATGAAGAGCCATCACCATAGGAAATAACTACATCACTATATCAAAGGACTCATTCCAGATCTCAACAACTTGTAGGGGAAGTCTTCCATCTCTGTTGTAACCCATTTGTTCTAGATCTGAACCATTCAGACTAGAGAAACAACTCTTGTCTGCAAGAGGTGCATTTTTCCTAGAAACAAATCTGGTGACTCTGCTGGGGAAGAGCTTTCATCACATATGATCTTCCTTGGTATTCAAACTCTTGTCTGAAATCCAAGTTCCAATCTTTCATTGATCATATATACTATCTTATCTAGTGAGATCTTGGTTCAGTATACCCAGATCTTCTTAGATATGAGTCATTCTTGCTTTCTGTACTTCATATTCCTGTCAAATTCATGATTTGATGCTAGTTTTATAGTAACTTACTTTCTCTTTTTCTCCATTGTTTTGTTTCGAGACTTACAGCAAGCACCGCCTATGCACAGTGAACGAGAAGCGGTGCCACCGCCTATGTGCAGTACTCAATAAGAGGTTTCGAATGATCTGTCACAATGGACGAGAAGTGATGCTTATCCAGAACCACTTTGTCACTAACTCTCCTCAAGCGGTGCCAGGTAGGCCTTCTACATGCTTGTTATTTCAAAGCTTTGAGATTTTTTCTTTTTGTTATGTGTGTGTTTTGTCTTCTTTTCAGAGATATGAGTTGCTATATTCAAAGTATGGATGTGGTAAATGCTTGCTCTGTTGAATTCGAAAAGCTAGGTTACACTCATCAATTTTATTGCTTGTATGCTTGTTTGTCATTTTCGAAAGGAGTGCTTGGAAGTTTAGTTCAGTTAGATCTCTTTTTACTGCTTGATAAAATTGACAAGGAAGACTTGCTTTTTAGTTTTTTCTTTCATTCTTTGTTAGTTTACGAAGGACTTCTTTTTGCTTTTAAAAGAATTTTTTTGTTGAGATTTGATTATAATTTTGCTTAAAAACGAATTATTAGATTCCTGAATAGCCTCATAAGCTTTCAAATATCCATATTATTCTTGCTTTTCACACTCTTGTCTCGTCAAAAGAAAAAATATATCATAGTTTTAAGTTAGATCTTTCCATTTTTTGAAGAAAATTGAAAAAGTACTTAGTGTTCCTTTGAGTATTATTGTCTTTATTTTTAGGAAAAGTGATCTCTCTTCATTGCTTGCTTTCAAAGATCAGCTTTAAGAAGTGTGTTTCTCTTTTTCATTCTCAAAAAGATTTGTTTAGTGTAACTGTTTGGAAAAATTTTGGTTTTAAGAGAAAATTGAAAAAAGAAAACACTCTCTGCTTCTTGTAAGTAGGGAATACTTTGAATGGTAAAGTAAAAAAATTTGCATATCATAATTGCATGGATTTACTTTTTTGTCATCACTCCAGGAATTCACCTAACCGTTCAACTTAAAATTAATGGTAGCTTTAGGATACAAATCTTAGTAAGTTGAGTGATATGTTAGAGACGTGTAACAATGTCGTAAAATGTAGGAGTTGTTGTTTATTTCCTGCACTGCAACTCGAGACCTACACGGGTCTTCCACATAACGTCGGTATATAGAATGAAATTTGATGTACCCTTGAGGTATATCGAAAGGTACTTCATGTACTCGATTGTATATCGGAAGGCCCCTTGTGAATGGTTGTGCATTAGAGAGAACCACTATGGATCTGAACTCCCATGTACCTTGTGTATATCGAGAGGCCCTTCTAGGATTCCTGAAACCATCTAATAAAATCCCTTTTGGATGTGTTGTTCGTGCAATACATCAAGAACAACACTCGGGGAGATTACTACGCATGTGCCGTCCAGGTAGTCGGGTATTCAGGTGAGGGACGGTTGATCCTCCTCGTCACGTTTTACTTTTGGACCCTGCGGTATATAGTGAGTTGCAAAAACTTGAAAATCCTAGTGAGGAACCAGCTTGTATCAGCCCCTCTTGTCACTTAAGTTTTCTTGTGGCCTTTGGCTTTGTGTAGGAGAAGTTTTGTGTGATTTTTCTAGTTTTGAAACCCTAGGTTAGGTTCTAGTGACCTTACAATCTAGTTGAGTTTTAGTTGAGATGATCCAGAAGAAACCATGGCTTGGCACCTGACTTTCCTCCTGTCATAAGGGAGAGCCCAATGGAAGCCACAGATCAAGGTGCTGTAACTGACTGCCATGTGGAAGGAAGCCTAGTTATATAAGGTGGAGATAAATTCACCACTTACATTGAGTCCCTTGGTCGAACAACCTCCAGCAGTTGAAACTTCCTTTTGTTTTCCAATGAAAGGTCATGCCGGTAGTCCTACTGAGACAGAATATGGTCATAATGCTCCTTTTTGGAGAACTTCTATGGGTCAAGCCCTTTCCGAATTTGGGATCACCAGACCTTCTTTTGTAAATCCTCCCATAGGTGCTTCATTGGATGAAGAGATGTACAGAAGGTTCCATCCATCCTTTGAACATTTACAAAACATTCACGATAACCTTGAAAAAATCATCTCTAAACCTGTTCTGCATAAACAACCTATGTCTTCTCTTTTCCCCCATCTTTCAGAACCTTTTCCTTTTGGATATTGTTCACTTTCCTCGTCTTTGGTTGCTCCTAATCTATCCCTGACTCGTGGTGTGACCACTCCTAATCCAGGTCAAACCTCCAACCCTACTCCTATAATTTTGAATCCCGGGTCTGTTCCTATTCCTCCCATACCCTCTGTAGCTAGGGGAAATCCTCGGCTTAAGTGGTATATTCTAACATTGGGGGGAAACCCCCGGGTCAAGTTGTGTCTATTTTTAGTGGAGTTACTTCTAGTGTAAGATAGACCCTTGCTGTAGGACAACCAATAGTGGTTGTTCCTCCCACCAAAACCAATATGGTAAACCCTCCATCAAGTTCAGGTCAACCCTCAGGGGTACAACCTGCAGTCAACCAATCTTCTTGGGGCTATGTTTACCCACAAATAAAACACCTGTAGGAAGTATAAATTATCAGCCTACATCTACAAGGGCTATGTATCCTGGAATCCCTTACCATGGAAACATGTTTACGCCATGGGGGCAACCTAATTGGTCCTACATGCGAACAATGAGAGGAATACCTATTAATGAGGTTGGAGGTTCTGGAGGGCCACCTTATGGTGGCCCACCCTTTTGAGGAATCCATAGCGGAGGCTCAACTGGTGGAGGCCCACCTAGTAGAGGTACACCTTACAGAGGAACACCACCTAGAGGCCCACCACATGGAGGTCCATCTTCAGGAGGACCACCACCCGGAGGCCCACCTTCGGGAGGTCCACGACCTAGGGGTCCACCTTCTGGGGGACCACCACTTAGAGGTCCACCACCAACCGAAGGCCCACCAACTGGAGGCCCACCACCTCCAGGTGGCCCTGCTTCTTGAGGTAGCCCCCCTTTGGGAGGATCATTTGCCTATCGACAATCCCTATAGCCTGTGTATCAACTAACTTATGGTCCTACTGGTATGCATATGCCTTATCAATACTACCAGTACATTGAACCTAATCGACAAATTTCATTCTTTGAAACTTTGGAATTTCCTGATTTGTCCAACTTGATTAATGATCCCATTCAGCATAACCCTTCGTGGCCTTCAATTCCAGTCAAGTTACCATAAGACATTTCGAAGTTTGATGGGAAGCAGGGAGATGATCCCAAAAATCATGTCATGACATTGCATATGTGGTGTTCTTCCAACTCCTTGATGGATGACTCTATTTGTTCGAGACTCTTTCAACAAACTTTGACTGGTACGGCCACAAAGTGGTACATTGAACTTCCACAACATTCGTTTGTGGATTTTATCTCATTGGCAGCCGTTTTTCTCACACGCTTTCAGCTACCCATTCGTTATGAAACGAGTACGGACCTTTTAACTTCGCTTAGTCAAAATACTTCCACGTATATATCAGACCATATTCACAAGTGGATAAGGCGTAAATGACTGATTAAAGATCCCATGCCAGACCAACTATTAGTTGATTGGTTTACGAAATCCTTGTTGCCTCCCATTTCTCGAGATGTGGCTATGGGTGGTACTATTAGTGAAGAACAAGATATCAGTCGTGCTCAGTATCTGGAATTGGTATATTCCCATTCCAGAAATCTGTATGACCTAATCCCTCAAGCTCCTCATCCCAACATTGTCCCTGCCAAGCCACCCGCAGAAACTCCTGTTTATGGGGTTTTCGGTTCAATCCAGCCCTCATCAGCAACCAAGATTTCCAAGCAATAGAGTACTTCTATTGTTTCTCCTTCTATTCCTATGGTTTCCATCGAGGTGCATCCTATCCAAAGAAAATAGACACCTGATAGCAAGAAGAAAGGTAAATGGAAAAATAAAAAACCTGGAAACCAACAGTAGAATCCCAAGGATACAGCCATGGAGAATGATAATAAAGGAAATATAAAGGACAAGTACCGTTGCCTATTGTGTGGTGGGGATCACTTCACAAAGGAGTTCCCTCGTCATGAGGAGATAAGGAAATTTTTGAAGAGTAACCTTACATCAGTGGTGCTTACTGAACCCTTCCCGTCTCAACAACAATTGATAGATCAAATGTCTAATCAAGAAACCTCTAATTCTATAAAAGAAATCAGAATGATATCCTTGGAAACCATTAGTTTGACCACTCATAATCAAACATATGGAAAACCTGTAGAGAAGAAGGATGAAAATCCTTCTCTTGAGAAAATTACTCTTGTTAGTTCTTCTCTATATTCTTCTAATGGCCCTATTATAATCAAGAAACCTAATCTCAATTTCATTTTTCACCCACCTAAGAATACCCTCAGGAAGGTTGTCTTTAATCCCAATTCCCGAGATGCATAGTTCTACAATGTTGTTGAATATTTGGCTCAGGAACACTGTGTGATGTTTACCTTGGAGGTGCTCCAAAGTTTTCCTACACAGCGCAAGAACTTGTTGACTTATTTAGGAGCTTTAGAACTTGATAAGAATAATATACTTCATTTCAATGTGGAGAACTATAAGTCCAGGTTACCCCACTAACTCATGTTTCTGATCGCAATGAGAGTAGTTGGGAGAAAGGTCCAATGGACTATTTTGGATGAGGGAGCTTCAACCTCAGTTTTGTCTGTATCGTGCTGGAGGGCCATTGGTTCTCCTAAACTTATGAAGTCACCTATAACCTTAAAAGCTTTCGATGGATGAGGTTTCCAACCTCATGGTTTGTTTCCAGCCCTTTCAGTTGAGCTTGGGGGAAAGACTGTTTCCATTCAAGTGGAAGTAGTTGATTCCATGTTGGATTACAATCTTCTATTGGGGAGAAACTGGTTCTATGCTATGACTTTCGTCACTTTGACAGTCTTTCGAACTATCCAATTTCCTCATTTGGGGAAGATTGTAAATATCGATCCACTTGATTTTTGTTCACCAGATGTTGCTACTCACACCGCAAATAACATCCCTATGCTAGGTCGGTTCTCTCCTCCTTATTAGTCGATTGGGGTAGGTATGCGAAAGGATTAAACCCTCATGGGATTCTTTCCCTCAGTCCTTCCTAGTACGGAAGTGGCAACCGTGAACATGATTTCCATGATTGGCTATAGTCCTAAAGGAAAATAAGTTGTTGAGTCATCCTATCTTTTCCCTTATGAAGCAATTTATGATGTTGTTCAATATACTTTCAATGTCCATTCTGATGATCTTCATGTAGTGGATTCAGATCCTTACCACCTGCCCTACTGGCTAGAACCATCCCTCCCTACTCTAGACTATCTCTTGCAGAATTTTCCTTCAGATGAGTCCATCATGGAGATCATGATTATAGATGAACCCATATGGGAAGATCACCATCATCGAACTTCTTTTCTTCCCAATTGTAGTTCGGTAGACTTTGACCTGGTATCTCTTATTAGCACTAATATTGTCAGTGATCCGCAAACACCTGTATTGTTGCAAGAAATAGATTCTGAAGGAAATATTTGCAACATCACTAAGACAACCATGATTTCCATATTAGTCAAGCCCATAACTATTGAGCACGTTCATGTAGGCCACAACTACTCAACAGAGGAAATTGAAGTTATAGGGCCCTTTCCAAAGAAATCCGTGATATTTTTTCGTCGACGTATGAGGTAATGCATGGGATTGATCTGTCCATTATTATACACGATATTAGAACCTATCCCATGACAAAACCTGTCTGACAAAAATTATGTCAAGTCCACCAGAGGAAGGCTGCGTCTATTAAAGTTGAAGTGGAAAACTTCCTAAGGTGTGGTTTATTTATCCTATACCCTTGACAGAATGGGTATCTAATATTGTCCCTGTGCCTAAGAAGCATGGAATAATTAGAGTCTATATCAATTTTTGAGACTTAAATAAGGCTTGTCCTAAGGAGAATTTCCCTACTCTACACATCGATCAAATCATCAATAAATATTTTGGGAGCATCATATTTTCTTTTATGAATGGATTTTTTGGCTAATATCAGATAGAGATTCTGCTTACCGATCAGCATAAAACAAAATTCATTTGTCCGCAGGGAACCTTCGCATATCAGAAGTTACCTTTTGGCCTAAAAAACGTTGGAGCTATATTCCAGTGCACGATGTCCTACGCTTTTCATATCAAGCACATCGTGGAGCCTTACCTTGAATATCTCCCCACTCATTCATAGAAATGGGAGAACCATCTAGGGAACCTTAGAGAAATTTTCCAAAGGTGTCGTCATTAGAATATTCAACTTAATCCACACAAATGTGTCTTTTGTGTTGAGACATGATGTATTCTTGGGTTTGTGGTTTCCAAAGATGGCATCCAGATTGATCCTTTGAAAATTGTTGCTATTCTGGCCTTACCCACCCCAACTAACATCATCGAGCTCCAAAGTTTGCAGGGGAAGGAAAATTTTATTCGCCATTTCGTATGCAACTTCACAGAGAAAACGCATGGTTATATGCGTCTCTTGGAGAAGGACACTTCGTTCTTCTGGGATGACCAATCCCAATGAGATTTTGATAATATGAAACACACTTTGATGCATTCACTAGTGTTGCACCCCCCAAATTATTCAAAAGACTTTATGCTGTACGTTCCTTCCTCCACTATCACCCATGGAATGGTTCTAGCACAGGAAGATCCCAACGGACAAGAACACGTGATATATTACCTAAGTAAGAGTGTCATTGACTCTGAAACCCATTACTCACGTGTGGAGAAGTTAGCTCTTGCTATGGTCATTGCTGTACAAAAGTTTCATCATTAAATTCTACTTCGTACTACATTCTGACTTGTCAGGTGCTAGGGGGAAAGTAATCTTGTTGGATTGTTAGCTTACAGGAATTTGATCTTGAGTTTGCCAAGGATACTTCGAAGAAATCCTTGGTTTTTGTGGAGTTGATATGTGACCTTCCTTGTGCTTTGATAGAAACTGATCCCAATGATTCATTTCTGGATGAATTTTTGTTCTTGATAAGCACAACTGATCCATGGTATGGAGATTTGATTATCTATCTCTAGACTCAGATATTTCAGCGCGACATATCCTGTGATGATCATCGTCATATCCATTGCCACACAAAGTACTATCTCATCTTAAATGATACATTGTATCGTCGTGGTATTGAATCTATCCTCCTCCGATGACTTATGGACGAAGAGGATGAACAAGTTTTGAATGAATTCCACTCTAGAGCATGTGGCAGTCATCTTTATGGGATGGCTGCAGTCCAAAAAATCCTTTGTGTTGGGTATTTTTGGCCCTCGATCTTTAAAGATTGTCATGAAGCGGTTAAGAAATGCCCACCCTGTCAACACTTCTATCCAAAAAAGTGCACCCACCCTACTCCTTTACACCCCTTCATTGTTGTTGGCCCTTTTTCCAAGTGGGGTATTGATTTCATGCATTGTAAGCCTACCTCAGCCGGGGGGCATGGTTACATCATCGTAGCTGTCGATTAATTCACAAAATGCGCTGAGGCAATGCCTACATATGTAGAGGATGGTAAGACTATCACCTTCTTTTTATTCAACCATGTGATAGCTAGGTTTGGAGTCCCGCAATCCATAGTCATTGACCACAGATCTATTTCCGAAATCATATGATGGCTGAGTTAAGCGCTAAGCTGGGTTTTCACCATGAAAACTCAATTCTATATTACTCACAAGCTAATGGTCAGGTAGAGGCCATTAACAAGGTTCTGAAAACTATGCTGCATAGGATGTTTGTAGATCACAAATCCAACTTGAACTTGACACTCTTCTCCGCACTTTGGGCTTATAAGACTTCAGAGAAAACAACAACTGGTTTCACACCCTTTTAATTGGTTTATGGACTAGAAGCTGTCCTCCCTATCAAATTTCAGATTCCACTGCTTAAAATCGCAGTAGAAATTCTTCCAAACACTTCTGCCAAGGAAGAGAGATTTTTGTACTTGACCAACCTTGATGAAAGTAGAAGAGATGCTGCCTTGGCTAACAAGACACACAAAAATTTGTCAAGGCACAATATGATAAGTCTGCTTAGCCTCGTTTTCTCAATGAAGGTGACCTAGTCCCAACTTATGATCAGTGACATGATAAACTAGGGAAGGGAAAGTTTGAATCTATGTGGTACGGTCCCTTTGTTGTTAGTAAGGTCTTAGAGAAAGGGGCTTATGAGCTCGTAGACTATGAAAGGATACTCTTTGGGAAACCTCACAATAGGTTGTACTTGAAGAGGTACTATGCTTAAGTCATTATTGTATGGTACCTTATATATATGTATATTATTTGAATTTTTAGTGTGTTTTGGCATTTTCAATATGGTTTTGACTTTGTTGTCCATACTGTTTATACCATGTTTTGGTTATGCTGATCATATTTGTTTTTATGCTTTTGTTGATGGTGCTTACTGTCATACCTTGAACCTCGCTTCAACTGCTTGGGTTTTTTATTCCCCATCTCATGACTTAGTTAGTTTAGGAGCAGTTTGTATTGGTTCGGCTACCAACAACATCATCGAGTATCAGGGAGTGATAGGCTTACTCACTGAGGCCGCATCTCATGAAATTCATGATTTGGTAGTACTTATGGACTCTCATCTTATGGTCTGTCATTTAAAACTCGTTTATACCATCAGGAACACCACACTTCTTTGTCTCTTTCGAAGAGTGCGCGACTGTTAGAGAGGTATTTCAATTTCATTACTTATAGGCATATCCCTAGGCCTGATAATACAGTTGTTATCAACCAAAATGGCACTTCTCCGTCCAAGTACTGACATCCAATATGTCAGGTTACAAAAGGAAAATTAGGATTGAAGTAAGCCAAAATACTATAGATGTGCATGACCATTGATACATAAACTCTTGACCATCTTAATATATTTTCATTTGAAGATTAGGGATGCACACACGACTATTTGGATTACAACCCGTGTGTCATACACGCCTTTCCTATATATATACTTGTGTGTACCTTAATTCAATGTTAAAAAATTTAAACCACGATTAGTCGAGATTAGTTGAGCCTTAATTAATAACTATCTCAACTGTCTCAACCATCCTATGTAAGGTTTGCCATTACACCAAAACCTGCAGATGTTGGTGAACATTTGAAACCCAACACAAGGCCCAATCACCAGGAGTGGTGGTTATTCCACTTGTTTTTATATTCTCAGAGGTGCAGCAGTTATACCATGTGGAGGTACCCGATACTCCAACACCCCGCCTCCGATGTAGCTCGGGGGAATTGAACCTGAGACCTCTGCTCTGATACCATGTAAGGTTTTCTGTTACACCAAAACCTGTAGATGTTGGTGAACATTTGAAACCCAGCACAAGGCCCAATCACCAGGAGTGGCGATTAGTCCACTTGTTTTTATATTCCCAGAGGTGTGGCGGTTATACCATGTGGAGGTACCCGATACTCCAACATCCTAACCTTCAAAACTCCTCTATTTTCCCATGTATAAATAGAGGGCATGAGATGGGGCTAATCAGTCATTCTTAGAAGAGAAAATTTATGCTGGTGGTATGCCTTCAGACCTCTTGGAACAACAGAACTCAGTGTCCTCACTTTGTAGAGGATTCCTTGTTTTAGAAGGTGGGTTGTAATATCACCATTCTCTGTTTATGAATAAAGAAAGTTCTTCTTCCAATATTTGTATTGTTGCATTCTTGTATGCGATGAATTATTAATTGTTTAATTATTTTATTATGAACATGCATATCATTGATCATTGACATATATATACAAGATATTGCTGGAAGAATTTATCTTTTGCAGGTGAATTGGAGAAGCCCTAAAATCTTTGAAGGAGACTAAAAGAAGAGAAGAACAAGCTTGGATCAACTGTCATAACCAGGTATGCTAAGATTCCTTCCTATTCCTATTTCATTTTCTAGACAAGCTGATTATCTGCAAGTGTCTTAGTAAGTTGGTAAACTAGAGACCCTAGGTTACAAGGGTGCATTGTCTTGAAAAATAGAATTGGCGACTCCACTGGGGAGTCCAACCTACTGTGGGTCAATTATTTAGGTTCCCTTACCAACATTTTCTTATTTTTAATTATGGGTGTGTCTAGTATTTTTTCTTTTGATTTATGGTGTGGATTTTTCAAAACCTTGTCGCTAGTCTTTTTTCTTTGAAAAAAAATTAGCAGCACACGCGGGTTGTCTGCATAGACAGTCGCATGTTTCACCATGTACATGTAGGTTTCCTTCTGGACAGTCACGTGTTGTACGCGGGTTGTCTGCATAGACAGTCACGTGTTTCCTGTAGCATCCTTTTCATCAATTAGGGATGGCTTGTCCTTATTTTTGGATTTTTGATTGCTTGTGGGGGTTCTGTTGTTGACACGACATTGTGAGTCTGAGGTATGTACTTCACATCGTTCACTTGATCTCTTCAAGTCCTTGAGATTTTGTGTTTGATTTTATTTCATTGGTGAGTGTAGGTGGTCGTCCTACTTGGTTTGTAAGTTTGGGTGCTTGTGTTATAGGTCAGTGATCAAGTCCTTTGAATGCATTGTTACTGAGAGAAATTCCTATGTCTTGGGGTACCACAACAGACATCTTGACTCCATAAATCAATCCTTTCCAATATGCAAGAGAAATCAAATATCTAACACTAAAGGACCAAGACTTGTACCTTATTCCGGACGTTTGAAGTAGATCCCCGTTGAGCTTTCCAACTTCATCTTGAATTGATGAATTACTTCCTCAACAATAAGTAAACAAGACAAGCATACTATATATGTTGGTGTTAGATCTACTCTAGCATATATAATAAAAAACGTATAAGCATTTGAAATCATCCATGGATAAAATATTCTTTCAAACATACATTATTGGACAGGAAAAGATATTTCTATTAATATAAAATCAGAGATTACAATGAATACAACCTCTGTCGGTACGTCTGCGAATTAGAGAAACTGAATCCCCCACTTGGGCCTCCACCACCTCAATCCTCCATATCTCGATAGCAAGCTCACAAGCAAAAGGAAAGCTTGGGAAGAACACTAAAGAGCTCCAAGGGACAAAGGGATGCAGACTCAAGCACAAGTTCCAGCAATAATGGACTATAGTTTCTTTGCTCTCAATTCTCTTATGCCTTCAATGTATCCAAAGGGTTCCTTATATAGCTTTTCAATGGGGTAATGAAAGTTCAAATTCAAGCGATCTCAAGGCATATGGAAGGCCAAGAGACAATTGAGTCGGATCCATGTCAAGGAAAACTCCAAAAGGATTTGGATTTTTGTACACATCCTGATGTACGCGGTTTTAGAGGTCAAACCCACGTATATACGCGATAAAGGGTTTAACAGTCACGTATATCAATTTTCACATGTTTTTAGGGATGGTCTAGGAAACATCAAAGGACAAAAAATGGTCCAAGGGGTTTAAGGAGTTTGCAGAGGGACAGGGGAAGGCCATACAAGTGTGATTCACCTGGTGTGGTAAAATCCACTATAACAATTGTTGACATGACATTGTGAGTCTGAGGTTTGTACTTCACACCATTCACTTGATCTCTTCAAGTCCTTGAGATTTTGTGTTTGATTTTCTTTCATTGGTGAGTGTAGGTGGTCCTCCTACTTGGTTTGTAAGTTTGGGTGCTTGTGTTATAGGTCAGTGATCAAGTCCTTTGAATGCTTTGTGCTCTGTACTGCTTCTTGTAGTCTGAGTCTGTCACTCTTCTTTTGTGGATCTATTAAGCTTTTAGTTTGTTAGTTCCTCTAAGTTAGGGTTTGTTCCAGTTTCTTCCTTTTGGTTGAAGTGGGTTAGTTTGGGATATTTTTTCCTCATTTCACTGTTGTATTCTTAGATTAGCCAAATTTGCTCAAGTTTGCATTCGTTTGCATAGTAATTTTTGAAGTTGTTTGAAAAGAGAAAACAATTTTTTTTGCATTAGGTTTCATGTAGTATTTTTTTTCACTATTTTTCAAAGAAAAATTCAGAAATTCCTAAAAAAAAGTCTTGGAGTTTCTCATGCTTAGTTTTAAATTCATTAGCTTTTAATTAAAAGAAAAGAAAAGTTGGCTTAGTAGTTGAGTCTTGCTTTGAATTTATAGCTATTACATCATTTTTGCTTTCTTTTATCGAGTCTATAATACCACATATGTTTCATTCCATTCGCCTTTGACTAAGAAATACCTATTAAAAAGAATGACATAATTAAAAATTATTAGTAAGTTTCTCTTTTCTAGGTTTATACACCAATTAGCTCAGGCTAGACTTGTGGATTAGGGAGTTTAACTCTCCAACAATATTTGATTTCAAACGTAGTTGGCCAATCACTAGGTAAATCCTCCTCAATATTGAGTGTATCCAGGAAGCTCCTCTCACATAATAGTTAAGCACGAGGTTGTGTGAGGACTTGGACTAAGGAGATAACGCTCTGATTCCTTGTTCGAGAGTAGATCAATATTTTTACGCATATGGGGACTTTTGTCAATACCACCTCTTGGGTCCCGTGCGGTGTCGGCTTAATGATATAATACCATAAAGTATTTATGAGCTGACAGAAAAAAATACATGAGTATATACCACTTTCCAAGCAGTCGGCCACAACTTTTCACAACTAGTACTTGCACCATGGATAGATTTTTGTAGAAATGAGCATAGTTCAAAATAACTTAGCACTAGTATTCCAATAGAAATTCTATGCCGACCTCACCACTATACCAGAACTTGGTCAATAGATCGACATAGAGAAAAACAAGCTCAATGAGCTCTAGAACAAAGTTGAATCATGGTCCAAGTATCATTCAACAATCATAAAAGGAAGTTGAAGACTTGGTAACCTACATGGATAAACTACTCACTGATGCAAATAATCGACAATTGCTCCTAGGGGAAGACCTCTAAAATATAAAACATGAACCTGTCACATAAAACTTTACCAATCTCATCATTTTCAGCACACACATATAAATAATTTCACATGAATGGAAATATTTCTATTCTCAACTCACCTCCTATTCCAATACCATTGTTGAATCTTGCAGTGCACTGGACTAGTCTACCAATTCATTGATAGATTCCTAGCCATAATAAACATATTTTTGAACTCCCCTCTTCTCTTCAGGACGAAGAAAGATTTTGTTGGTGGGGGAGATGTTGGAGGAGCCTAGTTGGACAGCTGACTAGGTCCTTCACCACACTATGGTTGAGTTGGATTAGTCAGTCGATTGGCCGACCGACCTAACATTTGTAACTAAATAACTGAATGTAACAAGTATAAAATAGGTCGGTGATCCGGATCAAAGATATGTTTATTGTTCGATCCTTGTATATTGTCTTCTTTATAATATAAAGAGAGTTACTATAGTCCCACTTACTCTTGCAAATAGTATGGTTATGATCATGTGAATTCTTTGTTTATATATAATTATGTATTGTTGGTAACCCCATGAACCCGTAGAATACAATAATGCCCAAATTTTGACTCCATATCGCAATGGATAAAGCACTGATCTTCTCACCTAGATATTTTATTAGATTCCTGGCACATCACATGGAGGACCCATCCCATAGAAGGAGTCGATGTTGTCACCTAAAATGATCGTTCCCAAAAGCTATTTTTGCATGTGTGGCCAATCCCATCCAAAATTTTACAAATCAACCAAATGACATATTTAATTACAGGGAATGGATTAATCAATTTTATGTGGCTCGTTAATCATTAATGAGCTATCGAAATTCACTTCTGAGATTCAGAAGCACGAAAAATGGATTTGTCCCATACCACTCATTTTGGGTGAAATTGAGTTTTCATGTCCAAAGGGTGATTCAGGTATAGTGAATGGTTGAGGAAGTTTTTTTAGGTTACTGATGATGTTGTAGATGACAAATTTGAATTTTGAGTTATATAAGTCTGAAAACACCATGGGACCTACTTTGGGAAAAACTGGACATATAGGAAGAATGAATTATCTGAAGGAAATGATTTTTTCATACGTGTTTATTAGGGTCACTAAAAATCATATAATTTATAAAATTCAACTCTAACCTACATAAATGCAAATTATAGGATTAAAAAAATTCATGCAAAAGTTCCTTGTTGTCCTTTCTGATTTTAAAATTCCATATCAAACATGCATTATAACATGTAATGTAACTAGTCGTTGGAAAACCCTATGTTTCTACTTTCTATTTCCTCTAATAACATGTAATTTTTATTCAATATGCAAGAGATACATCATTATTACTCTCAGAAACCAAAGGTACACTCAGTTTTTATATTGGTTTCGGTCGAGTTTTCCATGCAAAATTATGATTGATAGTACTCCCTCTCCGGTCCATCATTCATAGGGAAATTTTATGAGGATTTTTATGAGGCTGGGAGATACACACCACACAATTAATTCATCCCCCCATGACCCATAGAAGTGGAATTTTTTTTATGAGGGACTTTCTTTTCCTTCATCCCCATGTGATCCTTTCCTTCTTAACTCATGTATGAAAAGGAATTTAATTAACCCATGGTGGTAAAGGATATGATGAGGATTCTTCATATTTATCCTATCTTAAGCGACTATTTGATCCAAGTTCCTCCAAATATAATAATGGAAATTCAAATGGAGACCATATTTGAAATGTATAAGGATTCTAAGATGATAAAGATAAAAATTAGCATACTGTCCTTTGCAAGTTACTACCTTTTAAATGACGGTAAGAGAATTAAACCATTGTGGTTACATCCACATCCTTGAAAAACCCTTGGATCCATCAACATATTTGAACTAAGGCTTTAAGAAATGGTTGCAATCATCTCTATTCACATGCTAGTTTTTGAACCAATGTGCCCTTTTTTAAGGTAACTTAATTTCCCGTGCAATGGATGACTCAAATACATCAAATTCTAACATAAAAAGGCATGATTTTCTCCCATCAAACCCTATGAAAAATTGAAGGGAAACTTCATCATTATAGCCCTAAAATTGAGACATAAATTCACCCCAAATCGCCATTCAGAATAGCTCTCTACAATCTTGGTATTCATGTAAGCAATTAAGGGAGAGCATGGGTTTTTACTGCTTGTCGACAACCATGGTGATGGATGGGGAAAAGATGTAAATCCAGGACGTAGGAAAATATATAAAGTTAGGTCACAGTGTGGAAAAATGAAAGGGATAGAAACAAAATAAGAATGGAAATGAGATCATATGAAGGTAATTACTTTACTAAACGATCCTGCAAATTTAATGCTTCCATTTCTTGTAACATCTTCCCATCATTTGTTATAATTATGGAAAATTATTAGTCTTCAAAGCATGCAAGTAAATAACAATTGAAACACATGATAGAGTATTGTAATAATTAAATAGTGTGATATAATAAACACATATATGAATTAAAACTCATATCATACAATTGAATTAAGCATGATGTAACAAAAATAATCAATCCATTTTTGGAATAGGAACAAAATCATGTAAGAGTAATTTCCATTTGAAGATGCCCTAATCACTTCATAATTAATCCCTTATGGCACCATTCAATCATGGATTATCAAAATGTCATATCACCATAATACAATCATGCAAATTAAAATGTGATATAATAGTTTATCAGGTTACAAGTATAAAATTAATATACATACCATGAAATAAGAAGTATAAAATCAAAATACATACCATGAAATAAGAATAGATCATGGGTAAATAAATCATGATGATGGGTCAATGTAAAATAATGAAAATAATATGATAGAATAATGAATCATAACAAAAATAAGTATATGTTATCAAGAATTCTCAATCAGTGCAGACACTGCTTGTTCCTCTGCAATGTAAATCACAACTACAGAACAAAAAGACACAACAACATATCCTTTCCTTGAATAATCAAATCAACTAACATGAAATACAATATACCTCAACCTTGGATATGATTCTCTTCTTTCCAAAAGTCCTTGCAATGGTTTAGTACCTGCAAAATAGATCACAAGACAAACAAAAGGGAATAGAGCATCATGGTAAATTGACTATTCATATTGGTGATCAAGGAATCTAATAATATCTAATTACAATCAATACAATCAATTATAGGAAAGGGATATTTCTTTGTATTAATATATGGATGAGAAATAAGTACAACAAAAAAGCCTTGATGTCAATGGCTTCGATATCAACAAGAATTTCTACAATATCCTATGACTATGAATACCTCTCCAACCATAAGCTAACTCTACTTTGCCTTTGATTCAAACTTCAAACTAACAACATAAGGGTTCTTTTTCTGGCGTCCCCCAATTTCATCATGAAGGCTTCATTTATAGGCCTAGAACTCAAGAGATGACTTGGAAAAAGGATAGAATGAAATCCCTATAGGTGATGAAAGCGAATTCCACCTCTCCTAAGCATATAGGAACTAACCCCATGGAGGCTTCCGCATGGAAGCTTCCAGAAGCTTCCTTTTTCTCATTTTATTACCACCGATGATCTTAGAAAAACTAAAAAAGGCGTCTATCTAGGGTTTTTTCCAAAGAAAGGAGACAACGACGCTTATGGGTCAACTAAGACAGGCGCCGCCGATGCTCTATGCAAAAAACATTAAGGCACCATCCATTCTAGGTATGGGAAAAAAGTGACAAAGTTGACTCAAATCAGGCTTGCTGGGAGGTTGAAAGGAAATATGAAATTATCCTGAAGGCTAATAAGCAATGTGAGATTTCTACGTGCAACAGAATGCCCCCCAAAGTGTGAAGCTAGAAGGAAGTGATAGGTGACATAGTTTGTAAATTTTTTCGTCTGATACAGAGGCAAAAAGAGACAAACTCATACATGACCTATAACTGACTTTATTCAAACCAATCATAGCTGCATACCAATACATTGTAGATTTATGTTGATGACCATATCACGGCTACTAATGATGCACTATATATCCATGAACAACTGCCATAGGAGGTAAGACATAGCTACGGAGAATACAAAGTAGATCCATGTCTTTTAACCTCAGATACAAAACACAGCCACCAAACATACAATCTGGATCTGTGTCATGACTCTAAGTGATCTCCAAACGTAACCTTAGTGTAGGCACTGATGATGGGAAATCCTAACCACAAAGGGTCTTCATTCTGATCCCCAAATGATATGAATCTAACCATGTGATTACAATGTCTTGACGTCGAACATGGTAGAAACCACTTGATTACCAATCAATGATGTAAACTGTTAACAAGTGCGAGGGAAATTACCATTGATGTCAATGATCCCCAAAGTATCTAAGTACATTCTCCCAAGTGCGAATAAATTTTCTGAAGTTGAACACTTGACATAATTTTCCAATCAGAGGTCATTGATGAAAACCTACTATTTGAAAATGAGAAAACATGCCATTGAGGCATGCAGGATTCAAGGTGCTTTTTAGGTTTCTAGGTCTAATTCCTAGATAATGATTTGAAATTGAAATGAATAGACTTGTCACAGGAGGGCCATGATGATTCTCACATTTGTGACACAAAACTAGGAACAAAATTTGATTTGAAGTGATAGAACCGACTCAGACATGACTGATTCTTAACGATAAGTAAAGTTACTGATGGGTTATTTTTTTTGGGAGAGACATCCTTTGAACAACTTTGACGACATGATACATGACTTGGAAACATTGACTCAAACGAGAGTAGAACCAGGTGTAATTGTTGCTAGGGTTTTCGCCCTAGCTTGTACGAATGAGTACCTACTAAGGACAATGGATTCCTTAGTAGCAGTTCAATGATGTGTGAATTAAAAGCTATAACTGAAATCAAAAGCTAAATCTAAACAAGTTAATTAAGAAAAACAGTAAAAAGTAAATAGTAATTTTGTATTAATCTGACCTTCAATGTGAAGGTTGGTGAAGCCCTTTGTGGTGATCCGAGTCGGTGGCTCCGAGCTTCAAGCTGCTTCTTCTCTTTCTCCAATGGTGGAAATGGGCCAAAATGGGCTCTTGATGGTGAAGGTAGCTCAATGGTGAGCTAGGAGTTCACGAGCAATTTTGGCAGAGGCAGGATACTTGTGATTGTGGATGTGAAATAAGGGATCTCCACCCCTTATTTATAGTTGGAAACCATGCGGTTTAGGGTTAGGGTTTTAGCTGTTTAGGGTTTTTTCCTCATTTCCTCATTATTTAATATTTTTTCTTCCTTTTTGGATATTTTTGCTTTTTTGGAGGAATTTTGGATATTTTTAGCTGAAAAGAGGGTTTTATGGCCTTTTGGAGGCATTTTAAGCCTTTTGGAGGCTTTTTACATGGTTTTATGGGTTTTTGATGGACATATGGTGGGAAAATGGACAAATGGGCCATGTGATGGGGTAGATGAGGTAGTGAACCATTTTTGGGTGTTAACAGATTGCCCCCTGATGTGCGAGGGAAGGAGCTCATCGTATGGCCGATGGACATCATAAGTCATCTTCGTTTTTTGCTGGGGTGTGGAGAAGAGCAGGAACCAACTGAAGCCCGGAACAACGATCTTGAATCAACTGCAAGGACTGAAAAGTACATAACCTCAATAATGGATGAGGAATCATCTGATCATATGGACAAGGCGGGCATTCCCATGCTCGTATCAAGATACATAAAAATAACCGTGAGGCCCGAAAAGAGGGACCTGTAGGATACATAGAAAACCACTATGTATATCATAAGTGTGCAGAGGGGAAACAAATCTGGAACATACTGCTGGGCTGACCATGTCTGAGCTGAACAACTGATGCACTGGAATGATAGCAATGCTACTGAATGTGGTTCCAAAGGAACTAATGAGCTGCTGGATCAAAGTGACAACGGTCATACTTACAATGGTACACTGATATGGAACTGGACTGGGTACTCAAGGAAGCATGGAACTGGATGGCTTCCAAATACAATCTCCAACGCAGCCCGGACATCCACGGGAACATATAACTGGCCGTTCCAAAGTGACTCATCAATGTGCTAGAGTCGGGGGAAATCCGGGGTCTTCGACACATAATGGAAAGGATATATATCCTGCGTGATTCTCAACGATGCGATTAAGGTGCTGGAGTCGAGCATGTGAGAAATAACTATTCGGAGAGGCAATGATGACTCCTCCCAAAATGGTCCGTAGGAACTCACCACAGATGGTGATGGGTCCAAGGTGCAGGGGCCTCTAGGTCTATCCTCTGGAATAGAGGGGCTGTCGTCGACAGAGGGAGACCTGCAACTATCAAGGCAATGATGTTTCCTTGACAGCAGCGCGAGGTGAAAAAACCGAATTGTGGTAGTACTGATTTCAGGAGTGATAAACTGGGGTAAATAACTGGGCAAGTAGAGTGGGTGGACTCAAACTTCCTTTGTTCAGAGTATGATGGCGGGGATGATCGAGCAGCATATAAAACTGACTGGTGGTAAAGGGATCATAGCTGTATGGGATCTGGGAGTGACTGGGCTAAGGTAGAATCAAGCTGTGGTAAAATGGTAGGAGACTGCAGAATACTCTGAACAAAGGCGACCTTAGTAGGGGTGCTGCCGAGAGGATCGATCATAGCGCCAAGAGGCGCGGGGGGACTTCTTCATGGGTTAGGGAACTAGAAGGAGTGTGGATATAAAATGGTACTGTCATGTGGATTTTACGAGCCCATGAAGGTTCATGCTCGTGGTTGCTTTCAATTTTAAGGAGTCTGAAAGCAAATAAGAAGACTCTGAAGTAACAGAATGGTACTGTCGTGTGGATTTTACGAGCCCAGGACAGTGCATGCTCGTGGTTGCTTTCAATTTTAAGGAGTCTGAAAGCAAATAAGAAGACTCTGAATTAATGGCCAGGCAAGGAGGAAGTGTTCAATTAAGGAATATTTATGATGACCAGAACTGAGGGTGGGGGGGAACACTGGTGGGCCTCCTTGCGGGGTGAATGAATGGTGGCAAAATAACGAAATATTTGCAGTATGACAGGAGTGGATGGCTCATGTAAAAAGTGTAAAAGAATCTGATGACGGCCGATGCGGCGCGCAAATTGATGCGGCAAGGTGTAGGGACGCAATGTTGAGATTGTACCAAGTGAGAGCGAGAAATGATCTCAAGCATCATCACGAGCTCGGAGAAATGAATCCAGCGATATCAACAGTGTGAAAAACGGAGAACGGCCGAAGTGGCACGCAAACCGAAGCGACAATGTGTTGGGGCACAATGTTGAAATTGTGCCAAGTGAGAGCGAGAAATGATCTCAAGCATCATCACGAGCTCGGAAAAATGAATCCGACGATATAAAAAGTGTTAAAAACGGAGAGCGGCCGAAGTGGCACACAAACCGAGGCGACGAGTGGTGTCTGGACACAATGTTGAAATTGTACCAAGTGAGAGCGAGAAATGATCTCAAGCATCATCACGAGCGCGGAAAAAAGAATCCAGCGATATCAACAGTGTGAAAAATGGAGAACGGCCGAAGTGGCATGTAAACCGAGGCGACTAGTGGTGTCTAAAAAATGGGCAAAAAATGACGTAGAAAAAATAATGCTACGAGGTGACCATCGTGACGGTCTCGTCGTGCTGATTCCAAAACTGTAGCTAGAGATGAATGGGACACTGTTTCTGACGAACGGGGGGTACATCAGGCCATGTGTTAATGTGGTGCGCTATAATGGCAGGGTCAAGACTGGGTATGTCATCCCAGGGATAATCCGGGGCAGTGAGAGCTTCGAGGATCTCCTCATTAGTACGGAATGTTCGCGTCGTCAAGTCGGTTGATGAGGGAGTAGTGACGGAAGAGATCATATAAATGGTATTAATCTCTTCGGAAGGGGGAGAGACCGGGTGGTGGATTTCCTCAATGGTGGGTGGTGCCGTCTCGAGATCCAGATTGTTCATCTCAAAGAGAGCTGCTCTGTAATCGGGGAGATCGGGACAGTGACTTGTGTAATTCCCGTAAACAACACATATGGCACAAGAGTGGTTAGTGCGCAGGGATTTGTCACGAGGCTTAGGGGTTGAATTAAGATGGACAATAGGGATAGTGGGGTCGTCGTCAAGCATTTGCATGTGTTCCTGTAATTCCGGTAACTGAGGACATAGGTGAGTCGCATGGCCCAACTCATCGCACAGCGCGCATTTGGGAGGAGCACGAAACATAGGGGGGTTTCTGACTGTCTTAGGCGGTGGGACAACAGTGTAAGGTTGGGGGCCTCTGCCCCCAGTGGGCTTGGTAAGAGGAGGGGGGGGGGTTCGCGGAGGACGACGGGGTAGCGACACCGAGAGGTGGTTGACTAGTAGTGGCAATGGGTTGCACCAGTTGCAGGACGACATCTGGTGTCGGTGGACGACCGGGAGGCGAAAGGTACCAAACGGGTAATCCTAAGGTTAACCCAGGAAGGCTGATGGGGGCCATGACCGGGGCGCTAACTACTCCTGAGGGAGGGAAGAGGAAAGGAATGGTATGGATGGGAGTAGCACCAATGTGACTAGGTACCAAAGGGGGTTGAGGCAACAAGGGCGGTTGATTAGTAGGAGTTCTCGTATTATGGGACAGGGTACATATGGCTTCAGAGGTAGAGCCATATTGGTTCCGTCGAGTCTGGAGGTTGACCTCATCGGAGGACATCATCAACAAGTGGTGGGTACCTGAGTCAAGCACGAGTTGATCAGGAGCAGCGTAAGTGATTTGTTGTTGGGTTGTCGCGTTGGCTTGAGGGGGAGCCAACGGTTGAGTGTTCATTACGCCTTGGGTTGGTAAGGGGTTTTGCAGCACCAAAGGTGGCTGCTGAGGTTGTGGGGGGTTGGGTGGTGCTCGAGGAGCCGCCTGCCCTTGGCGGCGGGCATCTTTAGCCCAAAGTTGCCGAACGCGCTCCATGTGGGGGAAAAAATGTGTGTAGTGGCCATAGACCCCGCAAATATAACAAGGATAGTTTGTTCGCAAATTCCGGCCCCTGCCGCGGTTTTGTTGGCCTTGGTTACGTTGGTTGCTCTGGTTTTGCTGCGGGTTTTGTTGAGCGTAAACTTTCCCTTGGACAGTAGGTGGATTCTGAGGTTGCGCAGGGGCTGGAGCAGGCTGCGGTGGATGATATGTAGGTGGAGGCTGCGCAGGTGCAGCAACCTGAGGGTGTTGCTGATAGTGCTGTGGAGCGGGTTGTGGGTTTGCCGCAGGGGTTGCATGTGACGGGTAATAATGAGGTTGGGCTTGTGACGGCGCAGGAGGTGCTGCAGCCTGCTGGTGATAGTAGGGCTGAGGCACGACAGGGGGGGCGTAAGAAGGAGTCGCATGACCGAAACACTGTGGTGGACATGAGGGTCCATGGGTATGGTGGTGATGTGTCATGGGATCATACGGGTTGTTTGCTCCAGACTGTGAGGTATCCCGCGAAGGGTCAGGGCCAGGGGTAGGACGAGCTATGGAAAATGGTTGAGGCTGCGAAGAGACACGGCCAATGATGCCATCGACAGCGTGGGATGCCCCCGGCGCATCGTGCTGGGATGAATTGTCGCGAGGGGCGTCAGGTATAATGGTATAGAGATAACCTGATTGGGCGTAAATGAGATCGAATTGTTGGGCTTTAAGGATAGCCTCTTCCTCAGACTGGGGTCTTTCGGATGCAACATCCTTAGCAATGATAGGAAGCAGGGATTTAAGTAACCAATCTAGGAAGATCCGGTCATCTAACTTGATTTTGCATAGGCTACGGCGTCGACGCCATTCATGAATGTGGTCTGTGATGTGGGTAGCCGTGTTTTGTCTGCATGATAGTAGGATTTCAACGCCTGCGTCATAGCGGACAGGTAACTGGAAGAACTAGAGGTAGGTCGAGGCCAGGGAAGTAAAGGTGGCATGGGTTCCATGGGGTTGTTTGATATACCACTTGGCAGCAGAGCCAGTGAAAGTGCGCTGTAATAAACAGAGGCGAATGGAGTCGTCTAATATCGAGTTGGAGGAACACCATAGATGGAAGGACATGATATGGTTCTGTGGGTCTTCATCTGCCTTACCCTTGAACTTAGGGATGTCTGAGGGGAGCTTGGTGGGCATGTGAGGCCACGCAGGATTGTGTCGGATGGGGTCGTTGGTTAATCTGGCTAGATCAGGCAGGTTGAGGCTAGCCATGAATGGAAAACTGGACGAAGGATGTGCCACGGTAGTGGGTTGGACCAAGCTGGGGCCGATGCCCCCAAGTGGAGGGGTAATATGAGGGAGGTTGCCCCCAAGTGGGGGAACTGAGGTGACATAGGACGGACCTGCACCACCATGGGTGGTATGAGTCACTAATGGAGTGGGGATAGGTATTCCCGCTGCGGGAATCGGTACTGTGAGAGGAACAGTAGAGGGGGCCCCCGTGGAGGGCATACCCAAAGTAGGTGTGGTACCGGGTGTCGTGGTGGATGTGCCACCAACGGTCCCTACCAAAATGGGAGTGGGAGTCATGCCAGCCATGGGGCTAGTAGGGGCAGTGTAAAGGGGGTTCTCAGAATCTGGCTCAGAATCAGAGGTAAAATAAGGGGCGTCAGTATCTGGTGACGGAGTCCTATGTCGCTGACGAGTGGAGTCTAGTGACAAGGCTCGAGATCTGTGTCGATGACGGGTGGTGTCAAGTGAACCGTGCTATGGGGGCTCGCCTCTGAGGCGCCGAGAATGTCTCGGGGACTCAATGGTGACAAATGGTGTCAAATCTGTGTGGGTTGAGGTAGGTACAAAACAGCTCAAAAACTCTAATGCAACCGAGTGTGCAAAAGGAGAGCTCAAAAAATGGGGCGCTCAAGCCAACAACAACTCAAAACACCGACTGTAACTGCGTGCTACAATAGGCGGAGTATCAACAGAAATGGTGAGAATACCGAAAAAGCAGGTTGCCTATAAATAAAAAACAGTGGACTCACTAGACCAAAAGGAGGTAAGGGAGCATGCAAACCCCTAACTAAAATTATTATGACTTAACTAGACATATCCTCTGCAAGGTGATGAAATCCAAGTCAGACAATATGAATAAGGAAGCCAAGTGGCTAAGGTATCCCCCTACCGGGAGGGACATCGGGTAGTCAAATCCTAGAAGAATGGCAACTAAGATACCCCGTTCATGACACGTCCAGAAAGGTAAATCTGCCGCTTGGTCCTTTAACCGCAATACCCCTATACAGGGATATCCCGAGAACTGCGAAAGGTAGCCCTTCAGTTACTGAATGGAGTTCGATATTCCACTCAGACCTCCGGAACCAATCTCACGACTTCAACCCCCCTAAGGGAGAGGCCCTCTGATAAACCGGTTGTGACCGTGTCAAAAAATACTAAGGGATTTTGGTTCCCTAATGGAAAACAACTATGTCTCAAGTGTAAATAACCGAGGGGTGTTATTGGAAGCCTATCCCCCCGATCCTACCTAACTACAAAAATTCTTTTATGTTCCCCAAGTGGGGTTAGAATGTTGGTTGAGTTAAGTAGTTTTTAAAGTCTCACTTGAATTAGGTGACAGATTGTGTGCTTGTGAGGTTATGAACCCAGAAAAGAAGTGCCAGGGCAACTTCGTAAATATCAATAATACTGAATTAAAAAAAATTTTTTACCATGCAAAATTATCTGAATAAACAATGCTGAAATTTTAAAAACAATGCTGTAAAAAGGTAACAGAAATAATGGTGCAGAAAAGGCTGTAGGGAAGTAGGGCTGCAGGCAGAACAGATGGCTGTGCAGATGCAGAAAATATGGCAGCAAAGGGCTGGGTTATTAAAATAAAATAAAATAAATTTTTTTTAGACCGCGGGTTTGTGGAGGAATCGCACGGTCGGACCGTGGGTTTGAGGGAAACAGGCGTGGTCAGGTCGCGGCTTTCGGAAAAAAAAATAAAAAATAAAAAATAAAAAATAAAAATAAAAATAAAAATTTTCAGACCGCGGGTTTGTGGCGGAATCGTGCGGTCGGACCGCGGGTTTGAGGCAAAAAAGTGCGGTTGGACCGCGGGTTTGAGTCAAAAAAGTGCGGTCGGGCCGCGGGTTTCAATGAAACAGGCGCAGTCGGGACGCGAGTTTGAATGAAACAGGCGCGGTCGGGCCGCGAGTTTGAATGAAACATGCGTGGTGGGGGCGCAGCTAAGGGCTGGAAAAGCGCGGTCGGAACGCGACTGTGAGGGAAAAAACGGCGGTTTACGGCGGCCGAAAACGACAGCCGAAAGGACAAAACAAAAAATAAAATAAATAAAAAAGCCAGCGGAGTCGCCAAAACTGTTGCTAGGGTTTTCCCCCTAGCTTGTACGAATGAGTACCTACTAAGGACAATGGATTCCTTAGTAGCAGTTCAATGATGTGTGAATTAAAAGCTATAACTAAAATCAAAAGCTAAATCTAAACAAGTTAATTAAGCAAAACAGTAAAAAGTAAATAGTAATTTTGTATTAATCTGACCTTCAATGTGAAGGTTGGTGAAGCCCTTTGCGGTGATCCGAGTCGGTGGCTCCGAGCTTCAAGCTGCTTCTTCTCTTTCTCCAATGGTGGAAATGGGCCAAAAGGGGCTCTCGATGGTGAAGGTAGCTCAATGGTGAGCTAGGAGTTCACGAGCAATTTTGGCAGAGGCAGGATACTTGTGATTGTGGATGTGAAATAAGGGATCTCCACCCCTTATTTATAGTTGGAAACCATGCGGTTTAGGGTTAGGGTTTCAGCTATTTAGGGTTTTTTCTTCATTTCCTCATTATTTTATATTTTTTCTTCCTTTTTGGATATTTTTTCTTTTTTGGAGGAATTTTGGATATTTTTAGCTGAAAAGAGGGTTTTATGGCCTTTTGGAGGCATTTTAAGCCTTTTGGAGGCTTTTTACATGGTTTTATGGGTTTTTGATGGACATATGGTGGGAAAATGGACAAATGGGCCATGTGATGGGGTAGATGAGGTAATGAACCATTTTTGGGTGTTAACAGTAATGCAAGGAATATGACAAAGCATTCTTTGAATTGACTCAAGGGAGTCAGGTGACTCACAAAAGTGGATCGACTCAGAGACAAGCTAAAAACCCAACTGTTCATATATGTAAATGTAGATAGGTGCCATGTTCAAAGGTGGACTATAGATTACTGCCATAAAAACAAATGAAAACCATTCCCCTTTCCTTTAATTTCCCCACCTCGAAAGGTTTGTGCCTATTTTAATTTTTATGAGTCCAAAGAGGGTACTAAACACTCGTTAAAGCTCATCAAATGATGAGTCCATTCTCATATTTTTCACGAACTTGAGAAAGGAGGGGTTTGTTCCCAAATAGGGCCTTTCATCGCTTTGTTTTACGAGTCCGATGGAATCAAACTCATTTGTTGTTTCATGTTTAGAGAGTCTAAAAGGACTAGAAAAATACTCCAAAATGTCCTTTTTCGTAAATAAGGCTAGTCAGTCCAAAAAAGAGATAATCTACCCCCGACTAGTTGACCGTTCTGATTCTTTACAAGCGTGAACGCAACAAGTTCATTTGGAAATATTTTTGTGTTTTGAGGAGACTGAAAAAAGCTTAAATATAACTCCCGAACTAGGTTCCTTTTTCATAATCCACTTTTAACGAGTCTGAAAAAGCGAAAAAGTAGACTGAACACCTTTCGACTGGAATTTTAATGAGCACATAAAAAGTGGAAAATGACGCTCAATACTTTTTTAGTCTTGCTCTAAGCTATAAAAAGACAAAAATAGCTTACATCATAGCCATAACCCAATATTTACCTGAAAAAACTCAAAAACACCATTAAAATCCATTTTTCCAAAACTATAGAAAGTAAAAAATAACAACCCACTTTTAATAAAGTAATTTGGATTTCAAAATTAAATAAATTATAATGCATTTTTGAAAACTCCAAATATTCTATAAATAGAAAGGGTAGGTAAGATATTTTTACCATTGGTGAGTTTTGGTAGTTGGTTTTTATAACAGGAATTCCCTCCGGTGATTTTGCAAGGGTGCTTCACTCCATTGTTTCTTCATTCTCCTTAGAAGAGGTAAGCCTTTTATTCTTTCCCCTTCTAGGCTCAACAAATGTAATTTTACTTCTTTTGCATTGTTTAAATCCATTTTCTTAAAATGATTTTTTGATTGTTTAAAAGAAAGATAGAGGATAGATTTGTTGTTTTGGAATGTATAATAAGAAATTGGACATCTTAAAAAGGGGTTTTTTACCATGGTAGAAGGAAACTTTTTTCTCCCTGTAGGGTTTTTGGCTGTCAGGTAGAGCTCCCGACGGTGCTATGTCCACAACAGACAGGTGCTCGGTGCTCTGCGAGCCACAGGAAGTAGTGCCATGGTGCTTTGTGGGCAAAGGGGAGCAGTGTCGCTATAAGGGAAATGGAAAACAAAAACCCTAATCCACCAAAAAACAAAATTTTAATGTTTTCTTCTTGCTTCATAATTTGCCATTTTATATGTTTTCCCTCCATTTAGCCATGATATGTTTTCTAATTACAAAATTTTCATGTTACAGGTACACCATGATGATTTGGAAGGAAAGGGAACATGAAATTCCAGACAACCAGGCTGCTAATGATCCATCCACTATTGAGGCTCTACGAAATCATGAGCTTCTGAAGTATTTCTGGGTACTTGGCATGAAAGCACATATCCGATTACTAGAGTATATCATAGATATGCGGGATCCCGACTAGGATCATTTTGTGGTGGGAGCCCATATCCTACCCATAGAGGTTGAGGATATCTATTTTCTGACCGGTTTGTTTATGAGGGGAAACCCAATAGTTCTATCTGGAGCATGAGGAGGGGAGAACTCCTTGGATGATATTATTGATCAACATTTTTCACTAGGAACAGAGTCTCAATCAGGGAAGCTACGGATCAAGTCTTTAGTATATCTTTCCTTGAGGACAATGGTGTATACTATCGGCAAGGTGGTGGGAACTAGGTCTACCCACCTTACCACTAGGTCACATATGCTGTATGCTTTGCAGTGCATGGAGCCTACTGTCTTCAACTGGCATGAAGGCATGCTGGTGTGTCTGAAGGATTAGTTAAACAAGTGCAAAAGAGGAATAGTGAAGCAATTTGGCTACGGAGCAGTGATAGTGTCCTTTATCTTATAGTTGGTGCCTCACATGAAACCATAGGTGACTATTACTAGGATTGATCCCGAGGATCCAAGGATTATTGCATGGGTTATAGCCATGCCTCACCTTAGAGGTGGAGGACCCAAAGTTAGCTACCGATTAAGCTTCTTTCACTGGTTGAGAAACTAGTTACTTATGGTGGAGGATTATGCCTATTAAGGGGAAGACTTCCGCGATGACTTGGAGCTTGTTCTACTCGAGGGAGAAGTATGGGATGATTGAGGTAATAAAAGACATTAGCCACTAGTGCTTTTAATTTTTTAATTTTATTTCATTTTTTATTTTGTAGTATTGATATAAAAATGTTTTCATGCAGACATTGGATATGTTCGTCCAGTAGGGATGTTGCCTATTGCTATTCAAGAAGGTACCAGAGGCATGACACTATACTGCTCTGAAGCTGACGAAGAGCTCAAAGATCTCGAGGAGAACCTACATCACTTGAATATGGGAATCCCTACCATGACTACTGATGAGGTACCTAGGCATTATCAGCGCCATACTGCAGGTGTCTCTGGACAGTTCTCTAGGCTACTCCACAGGGTGGCCCAAGCTATTGCATGCTACCATGAGCATCACGAGGATTAGTCTACCTTGATCTTCACTTTTTGTATATGTATAACTGAAATATTTGAAGCTTCATATTTTTTCCTATGTATAGGTGTATTATGAACTTTTTATGGTCCTGAACTTTTGAGGGCACTGAAAGCTAGAGATGCTTAAGCCCAAATTTTGTATCTCGGTGCTACAATTTTTATATATGACAAAATTTTATATTTATAGTTGCGTGTGTGGAATATGTGATGTGTGAAATGATCATCTACTTATGAATTTACATGTATTGTTTTATGTTTCAAATGGAATTGTAAATATGAGCAATATGCCAATCTAAGACATAGCTAGCTAGGGAATCTGCCACATCATTTAAATGTCTCGGAATGTGTTGATATGTAACTTGCTCAAAATACCTCTCTAACAACCTAACTCTTCAGAAAGTATGAAGAAGCAGGGGATTTTGGATGGTGTAGACTCGATTAAGCTGTTGGACAACTAGTTTGGAGTCTAGGTAAACCGTAATTTCCCTAACAACATTAGCTAGGGCTTCTGTCAACAATCCGATCACGGCTTGATATTATTACAAATTCTTGGTGGAGGGGCCTAATAGAATACACCCTGAACTCACCAACTCACTTGCAGGAGAGTACAGTACCCAAGCTGCTGATGCAAGATTAAGCGTGTATCGATTAGTACCATCAACAAAACCAGAGAAGGAAGTCATCTGGCCATTAGACAAAATACATGCATAAGTAGGGTTTTATGAAAACACATTTTGAATCACACAAAAGACACACTTATCAAAGCTAAGACACACAAAAAACTATAAACAATATTTACAAAGACTGTTAGAATAATCAACCCATAGTTAGCTACCTTAGACATTAATTAATCCATTTTTGTCTTATTTGCCTAGTTTCCATATTCCACCTTATGCAAGTTGTCATCTACACATCCATAGTAAAAATTGCTAATTTTGAGTCATGGAGTGCTTGGGAAACCTCCTGGAATCAAATCTGCTTTATTCCTGGCCTCCATAGCGCTTGTCTGCGTTTTCTGCTTTATTGCCTGCTTTTTCAGTGCTTTAAGGAAATTGGGAAAGTTTCACTAGGTGAAGTTAACTTATTTTTTGTCCTCCACATCCTCCACTCTTTTCTCCTATGAAAAGCATGTATGGGTTGTCCTTCCATTACCTTTTATCTTTCCTAATTGATTTTTCCAATTCGTGAGCTCCTTGACAGTTTTGGAAACTGCTTTATGCACCTATGGGGGATTTGCTTAGATTTAGTAAGTATGCTTTTGACTAGATTCGAATGGAAAATTCATGCATTCGAATCCCTCATGTAATTATTTATTGTGGAAGCCTATGAATTCACAGGGTTGGATATTGTACACTTATTCAATACAGTTTAGTGTTCAGCTCCATATTCAGTCTCTTTTGTGAGTAATTTTGCATGGGTAATTGGCAATTGATGTGAGTGTAATTGTTCTAACACTGGGTTCAATTTCCACATGGTATCAGAGCCTTTGTATATCAATTTCTCTCATTCCAATTTGTTTTGCAGGTTCGACATCATTGACTAGGAGCATTCTACAGACTGCCGGGACAATTTTTGAGCTATGGATCAATCTCAGAAGATCATCTTGACTCCATTTAAATTATTTGAATGGAAAGCAGAGATGGAGATACTGTTGAGAGTGAAATGCCTCTACAGAGTGCCTATGGCAATAGAAGCAGAGCCCAATGCAGCTGCAGAGAAGATAAAATGGCACAACAGGAGGGATGAGGCCTATGGTCTCTTGTGTCTAAGTATATCCAGAGACCTCCTTTTCCATCTTGATGGATTGAAATCATTGAATGAAGTATGGGAGAATCTTGTTGATCTTTTTGGAAAGAGAGATGAGATGAGGGGACATCAAATCGAAAATGAACTGATCTCCCTGAGTCCCAATAGCTTTGAATCCCTGCAACTCTATTTCTCCAAGTTCAAAGCACTTGTTTTGCAGCTAAAACAATGTGGGATCGAAAAGAAGGATGATCATCTGGTCTTGGCCATACTCTCAAAGCTTGGCCCTGACTATTAAGTGTTTGTTTCAACCTTCTATGCCACAAAGTTGACAACTCGAACCTGGAAGATGCCTAGCCTTGCATATTTCATGGAATCTCTCACACAAGAACAAGATAAACTGGTGATGATGGGCACCATCAAACCATCCAAAGACCAAGCTCTGGTTTCTGGAGATTCAAGGGTGGATTCAAAAATAAAAAAGAAATCTAAAATTCCACTTGAGCAAAAGAGAGACAAGAACAAGTCTCCGGAGGAGCCTCAAGGTTCCAAGAAGAACTACCAGAAGAAGAAGAACAAAGGAGAAATGAGCAAGTGTGCATATTGCAGTAAGGGAAATCATTCTGAGAGCTCCTGCATGAAGAAGCAAATAGACATGCTGACCCAACTCCTGGAGAAGAATGGCATCTCCCTTCTAGACAGCTCAAAGAAGAGGGAACGAGGATCAAGTTCAGAAGACAGAGAGAGAGTTCATGCATTGGTTGCTGGCACATCAAGCTCACCTAGTTTCATCATTGATTTTGGAGCTTCAATACATATGGTTTCGACCAAGGAGGCATTCACCTCACTTGACATGTCGAAAGGTCCACCAATAGTACTGGGAGATGACTCTCTCATTGAAAGTTTGGGCAAAGGGAGGATTGATCTTGATCATGGTAAGTTCAGCAATGTGTTGTATGTTCCAGGTCTTTCCTCTAACCTCTTATCAGTGTATCAGATGACCCACACAGGGTCTCCAAAGAAGGTCATATTCTCCCCTGATGAAGTTGAGATCATAGAGATCTCAAGTGGTAAATTCATTGCAAAAGGAGTTGCAAATCATACTTCGAAGGTATACATGTTCTCACACTTCCTACCCTACTCAAACCCCTTTGCTCTTCTGATTCATGCTAATGAGGCAAGCAAGCTTTGGCATGAAATATTTTGCCACCTAAATTACAACCATCTTTCTGATCTTAGTGAAAAAGAGATGGTCATAGGGTTACCAAAGATAAAATTTTCCAAAGGAGTCTGCCAAGGTTGCATCCTAGGAAAACAACCAGAGCATAAATTTGAGAGAGCTAGTCATGAGAGAACCTCTGCACCCCTTGAGTTGATCCACAGTGATGTTTCTGGCCCATTCCCTCATATGTCCATGAGTTAGGACAAATATGCATTGAATTTCATAGATGAATTTTCCAGGTATTGCTGGGTTTACTTCCAGAAACATAAGTCTGAAGTTTTTGGCCTCTTCAAAGTCTTTAAGGATTTGGTTGAAAACCAGTCTGGGAGGAAACTCAAGGTCCTCAGATCTGAAAATGGTGGTGAGTATGTCAAGTATGATTTTATTCAATATTGTGTAGATGCAGGTATTCATATGCAGCATTCTATCCCTTACACACCATAGCAGAATGGTGTTGTAGAGAGGAAGAACAGATCACTGAAAGAGATGGAAACCTGCATGATGGAGGTGAAGACTTTGCCACCAAAGTACTGGGTAGAAGCTATAAACTATGTAGCCTATATCCAGAATAGGGTGCCTCATAAACAACTTGATGGTATGACTCCTTTCGAAGCATGGAGTGGGCACAAGCCAGATGTGACCCATTTCAGGATTTTTGGCTCAAGGGCTTGGGCTAGAATTCCAACAGAAAAGAGAAAGGCTTTGCAGCCCCAAAGCCAAGAGTGTCTATTTGTTGGGTAATTTGAAGATTCAAAAGGGTACAAGCTAATAAATTTGAGCACAAACAAAGCCTTTATTGAAAGGTGTGTTCATTTTCAAGAAGAACCCCTAGCAGCAGTGGAAGTTGGAGAAGCCTCTTCACCACTAGAACCTCTGAATGTAAGTGAAGAGATAGTTGAACATGCTGATTCTGATATGTCTGATAGTGATGATTTTATTGCATATCCTAACATCCCTACAAGGCCAAAATGGGCAGCCAAGACCATTCATGCAGCTGGAGAGCTAGTTGGAAATCCTAATGACCCTAGGAGGACTAGATCTCAATTTGAGAGTGCTCTATGCATGAAAGATCCTATGTTTGCTGAGAAATTCTATCTGATGGTGGAATCAGATCCTCAGACATATGAATATGTAGCAAAATATCCAAGATGGCAAGCATCCATGAAGGAAGAGTTCAGCTCACTCCAGAAGAGCAACACTTGGGAGCTGGTTGATCTTCCCCCAGGGAGGAAGCTAGTTCAGTGTAAGTGGGTGTACAAGACTAAATTTTCTGCTGATGGTTCACCTCTAAAGTACAAGGACAGATTGGTAGCCAAGGGATACTCACAGTTTCATGGCATAGATTACAATGAGACCTTTGCACCAGTGGCAAAGATGGACTCCATCAGGATAGCCTTAGCCATTGCAGCTTCAAAGAAATGGGAGGTACATCACATGGATGTAAAGTGTGCATTCATGAATGGAGATATCACTAAAGAGATATAAATGCATCAGCCTCAAGGATTTGCTACTAACCCATCTCTTGTGTGCAGGCTAAAGAAGTCATTGTATGGGCTTAAGCAAGCCCCCAGGGCTTGGTATGCCAAGATTGATAGCTTTCTTCTATCACTGAATTTTGTTCGATGCAAATCAGATCCAAATGTATATTTGAAGTTGATTAATGGTTCATTAATGATCATTGTGTTATATGTTGATGACCTTCTCATTACAGGAAGCTCAAAGGATGAAATTGCTTCCTTGAAGGGTGCAATGAACCAAGCCTTCTCCATGACATATTTGGGGCTTTTGAGCCAATTCTTGGGGCTTGAGATTGCTCAAAACAAAGCTGGAATCAAGGTGCACCAGTCCAAGTATGCCTTGGATTTGATCAACAAATTCAGAATGAAGGATTGCAAGCCAAGAAAGACTCCTTTCCTTTCAGGACTGAAGCTTGAAGAAGTTGATTCTTCACCTATGGTAAACAATACACTGTATAGGCAATTGATTGGATGTTTGTTGTATCTTACACATACTAGACCTGATATTTATTATCCAGTAAGTGTGGCTTCTAGATACATGGATCAGCCTCATGAGATCCATTGGAAAGCAGCCAAAAGGATCCTTAACTTTGTTCAGGGAACAAGGACACATGGGATCTTCTATAAAGCTAAATCTGATCTTGATTTGATTGGGTTTACTAATAGTGATTAGGCAGGTGATAGAACAGATAGAAAGTCAACATTAGGATATGTGCTCATGCTTGCATAAGGGCCAATCATTTGGTCAAGTAAGAAATAGAGTGCCATTGCACTCTCATCTACAGAAGCAGAGTACAGAGGAGTTGTAAATGCAGCAACTCAATGTTTATGGTTGCAGGGGTTACTTGGAGAGTGTGGATTTGAATCATAATACTCAACTACTATATACTGTGATAATCAAAGTACCATTCGAATCTACAATGATCCAGTTCAGAAGCAGAGAACCAAACACATTGAGATCCATATGCACTACATCAGACAGCTTGTGCATGATGGCACCATTCACCTACTCTTCTGTTCATCTTCAGAACAAGTAGCTGATATCTTCACCAAATATTTTTGTGAGAAGACATTCAGCAATCTCAAATCACTACTGGGGATTTCTGATCATGCTGTGAAGCATGAGTGATGACAAGATTTCCAAATTTTGTTTTACAGTCCATGTTTAAGGGAGGATTTTCCCACTGGGTTTTTGCCTCTTTCCTTGGTTAAATGGACATGCAGTATGTAAAGGGTGACTAAGCCTTGTTGCTAGGCCCTATAATTTTCTGATATATTACTCATAATTCAGGCTTAAGGGGGGGTGTTAGAATAATCAACCCATAGTTAGCTACCTTAGACATTAATTAATCAATTTTTGTCTTATTTGCCCCCTTCTTTAAAAATTGTTGTCGAAGTATTGCCCAACACCACTATAGAAGAATACAGATTCTTGTATCTAAACAAACTTGATGAAACTCGATGCAATATTGCCTTAGCTAATGAGGCACATAAACGAAGAATGAAAGTTCAATATGACAGGACTATCCAACCGCGTTCCTTCAATGAAGAAGCAGCAGGCTGATATGGTAAGGTTTGGAGATACAAAATGATATCTCTGTATGATGGATCAGTCGTACTAATGAGAAACAATGACTCATCGAGCAATGAATCAAAAGGGATTTGTATTCTCTGTAGTATGGGGAAGGTAACATATAAGCTCTGCAAAAACAAGAGACTTTTTAGAAGTGCTTTTGGCGAATTCTAACTCAAATTCCTATAGAATCACAATCCAAAGTGAGTATTTTCCCCCAAGCACTTGCCATGTAAGAATGTAGTACATGGGGTTGGAATCCACATAAATAGTGGTGGTGTGGAGCAAAATAGAATGATGAAACTTCTAGACTACGATGACCATGGCCAGAGCGAGTTTTTACACATGTGAGTATCAAGTTTCAGAGTCTAGAAGACTCTTACTTGCACAATAAATCATATGTTCTTGGTCATGTTCATCTATTTGAACAAGGACCATGCCTATGGTAGACAAGGATGCAACCACATACAAGGAATAGTCCTTAGCATAATTAGGTGTTTGCAACAATGGTGCATGGGTAAGTGCATGTTTAAGATTATCAAACGTGCGTTGCACAAAATCATCCCAGATGAAAGGGGTATATTTTTTAAGCAACCTCATGAAATCATGTGTCCTTTCTGCATAATTGCAGACAAAATGATGTAGAAAGTTTTCCTTCCCTTGCAAAATTTGAAGTTCATTTATGTTTGTGGGAGAAGGTAGGGCTAATATAGCTTCAATTTTCAAGGGATCTATACGGATGCCATCTTTAGAAACAATAAATCCAAGAAGTCGGCGAACTTCTACACAAAAAAGACATTTATGGGTATTTAGATGAATATTAAAATGATGACATTGAAGAAACACAACTCTTAGATGATCGACATGAATATCCCACTGCTTGGAATGAGCAGACAGGTTGTCAAGATAAGGTTCCACAACATGTTTAAGCATTTGACATGGCACGTTGGAATGTTGCGCTAGCGCTCTTTAAACCAAAAGGCAATTTATGATAAGAAAAAGTCCCCCAAGGGAAAATAAATGCCGTCTTTTGTTGGTCTGATAGGAGAATCTCAATCTGATTATCATTGGAAAAGCCATCCATAAAGGAAAAAATAATGCTTCTGGCACAGTTATCGATTATCTGATCAATATAAGGAGTGGGAAAGTTGTCTTTTGGACAAGCTCGATTTAAATCCCTAAAATCGATACAAACCCTAATAGTGCCTTGTTTTTTGTTCACAGGGACTATGTTGGACTCCCATTCAATTAATGGTACAGGGTAAATGAAACCATCCTTCATAAGTTTCTCAACTTCTTCTTTGATAGTGGCTGCTTTTCTTGGATGGACCTATCGTAGTTTCTGACGGACAGGATTGGCATCAGGGTAAGTTTTTATCTCATGAACAACGATAGAGGGATCAATCCCTACCACTTATTCATCTGTCCATACGAAGAAATCTCTAAACTCCTTGAAAAGGGTCATGTATGTTTGAACTTATTTAGGTGAAGAGTTCTGACCTATGAAAATGTTCTCGGAAATACTTGGTTTCACTGATATGTCTACAGGCATAGTTTTTGTAATGTTACACAAATTTCCTTCAGAATCGAAACTACGAGTGAGGATCGAAGACTGAGGGTTGAGGACTATATCAGATGAAACTGTGGAGGTGAAGTGGTCTTCTACCTTATGGAAAGGGGGAAGGAAAGAAGATCGGTGATGATAATCTTCCCAAGGTAGCTCCTCTAATGACATAACTTCCATAGTAGATTCATCTATAGGAAGCATATGTGAAAGATAATCTAGAGATGGGGCAGGGGGTTTTTGAGCCAGTATGGCATGTGATAATGGTCTGAGGCCACCAACAAATGGTCATTGATGGTGGAGTCACTAGTGGCTTGGATTGCATTGTAAATTTCTTTGAAAGGGGAAAAGGATGATGATTCATCAGCAATTTCTTTTCCTTTGTCGGTATGAGAGGTAGAAATCATGTTGATAGATGTAGTTTGTGAAGCGGGAGGAGGATCTGATAAAGGAAAGACTCCCATTAATGAAGAGTCTTTAATAAGGCCTATTCCAATGTCCTTATAATGTGGGGTATTCAGGAGCAGAACGCTATTTTCATAATTTGTAATGGCACTAGGCGTGATGAAATCTAACTGGTCAACAGTAACAATATTTCCTTGGAATGGGAACTGGACGACCCAAAAATGATCGATGCTATAGATTGCATAGCATAAAACCAATTATGACCTAGTAGTAAGTTGTAATCCAAAGGATCATTGACAACTTTAATGTGAATGGAGACTAACTTGCCAGCTAGTTCAACATGGATGGCAGGTAGTAATCCATAGGGTTGAAAGCCATGACCATCAAAAGCCTTGAGCGTGGTAGGTGAACGATTGATTTTCGGAGAACCAATGGATCTCTAACAAGATAAAGACATGATTGATGCAGAGCCCCCCTCATCCAAAACATTACGATGGATAGTATTTCCAGCAATTTTGGTAGCTATCTGGAAAGCTAGATGATGTGAGAGTCTCGTCTTGAAATCATCTAGTTTGAAAGTGATGATATTACTATTCTCAGGATCCATAGCTCCGAGGGTAGTAAGCAAGTTTTTTCATTGAGCTGGAGAGGTTTGAAGTACCTCTAAAGCTGACATAACACAGGGTGCTTGAGCCAAATCTTCGATAATATTCTAATATTGGGCGGCATGAGCGTTAGGATTCGATTATGGACTTACGTAGAGTACCCTTTGGTGGACGAAAAATTGCTTATGGAATAGGTTTTTCAATGTGAAGACTGTTATTAGGAGGAGGTGTGGAAGCTGAGGGTTTTTCAGATGGAACATCATTGGGTTTATTTTCTGGAGGAGGGTCATAACTTTGTGATCTTGTGTTCAAATTAACCATTTCACTAGACATCCTTTGGACTTCATCAATGTACGAGGAAGTTTCGTTCAAGGACTTATGATCAATTAACTGATGTTGGGAAGGGAAAGGATCTTTCAAAATTGCTGGGGTGGGTGAAGTTTTCAAAAAATTACTGACTTCCTCATGACAATGACATTATTTCATAAAATGGTCACCTCCGCAGATTAAACAAAGGTATTTTACCTTTCGCTTGCCTTTGGAATCAGCGTCTGAATTCTTTGTTTTATTTCCTTCCCATTGGTTATCAGGTTTTTTAGATTTATTTTTTCCTTTCTTCTTTTTGCTTGAATATTTAGTTGATTGGATCGCGTTTACTTCAGCGGAAGCAACAAGAGAGGGTGGAGTTTTGGTAGATGGTGCTGGTTGAGTTGATGGAGTGGTGTTTTGATTTTGTTTCTTAGAATATTTGGTCACTATTTGCATTTGAACCGAACCAAGTATGCCATCAACAGGTGGTTCAGTTGTGTGTCTTGATGGATCTATTGTAGGTTGAGGAGCATGGGGAATTAGATCATACAAAGTACCTGACTAGGAATAGACCAAGTCTAGGTACTAAGCGAGGCTAATAGATTTCTCTTCAGTAACAACAACTCCCATGGAAAAATCTCTAACAATAGGTGGAAGAAATGACTTTGTAAACCAATCAACGAGCAACTGATCAGGATTAGGGGCCTTAATTAACCTTCGTCTTCATCTCCATTCATGTATATGATTAGAGATGTGAGTTGATGTGGTTTGTAGAAGCAAGTTTAGAAGTTCTGTAGCTATTTCATATCGAATTGGAAATTGAAAGTGTGTTAAAAATGCCATTGCTAAGGCATTGAAATCCCAAAAAGAGTGTTGTGGTAACTCGATGTACCACTTTGCGGCAATACCAGTGAGGGTTATTTGAAAATTTCGTAGATGGATTGAGTCGTCCATCAAAGAATTGGATGAACACCATAAGTGAAATGTCATCACATGGTTTCTTAGATCTTCACTAGGTTTAAAATCAAAATTGGGTATATTGGAAGGCATATTTACAGGAATGGCATGCCAAGAGGGGTCATGATGGATAGGGTCATTTATCAATCTTGACAAGTATGGAAGCTCTAAATTAGCTAGAAATGGCAGTTGTTGATTTGGTTGTGGATACTGGTAGTACTGGTATGGAATTTGCTGACCAGTAGGACCATATGTAGATTGATAGATGGGTATGGATGATGCCCCTGAAGCTTGTTGAAAAGGTTGTTGATTTCCAGAATTTCCATGAGGTGGTAGGCCACCTAAGGGAGGGGGTCCTCCGAAAGGTGGTGGTGGTGGTGGTCCTCCAGGGGGTGGTGGTGGGGGTCCTCCAAGAAGTGGTGGTGGGCCTTCGGGTGGTGGTCCTCCAAATGGTCCACCAGGTCCTCCAGGTCCTAGCGATGGTCTAGTCCACCATATCCTCTACCCATATTAATAAAAGCTCCTCCATATGACGAGACATTGGACCAATTTGCTTGTCCCCAAGGTGCAAAAGCATTCCCAGGTTAGGGCATTCCAGGATAAATAGCCACTAGAGGTGGTTGTTGATAAACTTAATTAGCCATAGGTGGTTGAGTTCCTAGATAGGTATATCCCCAACAAGCTGGATTATTGACAGGTTGCACCCCTAAGGGTTATCCTGAACTAGATAGGGGGGGTACAACATTGGTATTGCTAGGAGGGATAACTACTACGGGTTGTGCTACAGTTGCAACTTGTCATGAACTAGTAATAATTCCACTAATAGATGATGTAACTCGCACTTGGGGTTGTCCTCCGGCGTTAGAATTTGCTAACATTACTTGATTTGTGGATTTCCCCCCAACCATGACTTGTATGGAAGGCCTAGTAATGGGGCCAGGATGTGAAACTGTAGGATTGTCATTCGAGCTTGGATTAACTTGAAATGGAAGTTCTTCAATAGGAGCTAACACTTGAGCTAGTGAACAATATCCATTGGGACAGGGGTTGCGAGAAGTCTCACCATAGGCTGGATGACCATCGGAAGAAGGTTTAATTTTGGATAGAGTCCAAGGGTATGTATTATGGGGTAAACCAATCGAAATAGCTTCATGACGAGACATAGGTGGAGGAATGATTCTTTATACTCTCTCTGAAAAGTTACAAGCTCGATCAAGAGATGCATTAATTCTTCTTTGTTCCTCTTCTCCCAAAGGAGGGTTCCCTGGTGAAGGTATAATAACCCCAAATTAAGAAATATCTTGGCCCATAGAAGTCCTCCAAAAAGGAGCATCCAGGACATAGTCTGGTGGAGTAGGACTATCGACATGACCTTCCAATGGTGAATGCACAGAAGCATCAGTTGCAGGAGGTAGTTGAACCAAAGGATTGGTATAAACAATGAAATCTTCTTTGGTTTCACTAGCAAAGGTAGTTCCTATAGGAACATTAGCAGAAGCTAGTTGTTCCATGGTTAACCCTTCTTGTCCTTCCATGGTAGGAGGAGAGTCAGGAGGTAAACCCTGCAATCTACGAGAATGACGTCTCGCAAGTTTCTCAGCAATGGTGGTGGCTGAAGTTATCTAATATAGGTCAAAAAAGGATAAAAAGCACACAAAAAAAACCTACGCAGAGCTAAAGGTCACAAGCAGGCTTAAGTGATAGGACAGGTTCAAAATAGCCAGTCTCTCACCAGGATTGTCAAGCAGGTGCAACTCGCAATATACCTCAGAGGTACATGCATAGTAATCTCCCTGAATGCTATTTTTGGTGTATCTCTCCACACAAGATGACCAAAGGGTTTTTCTTAGATGGTCAGGGTATCCTAGTGGGGTCTCCCAATATACACAAGGTACATGGGAGCTCAAATCGGTTGCAGTGTTGTCTAATGCACAACTGTTCACAAAGGGCCTTCCGATATACAATCGAGTATGTGAAGTACCTTTCTATATACCTCAAGGGTACATGAAAGGCCTTCTATATACCAATGCTACGTGGAAGAACCATGCCAGTCCTGGGTTGTAGTGCAGACAAATAATGATAGCTCCTATGTTTTACAATGCGCGAGCATGTCTCTAATATATCACTCAAATTTCTATACAATTTTAGACCTAAATCTACCGTTAATTTTATCTAGACAATTAGGTGAATGTTTGTGAAGTGTTATCTCCAATAATGCAAATTAATATAAATGTAAATGCACTTTTTGACTTCGATGAGAACTAACTAGGGTAAGGAAGAAACCTTTTTATTTTCTTTTCAACAATATACCAAAAGAAATTTGTTTTTAACAATCAAAACAAGATCCAATAAAGAATGCAAAGAAATTCCTTTCAAATGCAAAAACTCTTTCAAACAAGCACTCTAAAGTTTCTGATAATGCAAGAAAGGAAACTAAGCCTGTAATGTGCATGCAAAACTAACTTTTGCTACAATGTCAAAAATACCTATTTTTCTGAATCACACATGAAAATAGAAATGAAAATTTTCGCAAGCATAAACAAGAGGAAAATAATATGATTTCCTTTTGTATTTTTCTAGAAAATATGAAGCACACAAAGCAATTTTTCTTTAAAAGAAACTAATCTTCTAGAAAGAGGTTGTAGGATTTCTTTTTAACAGAAATTTTTTTAGATACTTTACTAAAACACCAAAATTGTGTTAGTTTTTCATCATTCAAGCTAGCATTATGATCTTAGGATATTTTAACTGAGAGAATAACGAGCACAACAATAAAACATGAGCACAACACAAGATACAAGAGACACAAAGAATTTTCCTCGAAGAAACCATAAAGGAGAAAACCCTGCAACTTCCTCAGAGATAGAATCAACACAAAAGGTAAAACCAGAAAACAATAAGATGATCTCCCGATAGCAGCAGTCTCTCTCTCTCACACTGAGAGAGCTTCTCCTCTCTCACTCATGCGCCCTAATGAGTGAGTGTGAGTGTTTCAAGTGAGATAAATAGAGAGGCTCACTCTCTATTTATATTCTTTTGTTCACTTGAAGTGCACTCCAACATGTCGGCCTCACTTAAAAATTACTTACTAGAGCCGGCATCTCTAGGAGTGTCTAACAACCCTAGTGCCCCACCACTTGTGGGGACTTTTCCTCCTCTGACCAATAGGAGGGTAACAAAATGGTGGGGAATATTGCCCCAACTTACAATGAATCACCTAGGTTTGACTTCACTAGGATATTTTAATAACCCAAGGGCCCCATGACTGTGAGGACTTTAACCCTTGACAAATAAGAGGGTTACCCACAATGACTTGAAATGTCTTTCTGATTATAGAAAATTCCCAGAATAAACGTCGGGGTATTACATGACTCAAATACATTACAATACATCCTAGAATAAACATCGGGTTACAATACATAAGAAATACAGATGAATACATTCCGAAGTTACAATTACATCAACACTCCCTCTTAACTAGGAAGGTATTCTCTCGACACAATTTATTAGCACAAGTCTTCTTCTCTGTATCATCTAGGTCATTGTCAAGTCCTTGTCATCTTCAAGTCATCTTCGTCTTCAAGTCATCTTTCATTTGGATATGAATCATTACTCAATCTAGATCATCGCCACTGGATCATACTCGATTTGGAACATCGTCACTGGATCATACCCGATCTAGAACATCGTCACTAGATCATACTCGATCTGGAACATCGTCACTAGATCATAATCGATCTGGAACATCACTGGACTGGATCTAGATCATCACTTGATCTGGATCGTCACTGCTGGATCTGGATCATCACTCGATCTGGATCTCTCGGAGTCATCATAACTAGATCTGGATCATAGCTCGATCTAGATCTCATCTGGTCATCATCATGTGTGCTATCTCACAATTCTTCTCATCATAGGAAGTTCTACAGAGCTAGCCTTCTTTTGTGCTGGTTGTAGGCCTAGCCATCATGTAGGTCTTCACCCAACACTTACATCTGACCTGCTTGTCAGAAAGGCATGCCCAACACTCACATCTGATCATGTAGAAACCTACAATCACATCAGAAAGTCCCAGCACTCACATTCATCGGCATGACAGGACATCACTATCATCAGTGAAAAGGATTCAACACTTATATCTGACCTACTCATCAGAAAGGCATACTTCCATCCAGGCGTGAACACATCCTACTCACAGTGATTAAATATTTCCATACTTTCATCTAGGCTGGAATCGCATCCTGCTCACAATGATGGAAGAATTCTATCCAGGCAGGAACACATCCTACTCATAGTGATGAAATATTTCCATACTTTCATCTAGGATGGAATCGCATCCTGCTCACAGTGATAGAAGATTTATGCACTTACATCCATCCAGGAGGGAACACATCCTACTGACAGTGATGAAAGATTTCCATAATTTCATCTAGGCTAGAATCGCATCCTGCTTACTATGATGGAAAGGCTTTGCACTTACATCTGACCTGGCAGGAACCAAATCCTACACCCTCGTCAGAAGGGCATGCACTCACATCTGACCTGGTAGGAACTGAATCCTACACCCTTGTCAGAATGGCCCCCAGTCCCAGACTGAGCTAACTGGTAACGGACCAGGTGCCTCCACTCTCCCAGAGAGTGGCAGTTTCCCTTACATCTGTCCTACTCGACAGAATGGCCAACACTCACATCTGACATGGGAGGAACCTAATCCTTTAGCCATGACAGAATGGTTCAGCCCTTACATTTGACCTACTCGTCAGAATGGCTCTCTCAGTCCCGGACTGAGTGTTCTTGGTAACTGACTAGGTACCTCCATTCCTAGAATGTTAGTTGCCCTTACATCTGTCCTATTCGAAAGAATGGCCAGCACTCACATCTATCATGGAAGGAACCAATCCTCTCACCATGAAAGAATGGCTCAGCCCTTATATCTGACCTACTCGTCAGAATGGCTATGGATCTCAGCACTCATATCGGACATGGAAGGAACTGAATCCTCTCACCATGATAGAATGGTTCAGCCCTTACATCTGACCATGGAAGGAACCAATCCTCTCACCATGTCAGAATGGCTATGGGACTCATCACTTTCTCTTGGAGGAAACCTCGATCTGGAGAACACCAAGCTTCTCCCTGAAGTACTGGAACTTCACTTTGGCCAATGGATTTGTCAACACATCAGCTATCTGTTCTTCCATCACAACATACTGGAGCTTCATTGTTTATCTCTGCACCATATCCCTAATATAGTGATACTTGATCTCGATGTGCTTCGACTTGTCATGGAACACTGGATTCTATGACAACTTCATGCAACTCTGGTTGTCACAATGTATACAAGTAGCATCCATCTGAAGATCAAATAAATCAGACAGTAGCTTCCGCATCCATACTGCCTTAAAACTACCTGAACAAGCTTTGACATACTTTTCTTTAGCTGTACTTAGTGCCACACATGATTGCTTCCTGCTAAACCAAGAGATCACACCTGATCCCATACTGAAGAAACACCCTGAAGTGCTCTACCTATTGATGGCACTGCCTACCCAATCTGAATCAACATAACCCTCCAGGTTAATCTTTTGATTCACATTGTACTTGAGCCCATAATCAACTGTACCCCTTAGGTACCTCAAAATATGCTTTGCAGAAATCAAGTGAACATTTCTCGGATCTATCAAGAACTGGCTCAAGGTGTTCACAACAAAGCAAATGTTTGGTCTTGTGTTCTTCAGGTACATCAATGACCCAATCATCTGATGATACATCGTAGCATCAACCGTCTTTGATGAAGCATCACTCAATAGCTTCATGTTCGATGCCACAGGTGTGGTCATGCAATTCGTCATCCTGAACCTATTCAGGATCTCTAATGCATACTTCCCTTGTCCACACCTCCATGCCTAGAACAATACTGCATCGACACATAACAGGAGCATCACTAGTCTTCCATCTTCAACCTTGAAGCAAATATTGGAATCCGCTCTAATCTCAGTAAAGACTAGATTCATCAGTAATCTATCCATCCTGTCGTATCATGTCGAACCTTAGATCTTCTGCATTCACTCGCACTGAAGTAGAGCATCATACTCCCTCTATCTTCCACACTCTATGCACTGAAACATTCTGTAAAGGAGTGACAAGTAGCTTCCTATGCTACTAATCTTCTATGTATCCATCTAGGATCACTGGATACCAAGATCCTCTATCTTGAACTTTTTCAAAAGTTCTTCTCACATCCATCTGTGAGCTTGTCATCCTTTATCAACCTTGTAGTAAAGGTTAAGATATTCATCAAGCTCATCATGTATGTGTTATCCCATGGGTGTCTTCTGAAGTCATACAAGGCCTTATTTCATTTGCACACATGATTATGCATGTCATGTGACTTCACTTCCAATGGCTGCAAATGTCTCTTCGTAGTCTATGCCTTGTATCCCGCAATTTTTCCATCTACTGCATTATTGAACTACGAGCTTCCCTTCAAGTATTGATACTATATCCTAGACATCATTCTTCTTGAACTTATTCATAGCTGGAAGGTTCTGTATCAATGATGTCGCTACATTCTTCATATTATTCTTCATCTTGAACTATCGTCACTTGTTCTTCAGAACAAGTCTCATCCTTCTTTGCTTGTAGGTGATTATGCATGCGATCTTTCCTACAAGTCAAATGCATTTGTATGGTTATAAACATTTCATAAAGAATATTTATATTGGCAAGTTCTTATGCATAAATATATGATCATGCGACTACTTTTAGCCAATACAAAATTCATCCATATCTCACTGAAACTTTCTAGATGCCTTCCATCTCTACTAGGACAACATCGAGATTGTGCACTAATCCAATATGTCAGCAAAGAGGTTTCATTCTAGATAAGTAACAATGGAGAGTTGTATAGCACCATGAGCTACTTACCCATCACATGCATATTAGTAGTATATTGTCATTAATGCAAACATCCTATCATGCATAATACATCAACTGAATATAAATAAATGCATAACAAAACAATATGATGAAATGACAATTGAATACTTATCTTTATTTGTTTCATGCGTAGGCTCCTTCTTGAGTCTTCAACTTCATTGTCTTCTTCATTCATAATAGCATCATTTCTTATCCAAATGCTAAGGTGGATAATAATTTCTTCAAGAGTTGAGATCTTCATATTCCTCATCGATTGAGGGATATTCTTTCGATGGTGAGAGCTTGATCTTCAGTTACTCCCATCTTCTCTTCTCTTCTTATGAGTCTAGCTTTTTCATCTTCTCAGAGTCTGCTGAAAGTAATCACTTCCTTCTGGCACACATTCCTCACATGAATGAATCCCATGATCCTGGGAGGCCATTCAAGGTGGCCATCACCACTTCTACATTCTTCATTTCTTCTTTTACCACTTCAAGTTGTTCTTTGATTTGAGAGACCCTTATGATTGCATGGTCTCTGCATTCTGGATCTTCACTTCCTTCAACTAGTTTCTTAAGGTCATCTTCTGATGTATGTTCTTTCCTTTAAATAGCTTGGTCAAAGAATCAAACCTCATCGGTGTCTTTAGGGAAGAAACTTGTGGTACAAGTTGATCCATGACTGAATCATCAATGATCTTCTTGGCCTTGACCAATTTCTTCTTTAATAAGGCTTTGATCCTCATCTCCCTTTGGAACTGGAACCTCTCTACTCATGTAGGTGTCCAATTCATTTCTTCAGGGAGATCATATAATTTCATGCTTGGAATTTTTCAACTTAAACAATATTATCATCAAGCTGATCTGATAGATCACTTTGAAATGAGAACCTCAAATGAAAATAGCAAAGGATTAGATCTTACAGATTTGAGGTGTTCGTCTTGGTTCCGGAGCTAGCTGATCTAGGGTTTGTCACAGAAACCCTAATTTTCAAAACTTGGAATATTTTAGATCTTATTGAATAGACATAAAGATATCTTCAAATGGAGTTTTCCAATGTACTCCTTTTCTGAAAACAGTGGAGGGAAGCTCCCGGAACAGGAAGCCCTAGTTTTCCAATTTCTTATATAGAAATACCTGTTACTGTTTCTATGATATCTCTGAAATTTATGCTTCTCTATGTCTAAAATTTCTCACTGAGGTAAAATAGCATGTCCTTGATCCAACACCATAGGTTTCATTAGAATTGGGCTCACCATTTGGGATTTAGGATCCGTTTCCCAAGGTGACCTATTACAAGGCTGTTCAGAATAGCGAAGTTGTATAGCATACCATGTGTCACTTGTTCATCTTTTGAGTCTAATATTCAGACCAATGAAATTAAAGTCCGTGCCCTTACTGGAACATCTTCAGTAATTCCATTTGGACCTATGTATCCCAATATATTGCAATTCTCCCCAGGTGTCCTGTTTAGGGATGGATTCTGGAAGAGGCTAGAACCCTAACTTGAAGGGATCATATCTCTCAGAATATAGAAAATATGAGGCTGAAATTTGGGCACATTATTCATCAGGATTTTATATTCAGTCCTTGAAATTTTTAGCTCCTAATCCTTTTTCAATATCAATATATAGTAAATGTACCAAAACTTAGCAGTTTTAGTATTTAGGGTTTTTCTAGCTCGGGGTCAAACTAGGGTTTGACTTTCCCAGAGTTTCACCCAACCAAATTTCTTGATCCAGGTCTCTAAAATTCGGTTTTGATGAGGAAAAAAATATTATGCTAGGATCACTCAAAAATTCCTCTTCTGTAGAAATCCCTAATTTCTGCATTGAAAACTGAAAATGCTCGGAATCAAATTCCGCTTCGACAGAAAGATGCACCCTTCAATGGAGAGTCAGCCTAGCATAATTTTGCTGATAGATTGTGGAGAGAGACCCAAAAATTAAGAATCCCTAGCTTCTGTAGATGCACAATGTCTTCTTCTCAGGTTAGCTCTGATACCATGTTAGTTTTTCATCATTCAAGCTAGCATTATGATCTTAGGATCTTTTAACTGAGAGAATAACAAGCACAACAATAAAACATGAGCACAAAAAAAGAGACAAGAGATGCAAAGATATTTCCTCAGGGAAACCATAAAAGAGAAAACCCCACAACTTCCTCAGATATAGAATTAGCACAAAAGGTAAAACTAGAAAACAGTAAGATGATCTCTCGATAGCAACAGTCTCTCTCTCTCATACTTAGAGAGCTTCTCCTCTCTCACTCATGTGCCCTAATGAGTGAGTGTGAGTGTTGCAAGTGAGATAAATAGAGAGGCTCACTCTCTATTTATATTCTTTCATTCACTTGAAGTGCACCTCAACATGTCGGCCTCACTTAACAATTACTTACTAGAGCCGACATCTCTAGGAGTGTCTAATAACCCTAGTGCCCCACCACTTGTGGGGACTTTTCCTCCTCTGACCAATAGGAGGGTAACATAATGGTGGGGACTATTGACTTGACTTACAATGACTCACCTAGGGTCGAATTCACTAGGATAGTCTAATAAACCAAGGGCCCCATGACTGCGGGGACTTTAACCCTTGACAAATAAGAGGGTTACCCACAATGACTTGAAATAACTTTCTCATTATAGAAACTTCCCGAAATAAACATCGGGGTATGACATGACTCAAATACATTACAATACATCCTGAAATAAACATCGGGTTACAATACATAATAAATACGGATGAATACATTCCAAAGTTACAATTACATCAACAAATTGAATTTTCCACTTTCGTTTATAACAATGAAGAAAATGAAGTTTATGGATCTGAGCTCAAATAGAGAATTAGGCTCACAAAAAGTAGCAATCTCAGACAACAAACACACAAGAAAACCACAATAAAAATATTCAGAGAACAAGGCAGTTTAAAAACTTGAACACAAATTTCTTAGACAGGCAGTTTTAGGGCCTACCTCTGCGCTTTGAAGAGCACTGCACCAAGGCATCCTAGGATGAATCAACACTTCTAGATTTCTACACACAGGCATCGTCAATGCTTTGTTAGTTGAGGGAGAAGGCAATGTCAGTGCTCTGAACAAAGAGAGAAAAAGAACCCTAGGATAGATCGGTGCTCTGTTAGCCAAAGGGAAAGGCGCCGCTCGAAAAATATAATGAAAAAATTAAAGGAATGCAGGATATACCAGAAAAGACTGAATTGGTCTGAACAGGGTAAAAACTACTTAGAAAAGAGGCAAAAATCGAAAACATAAGATATATGGCTTACCTTGTTAACTGAAATATATAAAAGGAGAGAGAATAACCTTCATAGATGGAATGGTTACTGAAGTTTGTAGATATGAGTAGATCTGCACCAGATCTGACTGGATCTTCCCTAGATCTGACTAGATTAAGCTATCCCCACCAGATTTGCCAATTTTGTTATTAGGAATTCTCAATCAGTGCGGACACTGCTTGTTCCTATGCAATGTAAATCACAACTACGGAACAAAAAGACACAACAACATATCCTTTCCTTGAATAATCAAATCAACTAACATGAAAGAAAATATACCTCAACCTTGGATCTACTTGTCTTCTTTCCAAAAGTCCTTGCAATGGTTCAATACCTAAAAGATAGATCACAAGACAAACAAAAGGGATGAGAGCATCATGGTAAATTTACTATTCATATTGGTGATAAAGGAATCCAATAATATCTAATTACAATCAATACAATCAAATATAGTAAAGGGAAATGTCTTTGTATTAATATATGGATGAGAAATAAGTAAAACCAAAAATCCTTGATGTTGATGGCTTCGATCTCAACAAGAATTTCTACAATATCCTATGAATATTAAGACCTCTCCAACCATAAGCTAACTCTACTTTTCCTTTGATTCAGAATTCAAACTAACAACATAAGGGTGTTTTTTTCTGTCCTCCCCCACTCATCATGAAGGCTTCATTTATAGGCCTAGAACTCAAGAGATGACTTGGAAAAATGATAGAATGAGATCCCTACAAGTGAGGAAGGCGAATGCCACCTCTCCCAAGCATATAGGAACTAACCCCATGGAGGATTCTGCATGGAAGCTTCCATAAGCTTTTTTTTTCTCATTTTCTCACCACCGACGATCTTAGCAAAACTGACAAAGGCACCGATCTAGGGTTTTTTCCAAAGAAAGGAGACAGCGACACTTATGGGTCAACTAAGACAGGCACCGCCAGCGCTCTATGCAAAAAAAATGAAGGCGCCGTCCCTTCTAGGTATGGAAAAAGGTGACCAAGTTGACTCAAATCAGGCTTGCTGGGAGGTTGGAAGGCATAATGAAATTCTCCTGAAGGCTGAAAAGCAATGTGATATTTCTAGGTGCAACAGTAGACCTGATTTTTGGAAATATAAACTTATGATGAAAACTCATGAGCATAGTAAGTCTAAAAAACATTAAAAAACAATGATTAATATTAAAAGGATTTGAGAATTTGTGAGGTAATTGTCATTTACACAAATTATTCTCTAGTTTTAACAAATTAAATCAAAAAGATTAGGAAGAGCTTACCCATTTTACCTTTACTTTGTATGATAAAAAGGATGAAATGTTGAAAGATGTGCAATGGGTACAAGCTTAAAATATATTGGAAGATGGTATTTTGTTGATTATGAAGAGGAATGAAAAGCTAGATGATATGATTGAATTGATGGAAAAATGTCAAAACCTTTATTTCAATAATTTTTTATATTATTTTTGGTACTAGCAGAAAAAATGATCACCCATAGAATTTTTGGTAATAGAAAAACAAAGGCTTAGAATCTGAATATAATTTATTGAAATGCTTCTAATAATATTATTCCACTATTTTTGAGGATATGCATATGCCTTATAGGGGTTCTAGTGAGTCTGAAAAGTCTAAGAGATCTGAAAAGACTAGAAAAATCTAAAATTGTTGGAAGCTGTTGAAAAGTCAACTTTCCATAGCATATGCAGGTTACACACTGAATACTTGTGCTAGGATTGTTTTAAGGTACTGGCACACACATAGACATGATGTCCAACTAAAAGTAACCGCAATGGAAATGAGGGGTGTTACACATGAATATCATCACCATCATGTGTTGAGATCCGATACATCGTCAATTTCCTTGAAATCCCAAATTGTGAAGTGAATATTGGCCTAGAATTCAGTTTGACAGACAAACGTCAAGCACCGACTTTTTCCTTAAGGAAAGGGGCATTACCTTCTTCAGTAATGTCTACCGTCTCTTGATAGTAGGTGGTGCCACTAATTTTTCCCCTTGTTCAAAGTGTGGTTCTACCCTATCACTGCTCTGTCATAGTGGAAGAAAAGCGGTGCTCGATGTAAAAAATGAAAAAGAGAAGTGTCCATGAAGCTTCTCGAAAGAAGACTTCGTGGCACCCTCATCCCTACTCCCGAGGACCAGTTGGACTCTAGATCCATCCTTTTGGGATCTGCCTTCCACCTCACCCACCATTTACTCAACCATCCCTATCCTCCCAATGCCTATAAAACTTGGTTCATTCCCATGGTTGAGAAAGAGAAAAGTTATGTTGTTGCATTGAGGTTCTAGCCAAATCTAGGGTGAGCATAGAAGGAGCAAGTTGGAGCTTTTGGGGACAAGGCATTGGCATGTGAAGGAGCATCAAAACACTAAGGTGAAGGTTGTAAGATTTATTATTCATCTTTAATTCAAAGTTGGTTCCTTTCCTGTAAGATATGTTATGTTGTAATCATGTATTTTACTGTTGTATTCCTTAGTCACCAACATAGAGTTATGGATTATATTTTGGTGCTTTTGATCTTGTTTTCTTGTTTCATGTGATTGTGTAGGTACGTCCATGAAGAGCCATCACCATAGGAAATAACTACATCATTCTATCAAAGGACTCATTCCAGATATCCACAACTTCTATGGGAAGTATTCCATCTCTGTTGTAACCCATTTGTTCTAGATCTGAACCATTCAGACTAGAGGAACAACTGTTGTCTGTAAGAGGTGCATTTTTCCTAGAAAAAAATCTGGTGACTCTCTTGGGGAAGAAATTTTAGCACATCTGATCTTCCTTGGTCTTCAAACTCTGGTCTGAAATCCAAGCTCCAATCTTTCATTGATCAGATCTACTATCTTATCTAGTGAGATATTGGTTCGGTATACCCAGATCTGCTTAGATCTGAGTCATTCTTGCTTTCTGTATTGTCAAATTCATGATTTGATGCCAGTTTTACAGTGGCTTACTTTCTCTTTTTCACCATTGTTTTGTTTTGACACTTACAGCAAGCACCACCTATGTATAGTGGACGAGAAGCAGTGCCACCGCCTATGTGCAGTACTCAGTAAGAGGTGCTAGCACTCTGTCATAGTGGATGAGAAATGATGCTGATCCAAAACAACTTTGTCACTAACTCTCCTTAAGCGGTTCCAGGTAGGCCTTCTACATGCTTTTCATTTCAAAGCTTTGAGATTTTTTCTTTCTGTTATGTGTGTGTTTTGGCTTCTTTTTAGAGATATGAGTTGCTATATTCAAAGTATGGATGTGGTAAATGCTTGCTCTATTGAATTCAAAAAGCTAGGTTACATTAGAGGAATTTTGGGGTCTAAA
>LPNX010910216.1:618833-638978 GCA_001517045.1 Pseudotsuga menziesii | reverse complement strand
TGAAATTCTATTGGTTCTTGAATTCCAACTCACAAAAACTTATTTTGGCACGTTTTCTTATAAGGCCCATTTTAGACCCCAAATTTCCTCTAATGACACTCATCAATTTTATTGCTTGTATGCTTGGTTTTCATTTTCAAAAGGAGTGCTTGGAAGTTTAGTTCAGTTAGATCTCTTTTTACTGCTTGATAAAACTGAAAAGGAAGACTTGCTTTTTGTTTTTTTCTTTCATTCTTCGTTAGTTTATGAAAGCCTTCTTTTTGCTTTTAAAAGATTTTTTTTGTTGAGATTTGATTATAATTTTGCTTAAAAAAGAATTATTAGATTCTTGACTAGCCTCATAAGCTTTCAAATCTCCATATTCTTCTTTCTTTTCACACTCTTGTCTCGTCAAAAGAAAAAATATATCATAGTTTTAAGTTAGATATTTCCATTTTTTCAAGAAAATTGAAGAAGTACTTAGTGTTCCTTTGAGTATTATTGTCTTTATTTTTAGGAAAAGTGATCTCTCTTCATTGCTTGCTTTCAAAGATCAGATTTAAGAAGTGTGTTTCTTATTTTCATTCTCAGAAAGATTTGTTTAGTTTAACTGTTTGGAAAAATTTTGGTTTTAAGAGAAAATTGAAAAAAGAAAACACTCTCTCCTTCCTGTAAGTAGGGAATACTTTGAATGGTAAAGTGAAAAAATTTGCATATCATAATTGCATGGATTTACTTTTCTGTCATCACTCCAGGAATTCACCTAACCGTTCAACTTAAAATTAATGGTAGATTTAGGATAAAAATCTTGGTAAGTTGAGTGATATGTTAGATACGTGTAACAACGTCGTAAAACGTAGGAGTTGTCGTTTATTTCCTGCACTACAACCTGAGACCTACACGGTTCTTCCACATAACATCGGTATATAGAATGAAATTTCATGTACCCTTGAGGTATATCGAAAGGTACTTCACGTACTCGATTGTATATCGGAAGGCCCCTTGTGAATGGTTGTCCATTAGAGAGCACTACTATGGATTTGAACTCCCACGTACCTTGTGTATATCGGGAGGGCCTTCTAGGATTCCTGAAACCATCTAATAAAATCCCTTTTGGCTGTCTTGTTGGTGCAATACATCGAGAACAACACTTGGGGAGATTACTATGCACGTGCCGTCCAGGTAGTCGGGTATTCAGGTGAGGGACGGTTGATCCTCCTTGTCACATTTTACTTTTGGACCCCGCGGTATATAGTGAGTTGCAAAAACTTGACAATCCTAGTGAGGAACCAGCTTGTATCAACCCCTCTTGTCACTTAAGTTTTCTTGTGGCCTTTGGCTTTGTATAGGAGAAGTTTTGTGTGATTTTTCTAGTTTTTAAACCCTAGGTTAGGTTCTAGTGACCTTACAATCTGGTTGAGTTTTAGGTGAGATGATCTAGAAGAAACCATGGCTTGGCACTTGACTTTCCTCTTGTCATAGGGGAGAGCCTAATGGAAGCCACAGATCAAGGTGCTGTAATTGAATCCCATGTGGAAGGAAGCCTAGTTGTATAAGGTGGAGATAAATTCACCACTTACACTGAGTCCCTTGGTCGAACATCATCCAGCGGTTGAAACTCCCTTTCGTTTTCCAATGAAAGGTCATGCCGATAGTCCTACTGAGATAGAATATGGTCCTAATGCTCCTTTTTGGAGAACTTCTATGGGTCAAGCCCTTTCTGAATTTGGGATCACCAGACCTTCTTTTGTAAATCCTCCCATAGGTGCTTCATTGGATGAAGAAATGTACATAAGGTTCCAGCCGTTCATTGAACATTTACAAAACATTCATGATAACCTTGAAAATATCAACTCTAAACCTGTTCTAAATAAATAACCTGTTCACTTTCCTCATCTTTGGCTGCTCCTAATGTATCACCAACTCGTGGTGTGACCACTCCTAATCCAGGTCAAACCTCCAAACTTACTCCTGCAATTTCGTATCCTGGGTCTATTCCTAGTCCTCCCATACTTTCTGTAGCTAGGGGGAAATCCTCATCTTAAGTGGTATATTCCAACATTGGGGGGCAACCACCACCTCAAGTTGTGTTTGTTTTTAGTGGAGTTACTTCTATTTTCAGATAGACCCCTGCTGTAGGACAACCAATAGTGGTTTTTCCTCCCACCAACACCAATATGGTAAACCCTCTGTTAAGTTTAGGTCAACCCTGAGGGGTACAACCTACAGTCCACCAATATTAACGGGGCTATGTTTACCCACGAAATCAACCACCTATAGGAAGTATAAATTATCAACCTACATCTATAGGGGCTATGTATCCTAGAATCCCTTACCATGGAAACATGTTTATGCTATGGGGGAAACCTAATTGGTCCTACATGCTAGCAATGAGAGGAATACCTATTAATACTATTAGAGGTTCTAGAGGGCCACCTTATGGTGGCCCACCCTTTGGAGGACCCCCTGGTGGAGGCCCACTTGGTGGAGGCCCACCTAGTGGAGGTCCACCTTACGTAGGACCACCGCCTGGAGGCCTACCACTTGGAGGTCGACCTTCGAGAGGACCATCACCTGGAGGCCCACCTTCGGGAGGTCCACCACCTAGGGGTCCACCTTCTGGGGGAGCATTTCCTGGTGAAACACCACCTAGAGGTCCACCACCACCTGGAGGCCCACCACCTCCAGGTGGCCCTCCTTCTTGAGGTAGACTCCCTTTGGGAGGATCATCTTCCTATTGACCAACCCAATAGCTTGTGTATCAGTCAACTTATGGTCCTACTGGGATGCATATGCCTTATAAGTACTACCAGTACGTTGAACCTAATTGACAACTTTTGTTCTTGGAAACTTTAGAATTTCCTGATTTGTCCAAGTTTATTAATGATCCCATTCAACATAACCCTATGTGGCCTTCTATTCCAGTCGAGTTACCATCAGAAATTATGAAGATTGATGGGAATCAGGGAGATGATCCCAAAAATCATGTCATGAAATTCCATCTATGGTGTTCTTCCAACTCCTTGATGGATGACTCTATTTGTTTGAGACTCTTTCAACGAACTTTGACCGGTACGACCACAAAGTGGTACATTGAACTTCAACAGAATTCGTTTGTGTATTTTAGCTCATTAGTAGTCGTTTTTCTCACACACTTTCAGCTACCCATTCGTTATGAAATGGGTATGGACTTTTTAACTTCACTTCATCAAAATACTTCCACGCATATATCAGAAGATATTCATGAGTGGAGAAGGTGGAGACGACTCATTAAAGCTCCAATCCTAGACCAACTATTAGTTGATTGGTTTACGAAATCCTTGTTTCCTCCCATTTCCCGAGATGTGTCTATGGGTGGTGCTATTACTGAAGAACAAGATAATAGTCACGTTCAGTATCTAGAATTGGTAAATTCCCAATCCATAACTATGTATGACCTAATCCCTCAAGCTCCTCGTCCCAACATGGGCCTTGCCAAGCCACCCACAGAAACTCCTTTTGATGGGGTTGTCGGTTCAATCCAACCCTCGTCAGCAACCAAGATTTCTAAGCAACATAGTACTTCTATTATTGCTCCTTATACTACTACATATTCCGCCGAGGTGAATCCTATCCAAAGAACACAGACACCTGGTAGCAAGAAGAAAGGTAAAGGGAAAAATAAATAACCTAGAAACCAGCAGTAGAATCCCAAGGCTACGACCACAGAGAATGATAATAAAGGAAAGAGAAAGGCCAACTACCCCTACCTATTGTGTGTTGGTGATCACTTCAGAAAGGAGTGCCCTCATCGTGAGGATATTAGTAAATTTTTAAAGAGTAACCCTACACCGGCGATGCTTACCGATCCCTTCCCGTCTCAGTAACAATTGATAGACCAGATGTCTAATCAAGGGACCTCTAATTCTATAGAATAAATCAGAATGATGTCCTTGGAAATCATTAGTTTGACCACTCGTAATCAGACATACGACAAACCTGTAGAGAATAAGGATGAAAATCCTTCTCCCGAGAAAATTCCTCCTGTTAGTTCTTCTCTATCTTCGTCTAATGGCCCTCTTATCATCAAGAAACCTAATCTCAACTTGATTTTCCACACACCTAAGAATACCCTCAAGAATACTGTCTTTAATCCCAATTCCCGAGATGCACAGTTCTACAACATTGTTGAATATTTGTCTCAGGAACCCTGTGTGATGTCTACCGTGGTGGTGCTCCAAAGTTGTCCTACATAGCACAAGAACTTGTTGACTACTTTAGGAGATTTAGACCCTGATAACACTAATATAATTCATTTAAATGTGGAGAACTATAAGTCCAGGTTACCCCACCAACTCGCATTTTCGATCACGACGAGAGGAGTTGGGAGAAAGGTCCATCGGACTGTTTTGGATGAGGGGGCTTCAACCTCAGTTTTGTCTGTATCATGCTGGAGGGCCATTTGTTCTCTTGAACTTATGAAGTCACCTATAACCTTAAAATATTTTGATGGATGAGGTTTCCAACCTCATGGTTTGTTTGTAGTCCTTTTAGTCAACCTTGGGGGCAAGACTGTTTCCATTCAAGTGGAAGTAGTTGATTCCCCATTGGATTACAATATTTTATGGGGGAGAAACTGGTTTTATGCTATGACTGTTGTCGTTTTGACAGTCTTTCAAAATATCCAATTTCCTCATTTGGGGAAGATTGTAACTATCGATCAACTTGATTTTTGTTCACCAGATGTTGCTACTCCCATCGCAAATAACATCCCTATGCTAGGTTAGTTCCCTCCTCCTAATAGATCGATTGGGGTAGATATGCTGAAGGATTAAACCCTCATATGATTTCCATGACTGGCTATAGTCCTAAAGGAAAATAAGTTGTTGAGTCATCCTATATTGGCCCTTATGAATCACTTTAAGATGCTATTCAATCTACTTTCGATGTCCATTATGATGATCTTCATGTAGTGGATTTAGAACCTTACCACCTTCGCTACTAGCTAGAACCATCCATCCCTACTCTAGACTATCTCTCACAAACTTTTCCTTCGGATGAGTCCATCATGGAGATCATCATCATCGAACTTCTTTTCTTCCCAGTTCCAGTTCGGTAGACTTTGACCTAGTATGTCTTATTATCACTGATATTGTCAGCGATATGCAAATGCCTGCTTTTTTGCAAGACATAGATTTCGAAGGGAATATTTGTAACATTACTAATCCAACCCCGATTGGCATATCAGTCAAGCCCAGAACTATTGAGCACGTTCACGTAGGCCACAACTACTCAACAGAGGAAACTTAAAGTTATAGAGCCCTTTCCAAAGAAATCCATGATATTTTTTCCAGGACGTATGAGGAAAGGCCTAAGATCGATCCATCCATTGTTGTACATGATATTAGAACCTATCCCATGACAAAACCTGTCCGACAAAAATTATGTCAAGTCCATTCGAGGAAGGCTACGTCTATTAAAGCTGAAGTGGAAAAATTCCTAAGGTGGGGTTTATTTATCCTGTACCCCTGACAAAATGGGTATCTAATATTGTCCCTGTGCCTAAGAAGCATGGAATAATTAGAGTCTATATCGCTTTTCGATACTTAAATAAGGCTTGTCCTAAGGAGAATTTCCCTACTCCACACATCGATCAGATCATCGATAACTATGTTGGGAGCATCATATATTCTTTTATGGATGGATTTTTTGGCTATAATCAAATAGAGATTCTTCTTGTTGATCAACATAAAACGAAATTCATTTGTCCATTGGGAACCTTCACATATCAAAAGTTACCTTTTGGCCTAAAAAATGTTGGAGCTACATTCCAGTGCGCGATGTACTATGCTTTTCATGATATCAAGCACATCATGGAGCTGTACCTTGACGATCTCCCCATTCATTCACAACAATGGGAAGACCATCTAGGGCACCTTAGAGAAATTTTCCTAAAGTGTCGTCATTACAATATTCGGCTTAATCCACACAAATGTGTCTTTTGTGTTGAGACATGACGTATTCTTGGCTTTGTGGTTTCCAAAGATGGCATCCAGATTGATCCTTTGAAAATTGCTGCTATTCTGGCCTTACCCGCCCCAACTAACATCACCAAGATCCAAAGTTTACAGGGGAAGGAAAACTTTATTCGTTGTTTCATATGCAACTTCAAAGAGAAAATGCATGGTTATATGCATCTCTTGGAGAAGGACACTTCGTTCTTCTGGGATGATGAATCCCAATGAGATTTTGATAATATGAAACACACTTTGATGCATTCACTTGTGTTGCACCCCCCAAATTATTTGAAAGACTTTATGTTATATGTTGCTGCCTCTGCTACCACCATTGGAATGGTTCTAGCGCAGGAATATCCCAACAGCCAAGAACACATGATATATTACCTAAGTAAGAGTCTCATTGACTCTGAAACCTATTACTCACGTGTGGAGAAGTTAGCTATGGCTACAGTCATTGCTGTACAAAAGTTTCGTCATTACATTCTACTTCGTACTACAACTACACTCGAAGATCAAAACCCCATGTACTACATTCTGACTTGTTAGGTACTAGGGGGAAAGTATTCTCGTTGGATTGTTATCTTACATGAATTTCATCTTGATTTCGCCAAGGATACTTAGAAGAAATCCTTCTTTTCATGGAGTTGATATGTTACCTTCCCTGTAATTTGATAGAAATTGAGCTCAATGATTCATTTTCGAATGGATTTTCATTCTTGATAAGCACAACTTATCCATGGTATAGAGATTTCATTATGTATCTCCAGACTCAGATATTTCAGCCCAACATAACCTGTGATGATCTTCATTGTATCCATCACTGCGCAAAGTACTATCTCATCTTAAATGATACGTTGTATCAATGTGGTATTGACTCTATCCTTCAATGACGACTTACACATGAAGAGGTTGAACAGGTTTTGAATGATTGCCACTCTAGAGAATGTGGCGATCATCTTTCTGGGATGGATATATCCCAGAAAATCCTTTGCACTGGGTATTTCTAGCCCTCGATCTTTAAAGATTGTCATGAAGCGAATAAGAAATGCCCACCCTATCAACACTTTTATCCAAAAAATCCCATCCACCCTACTCCTTTACACCCCTTCATTGTTGTTGGCGCTTTTTCCAAGTAGGGCATTGATTTCATGCATTGTGAGCCTACCTCATCTAGGGGCATGGTTACATCATTGTAGATGTCAATTATTTCACAAAATGGGCTGAGGAAATGCCTACATATGAAGAGGATGGTAATACTTCCACCCTCTTTTTATTCAACCATGTGATAATAGGTTTGGAGTCCTGCAAGCCATAGTAAATGACTACGGATCTCATTTCCAAAATCATATGATGGCTGAGTTAAGTGCTACACTGGGTTTTCAACATGAAAACTCAACTCCATATTACTCGTAGGATAATGGTCAGGTAAAGGCCATTAACAAGGTTTTGAAAACTATGCTGCATAGGATGGTTGGAGATCACAAATCCAACTGGAACTTGAATCTCTTCTCTGCACTTTGGGCTTATAGGACTTCAGTGAAAACAAAAACTGGTTTCACACCCTTTCAGTTGGTTTATGACCTAGAAGTTGTCCTCCCTATCGATTGTCAGATCCCGTCGCTTAAACTCGCACTAGAACTTCTCCCAAACAATTCTGCTAAGGAAGTGATATTTTTGTACTTGACCAACCTTGATGAAAGTAGAAGATATGTTGCCTTGGCTAACGAGACACATAAAAAATGCATCAAGGAACAATATGATAAGTCTATTCAGCCTCGTGTTTTCAATGAAGGTGACTTAGTCTTGAATTATGATTAGAGACATGATAAACTAGGGAAGGGAAATTTTGAATGCATGTGGTATGGTACCTTTGTCATTGGTAAGGTCTTAGAGAAAGGGGATTACGAGCTCGTAGACTACGATAGGATACCCTTTGGGCAACCTCGCAATGGGTTGTACCTGAAGAGGTACTATGCTTAAGTCATTATTGTATGGTACCTTGTATATATGTATATTATTTGAATTTTTAGTGTGTTTTGGCATTTTCAATATGGTTTTGACTTTGTTGTCCATACTGTTTATACCATGTTTTGGTTATGCAGATCATATTCCTTTTTATGATTTTGGTGATTGTGCTTGCCATCATACCTTGAACCTCGCTTCAGCTTCTTGGGTTTTTTATTCCTTAGCTCATGAATTAGTAATTTTAGGAGCAGTTTGTATTGGTCTGACTACCAACAACATTGTCGAGTATCAGGCACTGATACATTTACTCACTAAGGATGCATCTCGGGACATTCATGATTTGGTAGTATTTATGGACTCTCAGCTTATGTTTTGTCATTTAAACCACGTTTATACCATCAGGAATTGCACACTTCTTTGTCTCTTTCGAAGAGTGCATATGTTAGAGAGGTATTTCAATTTCATTACGCACAGGCATATCCCTCGGTCTGATAATACAATTGTTATCAGTCAAAATCGCAGTTCTCCATCCGAGTAATGAAATCCAATATGTTGGGACACAAAAGGACAATTAGGATTGAAGTAAGCCAAAACACTATAGATGTGCATGAACATTGATACATAAAATCCTGACCATCGATATTAGTTGAGCCTTAATTAATAACTATCTCAAATATCTCAACCATCTTAACCTTCGAAACTCCTTTATTTTACCATATATAAATAGAGGGTATGAGATGGGGATAATCAATCATTCTTAGAAGAGAAAATTTATGCTGGTGGTATTCCTTTAGACCTCTTGTATCAACAAAACTTAGTTTCCTCGATTTGTAGAGGAGTGCTTGTTTCAGAAGTTGGGTTGTAATATCACCATTCTCTGTTTATGAATAAAGAAAGTTCTTCATCCAATATTTGTATTGTGGCATTCTTGTATGCGATGAATTATAAATTGTTTAATTATTTTATTATGAAGATGCATATCATTAATCATTGACATATATATAAAAGATATTGCTAGAAGAATTTGTCTTTTGCAGGTGAATTGGAGAAGCCATGAAAGCTTTGAAGGAGACTATAAGAAGAGAATACCAAGCTTGGATCAACCGTCATAACCGGGTATACTAAGCTTCCTTCCTATTCCTATTTCATTTTCTAGAAAAGATGATTGTCTGCAAGTGTCTTAGTAAGTTGGTAACCCCAGAGACCCTAGGTTACAAGGGTGCATTGTCCTGAACAAAAGAACTAGCGAATCCACTGGGGAGTCCAGCCTGTCGTGGGTCCATTCTTTAGGTTCCCTTACCAACCTTTGCTTCTTTTTAATTATGGGTGTGTTTAGTCTTTTTTGATTTATTGCGTGGCTTGTTAAAAACCTTGTTGCTAGTCTTTTTTCTTTGAAAAAAAAATAGCAGCACACACGGGTTGTCTGCATAGATAGTCACGTTTTTCACTGTGTACATGTAGGTTTTGTTCTGGACAATCGTGTGTCGTACGTGGGTTGTCTACATAGATAGTCGTGTGTTTATTGTAGCATCCTTCTGGTCCATTAGGGTTGGCTTGTCCTTGTTTTTGGATTTTTGATTGCTTGTGGGGGTTCTGTTGTTGACATGACTTTGTGAGTCTAAGGTCTGTACTTCACACCGTTCATTTGATTTCTTCAAGTCCTTGACATTTTGTTTTTGATTTTCTTTCATTGGTGAGTGTAGGTGGTCCTCCTACTTGGTTTGTAAGTTTGGGTGCTTGTGTTATAGGTTAGTGATCAAGTCTTTTGAATGCTTTGTGCTCTGTACTACTTCTTGTAGTCTGAGTCTGTCACTCTTCTTTTGTGGATCTAGTAAGATTTCAGTTTGTTATTTCCTCCAAGTTAGGGTTTGTTCTAGTTTCTTCATTTTGGTTGAAGTGGGTTAATTTGGAATCTTTTTTCTTCATTTCCCTGCTGCATGCTTAGATTATCCAAATTTGCTCAAGTTTGCATAGTCATTTTTGAAGTTGTTTGAAAAGAAAAACAATTTTTTTTTGCATTAGGTTGCATGTAGTATTTATTATCACTATTTTTCAAAGAAAAATTCAAAAATTCCTAAGAAACATGTCTTGCAGTTTCTCATGCTTAGTTTTAAATTCATTAGCTTTTACTTAAAAGAAAATAAAAATTGGCTTGGTAGTTGCATCTTGCTTTGAATTTCTAGCTATTACATCATTTTTTCTTTCTTTTACCGAGTCTATAACACCGCATACGCTTCACTCCATTCTCCTTTGACTAAGAATAACCTATTAACAAGAATGACATATTTAAAAATTATTGGTAAGTTTCTCTTTTCTAGGCTCATACACCAACTAGCTTAGGGTAGACTTGTGGATTAGGGAGTTTAACTCTTCGCCAGTATTTGATTTCAAACATAGTTTTCTAATCACTAGGTAAATCCTCCTCCATATTGAGTGTATCCGAGAAACTCCTCTCACACAAGAGTTAAGCATGAGGCCACGTGAGGACTTGGACTAAGGAGATAACCCTCTGATTCCTTATTCGAGCGTAGATCTAGATTTTTACGCATCTGGGGAATTTTGTCAATATGATCTCTTGGGCCCCGTGCGGTGTCGACTTAATGATATAATAACATAAAGTATTTATGAGATGACACAACAAACTACATGAGTATATACCACTTTCCAAGGAGTCGGCCACAACTTTTCAAAACTAGTACTGGCACTATGGACAGATTTTTGTAGACATGAGTAGAGTTCAAAAAAACTTAGCACTGGTATTCCAATAGAAATTCTATGCCGACCTCACCACTATACCAGAACTTGATCAATAGATCAACATAGAGAAAAAAAAGCTCAAGGAGCTCCAGAACAAAGTTGAGTCATGGTCCAAGTATACTTAGCCATCATAAAAGGAAGTTGAGAACTTGGTAACCTAGATGGATAAAATGCTCATTGATGCAAAGAATCAGCAATTGCTCCTAGTGGAAGACCTCTAGAATATAAAACTTGACCCTGTCACATAAAAATTGATCAATATCACCAATCTAATAATTTTCAGCACATACATATAAATAATTATAGATGAATGGAAATATTTCTATTCTCAAATCGCCTCCTATTCCAATACCATTGTTGAATCTTGCAGTGCACTGGACCAGCCTACCAATTCATCGATAGATTCCTAGCCATAATAAACATATTTTTGAACTCCCCTCTTCTCTTCAGGATGAAGAAATATTTTGTTGGTGGGGGAGATGTTGGAGGAGCCTAGTCGGATAGCTGACTAGGTCCTCCACCCCACTATGGTCGAGTTGGAATAATCGGTTGATTGGCTAACTGACCTAAAATTTGTAACTAAATAATTGAATGTAACAAGTATAAAATAGGTTGGTGATCCAGATCAAAGATATGTTTATTGATCGATCCTTGTATATTGTCTTCTTTATAATATAAATAGATTTACTTTTGTCCCACTTACTCTTGCAAATAGTATGGTTATGATCATGTGAATTCTTTGTTTATATATAATTATGTATTTTTGGTAACCCCACGAACCCTCAAATTACAATAATGCCCAAATTTTGACTCCATAGCCCAATGGATAAAGCACTGGTCTTTTCACCCTAGATATTTTATTAGATTCTTGGCACATCACAATCCTGTTATACCAAAATCCTGTCACCATCATGTGATAAGACATTTGAAATACCTACTTGCCCTGAATCCCAGCTTCTGGAGTGGAAACTAAATGTTTTTTCATCAATCTGTCATACAAATTCCCAGCACCGTACATGCCCCTTTATCCAGGAGCGGTACCCCTTCTCGCACCGCCTTTCATCGGTTGTCCACAAGCAGTGCCACCACCCATTTCCCTTGGTCCATAGGCGGTTATTACCAGAACTGCTCTGTCATAGAAGGAGAAGTGCGGTACCCTAGGTAAAAAGGGAAAAAGAGAAGTTTCTCGAGGCTTCCAGATGATAAGCCTCATGTATTTCATTATCCCTAATGTTGTGGGTTGGTTGAGCTCAAGATCCCTCATCCTAGGATCTTAGAGGCCACCTCACCCACTAATCTCTCAACCTAACTTATCCATTAAAGCCCTATAAATATGAGCTCATAGCCATGGTTGAGGGGAGAACACTTGATGTATTGTTATGATGTTGGATTGATTCTTGGCCCAAGATCATTTGGAGAGAGCATAGAGAGCTAGAGTCAGAGCTTTTGGGGATGAAGAGCTGGTTTCATGGAGATGCATGTCAACACTAAGGCTTGGTTGTAAACTTCTTCATATTTCTAATGCAAGTTGATTTCTGTCCCACATATGATGTTGTTGTTGTGATTTCACATATATATGTTGCTAGATTCCTTAGTCACTATCATATATTAGTAGATCATATTCTGGTTGCTTTGATTCATTTCGTGTTGAGCTTTTTTGCAGGTACATAGGTGAACTGTCAAAGCCTTGTATTCCAGATATCTACAGCGTCCAGGGAGAGTCTTCAACCTCTGTCCCCTATTTGTTCTATATCTAAACCATTCAAACCAGTGGAACACCTTGCTGTCCATAGGAGGTGAAATATTCCAGCCAACAAATTTGGTGATTCTGCTGGGGAATAGAGTATTCAGTTGTTTTGATCTTCCTCAGTCTGCAACTCTTGTCCGAATCTAGGCTCTGTTTTCTTTAACTCTCTTCAGTCATATCTACTTTCTGAATTGCATTATTTGGATTTGAAATTTCCAGATTTGTTCAGATCTGAGTCATTTCAGTCTTTTATGCTCTATTTCCATACTCAATTCAGCAGTGTTTACCTTGATCTAGTCTTTTTCTGACTGGATCCTTCGTTCTCCTTGTGTTTTGGATTTTTATAGGGAGCCACACATGTTCTGTTGGCAAGGAGTGGTGCCACCACCTGAGTCCAGTTAGCCATATGCGGTGCCACCGCTTGAATCTAGTGAGTAAGAAGCGGTCCTGCCTCAAAACTGCATGTCAGCAGCTTCATCTGCGTGGTGGCAGGTAGGCCCTGTTCCAGACTTTGTATTTTCATTTTTGCATGTTTTTGGCTTATGTTTTGATGAAAATGAAGTGTGTTTTTGAAAAAAAAATGCTCCCTCACGGCTCGGAGGGGCCATGAATTATGTATTATGTAATTGCTTTGATTTTTGTATTCTTTCTACATTCAAAGAGAGTTTGTGTTTCTTGCATTAGATTTTACATTATGTTCTTTGCTTGAAACCTCTTGCTCTTTTTTTTAGATATTATTCATTGGAATTGGAAATATACATTTTATTTTCATGAGTAGGTTTTGGTTTGTTTTGGACTTGGAATGCATGAGTGATCCATGTTGTTTTGAGTCTTTCTTTGCTTGGGGTGATTCTTGTTTCCTTTTGCATGCTGATTTTTTCAGTACTTGGTAGGAAAGGTTGGTTCTTCGTTTCCTTGTTTGTTTCAGAGAGAAGTTTTAGTTTTCTCTCTCTTTTGCTTTATTCGCAAGTTTGTTGAACAATTTTCTTCTTGTTTTGTGCATGATTGTTTGAAATTCTAGATCTTACTTTCATCAAGAAGAAATATCTGTTTTCAGCTTTGCGTGCATTAGAGTTAGACTTGTTTGGAAATTTTAGTGAAATCATCTTTCCATTGAGTTTTATGCATCTTTTTCAAACATGAAAATATAGAAAACATTTCTGGTTTATTTATGTTAAATGTTCTCTAGATCTCTTTTTAATTTTTACTTTAGAGATTGTTTGGGGTGCATTGATATTTTACATTTTGTTTGAAAAGATAGAATTGCATTTGCATTTTTGGGAAGAAAAGTAAATATCTCTCCCTCTCTTAGGGTAGAATTTCATTGAAGAGGAAAACTTGCATTATCATATAGATCAGTGTGCATCTTCTTTAATTTCAAGTTTTCACTCCATGGTTCCACTAAACGCACAAGATAAAATTAATGGTAGTACTAGGTTAAAAATTTTAGCAATTTGAGTGATAAGTTAGAGACATGTTCGGGCATCGTTAAGTGTAGGAGCTGTCGTTACTTGTCTGCATTACATCCCGGGACTCGCGTGGTTCTTCCACATACCATCGGTATATCGAACATCCTTTCATGTACCCTTGAGGTATATAGAAAGGTACTTCACGTACTCGATTGTATACCGGAAGGCCCCTTATGTACAGTTATGCATTAGACAACACTACTACCAATTTGAGCTCCCTCGTACCTTGCATATATCGGGAGACCCTTTTAGGAATCCTCAAACCATCTGAGTTATCCTTTTGGCCTGTCCTGTGAGGTTCCTGAATTTTATCCACTCCTTTCATATGTTTTCTTGTTTCTTTTAGTTTGAGTAGTACTTGCTTGTGTGTGGTAGTTAGGGGGTTATTAGAGAGTTTAGAGATGGCATCCTCATCTGGGACTACCACTCAAGAGGTCCCTTTCCAAGGTGTACCTTTTGTATTCCCTCTAAGTGAAGGTATTGGTCCTCCCTTTATTGCCACTCTAAATATTCCTGGATTAACTATAGGATTACTAGTCTGTATTTTTAATCCAGTAATTCTTGTTACACCTAATGTCTCAAATGTCACTTCTCCTCTGGGAGAGGATCGACCTCAACCTAATCGCTCTCCTTTTTCATCAGTTGTTGTTTCCCCCCTTTCTTCTTCTTCGCTTGACCAAAGCTCTATGGTTTGTAGTCATGTGGATAAGAAGAAGAAGAAAGGGAAGGGAAAAAAGAAGAAGGATAAGAAAGAGAAAAAGCAACAACTATCTGCCCTTGATGGTGCTCATTCTAAGAGAACACTCGGAAAACCCAAGTTCCCTTGTAAGCTTTGAAAGAGGGACCACCTTCTTAAGGAGTGTCCCGGTCTCTCCCGTGTACAAGAAGAGTGGTCTAAAAGGTCCAAACCATCTATGTCATCAACCTCTGATCATCATGTTGACGATACTCCCTCAACCAGTGACCCATTGGTAAAAGGTTGTAAGGGTAAAGTCTTGTATCCTTGTTTGATATGCAAGGCTATGCATCATACTTTTCTTTGTCCAAGCATGGATGAAGCTTCACGTTGGTTGGAAAATATTATTGATCATAAACAAGTGATTCCAACAATTGATAGTAAGTTATCCCTCGATCCCCCACTGGTTGACCAAGTGGTAAATTCGGATTTATCTGTGATCAATCCCACTCTTCCTTTGGACAGTGAAGTTAAAGTGGTCGAGTCGACATCATCTCCACCCAATCCCACTCTTTCATCAGAGAGTGTTAAGACTGAAGTAGTCATTTTGACCAAATATTTGTCTTGTTCTTCTCTTCCAATAGAGAATGAACCAAAACCTGCTGAAGTTTTTATGCTTCATTCTGATTGTTATCAACAAGAGGAAATTTTGTCTGTCTCAATAGAACCCTCTCCGAGTAGTGAGGTTATTTCCTTTGACTAGAGTAACCTAACAGAGTCTCGTATTCATTCGAGTGTTCCTTTCCAGATAGTTGTGAATGTTACTGCTAGGAGGATACTTCGCACTATTGTTGACGAAGGGGCTTTTGTTAGTATTCTATCCTCAATTGCTTGGCAAGCTTTAGGTTCTCCTTAGCTTGTGCCAGCCACCGATTAGATACTGGATTTTAATCGAAGGCCTACTGCACCTTTAGGGATCCTTCCTCATTTGCCTATTACATTAGGAGGGAAAACTGTTTGCATTGATGTTATGGTGGTCCAAGGTCCTTTATATTTTAATCTACTCTATGGACGTGATTATGTTTATGCCATGAAGGCTATTGTGTCCACATTCTTTAGATTTATGCATTTTCCCCATGATGGGAAGATTACTGTTTGCATTGATGTTATGGTGGTCCAAGGTCCTTTATATTTTAATCTACTCTATGGACGTGATTATGTTTATTCCATGAAGGCTATTGTGTCCACATTCTTTATATTTATGCATTTTCCCCATGATGGGAAGATTGTGACCATTGATCAGCTTTCGTTTGTTACACCTAATCATCGCATTACTCCTAGTAATCAGACTGCCCTGAATGTGCCACATGTTCTTGTGGTTCCTTCCCCTTCTTCTAGTTAGCTTCTTCCCATCATAGGTAAAATGGGGGGGCATGGCTCCAACCTCTGGACTTCATACGGGAGCTAAGCCGCTCGCTTTTATGTAATGGGGGAAACCTACCAAACTATGGATATCATGTTGGATAGGAGTAGGTTTGCGAGCATATTTTATGCTTTTGGTTTCAAGCTCGTTAAAAAATAAAACCATTCCTTAAGCATAGTTTACGCTTTTGGTTTCAAGCTTGCATAAAAATGAAACCATGTCTAGAACATAATTTACGCTTCTGGTTTCAAGCTTGTTAAAAAATAAAACCATTCCTTAAGTATATTTTACGCTTTTGGTTTCAAGCTTGCATAAAAATGAAATCATTCCTGAGCATAGTTCATTTTCTATTTTAAGCTCGTTAAAAAAATGAAGCAGGTTTCCTTAAGCATAGTTTACCTTTTGGTTTCAAGCTTTTATAAAAATGAAACCATGTCTAGAGCATAGTTTACTTTCGGTTTCAAGCTCGTTAAAAAATAAAACCACTCCTCAAGCATAGTTTACCCTTTTGGTTTCAAGCTTGCATAAAAATGAAACCATGTCCTGAGCAAAGTTCCCATTCTATGTCAAACTCGTTAAAAAATAAAATAGCACCTAAACATCATGTCAGGTTCGGACCATCATGTCAGTTTTTGTTTGAGCAAAGTTCCCATTCTATGTCAAGCTCATTAAAAAATGAAATAGCACCTGACCATCATGTCAGTTTTTCCTGAGCAAAGTTCCCATTCGATGTTAAGCTCGTTAAAAAATGAAATGGCACCTGACCATCATGTCAGTTTTCCCTGAGCAACGTTCCCATTCTATGTCAATCTTGTTAAAAAATGAAATGGATCTCCTCTAGCATAGTTTACCTTTTGGTTTCAAGCTTGCATAAAAATGAAATCATTCCTGAGCATAGTTCATTTTCTATTTAAAGCTCGTTAAAAAATGAAGTGGGTTTCCTTTAGCATAATTTACCTTTTAGTTTCAAGCTTGCATACAAATGAAATCATGTTCCAAGCATAGTTACCTTCTGTTTCAAGCTTGTGTAAAAATGAAATAGATCCCCTTCCCTTGATTCGAGTCTTCACTTTAGTGTTAGAACTTGAACCTTCGCCTGCCCGATTCTCATTCTTCCTACTCCCCTGGTGAACATTTTGACATTAGTAACCAGGTTTTTAGGTTGGGTATGGAAGAAGAATCGACGTTAAATGAAACGAAGCTTGGGGGGCATGTCGAGCCCCTAGCAACCATGTTAGGGGTAATCTTCGCTAGCAATCATGATGGGGGCAATATTCCAACCTCTGTATATCATGTTAATGGGTTTTTTCAAGCATAGTTTACCCATTGGTTTTGAGCTTGCTTAAAAAATGAAACCAATCCCTGAGCATTCTTTTAACTGATCTTCAATCTCGTTAAAAACAGTAAGATGGTGTTGAGCTTACTTTTCATTTTTCATGCTCTGATTAAAACATGAAAAGTGGTTTTAGATTAGTTTATTACTTTTTCGTGCTCTGGATTCAAACATGAAAAAGCTTAATGGAGTTCTCTTTAAAATCTTTTCATGCTCGAGTGATCTTGTCTTCTTCACGCTCGTTAAAGTATTTGAAGAGTCATCCGTCCGACGGTAGGTTATCTCTTTTTTGGTTTGGATAGGACTATTTATGAAAAAGGAACACTCCAGCCAATCATGATTGGAAGAGTTCTCTAAGGTATGATTTTATACTTTTTCGGGCCTTAGAGACTAAATCATACGAAAAAGACCCCTTTGGAGTCTTCTACCGTATTCGTTTAGACTCTCTAAAAATGAATGATACCGAGTTTTATTTCAGTGGAATCATTAAATTAAACATTGAGGGACCTGTTTTGGGGTCGAACCCCTCCTCTCTTAGGTTCTTAAAACATATGAGTCTGGACTTGTCTTCCGACAAGCTATATCGAGTGTTTGTTACCCTCTTTGAACTCGTAAAAACGAAAAGAGGCACTCATCGATCATGATGGGGAAAATGGGAAGGGAATCATTTTGTAAATAATGGCAGTTGTTTGTCATTACCTTTGAACATGGCACTTGTTTGCACAATCATATCAGTCAATTGGGTATTCAACTGATCTCCGTGACGATCCACTTTCATGAGTCATGTCAATCCTTTGAGTCTTTCAAAAGAATGCATTGTCCACTGTCGCATTGTGTATCTGTCTTGTTTAGTCATGCTTCCAAGTCATTTTGTCGTGTCGCCTGATGTTCAAAGGAGATCTAAAGAATTTTTACCTCTATAGTCTACACAGTATTTGTATCAGTATCTTTGAGTTAGTTATATGGTTACTACATTCACATCATTCCAGAACTATGTTCTGAGTTTCGTGTCGTCGATGTGGGACTCATCATGACCCTCCTTCAACGAGACTATTCCTGTCGCCATCATCTCATCATCCAGGAAATAGTCTTAGAAACAATATTTAGTACCTTGAGATCTATATGCCTTAATGACAGATTCTCTCGCTCTCGACATAGGTTCACATCATTGACCTTTGATCGATAGAATCGACTGGATGTTCGACATCAGGACATCTTTTCGCACTCTGTAGATTGTACTAGAGTACCTTGGGAATCATTGAAATTAATGGTGATCTCCCTTACACTTATTAATGTTTCACATCATTGGCCAGTAATCAAGTGGTTTCTACCATCTTCGACTTCAGATCATTGTAATCACATGGATAGAATTGTAGTTTGTGGAAGACAAGACGAAGACCATGGGCATTTGTTTAAAAGCACTCATTGTGTTTTCCCTAGGTTGCGATGGAGTTTTGTATATCTAGCATGGATCCACATTTGTATGGTTGTGGCTATGCTCAAATTTTCATCTGTATGACATAGATCTACGTTGTATGTCTGGTATCTATGTCCAAGTTTGAGTCCTCTATCACATGGATCTACGCTCTATTCTAGTAGACATGCTTGTTTATTCCACTCATGGCTCTGCCTTGTATTGGTCTACAGCTGTGAGTTTGGTTACTTGTGTCTATGATTCAACATACTGATGTACTACAGATGCCTACTTGATTGCATACTCCGATCAAGCCGACATTTTCATGTCCTGTCGATGACTTCTTCTTAAAGTTCTTGTTTATCGTATCACTCTAAGACTCATGCTTTGGGGGGCATCCTGTTATACAAAAATCCTGTCACCATCATGTGATAAGACATTTGACATACCTACTTACCTTGAATCCCAACTTCTGGAGTGGAAACTAAATGTTTTTTCATCAATTTTTCATACAAATTCCTAGCACCGTGCATGCCCCTTTATCCAGAAGCGCTATCCCTGCTCACACCACCTTTCATTGGTTGTCCACAAGCGGTGCCACCACCCATTTCCCTTGGTCCATAGGCGGTTATTACCAGAACTACTCTGTCATAGAAGGAGAAGCACGGTACCCTGGGTAAAAAGGGAAAAAGAGAAGTTTCTCGAGGCTTTCAGATGACAAGCCTCGTGTACTGCCTTATCCCTACTGTTGTGGGTTGGTTGAGCTTGAGATCCCTCATCCTAGGATCTTAAAGGTCACCTCACCCACTAATCTCTCAACCTAACCTATCCATTAAAGCCCTATAAATATGAGCTCATAGCCATGGTTGAGGGGAGAACACTTGAGGTATTGTTATGCTGTTGGATTGATTCTTGGCCCAAGATCATTTGGAGAGAGCATAGAGAGCTAGAATCAGATATTTTGGGGATGAAGATCTGGTTTCATGGAGATGCATGTCAACACTAAGGCTTGGTTGTAAAATTCTTCATATTTCTAATGCAAGTTGATTTCTGTCCCACATATGATGTTGTTGTTGTGATTTCACATATATATGTTGCTAGATTCCTTAGTCATTAGCATAGATTAGTAGATCATATTTTGGTTGCTTTGATTCGTTTCGTGTTGAGCATTTTTGCAGGTACACAGGTCAACTATCAAAGCCTTGTATTCCAGATATCTACAGTGTCTAGGGAGAGTCTTCAACCTCTGTTAGGGTACACAGGGTACTCCCAAAGGACTGAACACCAAGAATAGCCGCTTCACACAAACAGATCACAGATCAATACACCAATGTTTGTCACATGGTTAAAACCCTCGAGAGGGAAACAATCCACGGCCCCAAC